>OW285241.1:19265847-19865847 GCA_935421215.2 Melolontha melolontha | reverse complement strand
CCGTCGTGAAGAAATAACAAACATGATTATACTCGTAGATGATATACAGTTTAAAAATAATGTCATAATGATTGACGTGCTAAAAACTAAAACATATGTTCCTAGGCAATTTATTATATCTCAAAGGTTATGGATTGATTTGGTGAAAAAATATTATCATCTTCGTCCCAGTCATGTTACACATAGGCGTTTTTCCTGCAATATAGAAATGACTTGTTTGTAAATATTCCAATAGGTATTAATACAATAGGAAAAGTACCAAAAAGTATTGCTACTTACTTGAAATTACCTAATCCCGGACTTTTCACTGGACATTGCTTTAGACGATCCAGTGTAACACATTTGGCTAATAGTGGAGGAGATTTAATTACAATTAAGCACCATGGAGGATGGAAATCTTCCGCTGTGGCTGAAGGTTACTTTGATAATTCCATCGAGAAAAAATTAGACGTTGCTGAAATACTATCTAACACTGCACCTAATACGTCTACTAAAATCATAGAGAATCCATCAACTTCTAATTCAATGGACAGTGATTTATTAGTTAATGTGAATCAGCAGGGATTCAAACAAAATATAGTGTGTTCCCAGAATCTGCCTGGAATATCTATTGATGCCCACGAATCTTCTAGTGATACAGTAAAAGTATATAACAATTGCAGTATTCACAATGATAAGTAATCTCAATAGAAGTATTTATAGCGTCTAGCTTTGTTGACGAATTTATACATACACTCCTTTAGTAAGAGTCTGTCGAACGCCTTTTATTATGTATAATTAGTACTAATCAAGTTTTAGCAAACGTCTCTACTATTCTCTTTATAATTTTTATTTACATTTTTATCGCTGTCAAACGTTCATATCTAACCATATCTAACTTTTAAAACGATTTAGTTCTATGATTTAGTTACTTATTACACTTGTGACCAACTTCGAAAAAAAAAAGTTAGAGTGCGGTAAAGTAATACATTACGATACTGTGTAACCAAGCAACGGGGTATCGTAATTAGCACTTTCCGACACCGGTATAGAAAAAAATTTTTCTATTTTGCGTTCGAAATTAACTCATTATGAAACCCAAAACAGTATCGAAATGAGCTTCATTTCGATACACTTTTTTTCATTTTTCAATGTTGGCGTTGTTCGAATACAGAAATAAATATCATTGCTGTCATTTGATTTTAAGAATTTATGTACATTTGACAGATATGATATATGTCCGTATTTTACACAAACAACGTATGTTGTATACAATTGACAACAACATATACAGGCTAAGTTTTTTTTGAATGTTTAGCATTGGGATCTCAGAAACTACTGGAGATAGAAAAACGCTTAAATAGGGAAAGATGCGCAGTTTTACGAGTTTGATTTAAAACTGCTTTTGTTTCTCCGATAACTTTCATGGCTTATTAGATATTCAAAGAAAACTAAATTTTACGATTTTCTTTAAACATGCTTAGCTTCGTTAATAGTAATTTTAGAGAAAAAGTGTTCAGACAAAAGTTTTAGATAATTTTACGCCAAATAAAACTATGTAGCTAATATTTTTTTTTCGTTCACCATTATCGAGTTATGACACAAACTTGTGTTCTTTTAAATGGAAACCATAATTGGTTTTGACATCATTAAAAAGCTTATTTTTTGGTTATTACAATGATATAAGGTTTGATATGGTTATTTTAAAAAATAAAGAGGATATAGACATTTCTATGATTGTTCACTTTATAAGATAAAAACTTAAAAAAAAAAAAGTTTGGTGTTTTGTAATTCAAAAAACGAAAAATCTGAGTTACAATAGTGTTCGTTGGAGCAGTCGAGATAAATATACTAACATTGCTTTCACGTTGAGTCACAGAAGTGAGAGCTGTTAATTTTTACTTTTAAGTCAAGTTAATTGCTAAACATTGACAATTAACTATTAATTAATTTAATTGTAACTTAACTATAAGCGGCGTAAACGGCCGTTAATCATAAGTTTGCATTGGCTATGGAATTTTCTAACGTAGAAAAGCGTGATATGGTTGAATGTTACATTCAATGCCAGAAAAATTCTACTAGAGCTGCTGAAGTTTATTTTGAAAATTATTTTGATCGACGTCAGCCGTCGCTACCTACTTTTAAGAGATTATGGGATAATTTAGCAGATTATGGTTCGTTTGTTAAACCAAAATCAAAAAAAGGGATGGATGAAGATAGAGAAATAAACATATTAGCAAGTGTCGCTCAGAATCCATCTACATCGACCCGACATATTTCAACAGAAATGGGCTCCTCTCAACGCACTATTGTCAGAGTATTGAAGAAGCATAAATTTCGTTCCTACAAATTATCAGTATCACAAACTTTACATGAAGGTGATAACATCAGACGAATAGCTTTTTGTAGATGGTTTAAAAATCAGTGTCAAAACGATCCACACTTTTCAATGAAAATATTATGGACTGATTAATCTCGTTTCACAAATTGTGGAATGTTTAATAGGCACAATGAGCACATATGGTCTCAAACAAATCCACTTCACGTTGAACATAGGAGACCACAAATTAAATTTGGGTTTAATGTTAGGTGTGGTGTTATAGGATCAACTGTTCTTCCTCCTTTTATTTTTGATGGATTACTAACTGGCAATCGTTATCTTAATTTTTTACAACAAGATTTCGAGGAAATGTTAGATAATTTAAATTTAAGAACCCGAGCAATGCTGCAATGGTTTCAACATGACGGAGCGCCTCCGCACAATCAACTGAATGTTAGAAATTATTTAAATTTGAACTTCCCTAATCAATGGATAGGACGAAATGCACCCATTGAATGGCCGGCTAGATCCCCTGATTTATCAGTTTTGGATTTTTTCTTGTGGGGTGTACTAAAGGACACAGTATACAAAAGAACATATGAAACAATCGACGATTTAAGAGAAGCTGTCTTAGTTGCTTTTAATAACATCGATAGGCGTAAAGTCCGCAATGCTACAAATTCTGTTGTGAAGAGATGCAATTTGTGTATTAATAATAATGGAGGTATCTTTGAACATTAATAATGTTGTGTGCCCTTAATAAAAGTTCTTATAGTTTTCATTTTATTACTACATAAGATTTCAAAATAAGTTTTCGTTTGGTTTGTATTTTATCAGTTCGAAATTCAATTGTTTTCCATAAAAACCATAAAAATGTCTGTATCCTCTTTATTTTTTAAAATAACCACATCAAACCTTATATCATTGTAATCAGCAAAAAATAAGCTTTTTAATGATGTCAAAACCAACTATGGTTTCCATTTAAAAAAACACAAGTTTGTGTCATACTCGTAAAATTATCTAAAACTTTTGTCTGAACACTTTTTCTCTAAAATTACTATTAACGATGCTAAGCATGTTTAAAGGAAATCGTAAAATTTAGTTCTCTTTAAATATCTAATAAGCCATGAAAGTTATCGGAGAAACAAAAGCAGTTTTAAATCAAACTCGTAAAACTGCGCTTTCCCCATTTAAGCGTTTTTCTATCTCCAGTAGTTTCTGAGATCCCAATGCTAAACATTCAAAAAAACTCACCCTGTATATGTTTCTATGTCACTCATGTTTATATTTTTAAATGAAATATCAAGTAATGTTAAGGAAAATTTGTAATATAATATACTTCGCGGATAGCAAGATTTAAATTTGAAAATGTCAAGTATCAATGTGACCAACTGCATGTTTTATATAAAAATTAAACTCTGAACTTTCAAATTAAATAATTCCAATTTAAGCAATTTATTAATGTAAAAAACGCAAAATAGAAAAAGTAGTATAAAAAACTCGTTTCGTAAGGCCTTTTGCCGCACTCGCTCTTTAGAAAACTCGCCGTTATCGCGGCTCGTTTTCTAAACTGATCTCGTGCGGCAAAATGGTGCCTTATGAAACTTGTTTTTTAATATACTATATTAAACCGACACTTTTAGTACATATGCCTCAAAACATTAACAATTCAAAAGTACAGTTTGCATTAGTTATTTTTTTAAAATTCCGATATACCAACTTAAAACGTATCCACTTTCAATCGCTCCCAATAGGACATCCTCGTAATTTTCAAATAATATGAGCTTATATTAATCTGATTATGTAGATGTAAATATCAACGACTCAAAAAATTATGCAAATCAAAATAAAAACCTAAACCGATCTAAGTATAAACATTTAATTTAGAAAAATCAAGGCCGAAAAATCAAAACACAAAAAAAAATAAATAAAAAATTTTTTTATCACTTTCTCTCGAAATAAATTTATATAATTAATGTCTGTGTGCACAAATTAGACGGGAAAAACTACTTGTGTATGGATTTGTATGTGTGTATGTGTGTATATGTGTGTGTGCGTATGTCATTAAAACAAATTAAATTATATTTCACCCAGTTTACCGACACCTAATCAGCTATACAAAAAAAGATAAATAAGCTGTCAAAAAAATTGTACAAGGTCTGTTCGCTAACACACATCAAAGCGAATATACAGGCGAGAGGTTCTTCATTTTTTGTCCGCATTTTTCGTATTTCATCAATTAATCCGTCAAAGGCGTGTGTGTTATCACCAGCTTTTTATATGTCAAATGTTGAAACCATCGTAATAATACTTTGTGATCCAAAAGTTTAATTATAGTAAAGAATATGCCGAAATGTAATTATAAATTCAAATACCGAACTTGTATATTAAATGTACGAGGGAAGTGCGCGGATTATTTTCTCCCAAATTAGAACATTTAATAGTTATTTAACCCTTGTCCGGGCAAGACATTTTACTAACGTAACCGGGCAGTTCGGGCCTGGTAGGCCCGGTGCTTTTAGTTTAGTATATGTTTTTACTTACAGAATTAATGAAACAAAGAGTTTATGGGAATTATATATTTAATACCATTTATAAATAACATTAATTACTTACTGATCTTAAATTTTATTCATTTCTTGCAATTATAACACAAAACTTTTAATGAAGAATGTTCGTTACAAATGTTTTGTTTGCACTCATCACAACATTGTCTTTGTTTCCTGTCTTTTGTTTTAGGACACATGTAGCACCTTCTTCTAGAATTTGCTTTAGTTTCAGTTCTTGCTCTCTTTGCCGGCGTTGCTTCTTCACCTACAAACTCGCTGACACAGTGTTGGATGGTACGAGGAAGTCCATTCGCCTTCCTTCTTTGAATGTGCGGAAGAACTAGGTTTTCAGATACATCTACTAGAAACAATCTCCTTTTTTGGTGTTTAGCTTTATTCCAATTTAGGTTCAAATTCATCCAAGTAACATATGCTGCAATGCCGCTTACGTCCAGAAGGTTCATAAAAAATGTAAATGACCAACGATTTGTTCTGCGTTTACATGTGTATTTATGAGCCAATTGGTCTAACGTGTCCACGCCACATTTTGTGCTGTTATAATACAGAATTATTTCTGGCTTTTTTTATCGTCATCGTTACAGTTATTAGTATGATGCATCGTTGACAGAGCCAAAACACTTTTGTTTTTCTTTGGAACGTAGGACACTAAAGACGCTTTTTCTGTAAATCCGAAAATGGACGTTTGTTCTTCACGTTTTCTATTGGGCAAAAATTCGGTTGGGATGAAGCGTTTATTTTTCCTTACGGTACCAACGCTCGTCAACCCATTTGTCAATAATGTTTTTGCTAATGATAAGTCCGTAAAATAATTGTCGAATGTTACATTTCTGTTTGTATTATAATACGGTTGTACGAGCTGCTCCACTACCTGTGTTGCGAGGCCCTTGGCGATTTGATTTCCTTCCTTTCCAATATAGGGAATACCATTTAGAGGATAGTAGGTTTCAGAGTCACACGCCCACCAGATCTTCATTCCATATTTGTCCGGTTTGGAAGGCATATATTGTCTAAATGGATATCTTCCTCGAAAGGGTACAAGTTGTTCGTCCACTGTGATGTTTTCTCCGGGTAGGTAGTGCTTTTTCAGATTGTTATTTACTTTTTCCCAAATAACTCGAATAGGTGCAAGTTTATCGTTCTTTCTTCTTTCGGAACGTGTACCTTTGTCATCAAATCGTATAAATCGCAACAAGCTTTTGAATCGTTTCAATCCCATCGTTGCTCGAAAAATTGAAAGGCCATATAATCGACTCCATAGCACATCGTAGCTAGTATCATTAGCACTTAGGTGACCGGCAGTTAGAAGTAAACCAAGAAAAGCGCTAATTTCGATATTATCACATGGTTTCCAGGGAATATCTATCAGTACCCTCTCTGCCTCCTTATTTGTATGTGAAGCAATTTCGGTAAGTACAGCTGCATCAATAAATAAGAGAAATGCATCAATTGGATCTTCAACAATTTTTCCCGGCGGTAAGATAACTTTATGCATTTGCGATTTTATTATATTGCAGGAACGAACCCGTCCTGTCGAAGGAGGCTGGCTGCTCCACACTGAATCATCTTTAGCAACAAATTTGGAAATACTGACAACAGGAGTGTCACACAGTCCCTCACTGCCCTCTTGCACGTCTTCCGTTTCACTAGCATTAGAAAGGTGGTCCACTTCGTCCTCATGTTCGACATCCGACTCAAAATTTACAGGCGCCTGGTCATCGTCCGATAGGTTTTCCAGTATATCTGCGAGTTCGGCGTCCGATAAAAATTTTCTCGACATTGCTGAATGATTATAACACTTTCACTATAATGCATAAACTAAAAGCAAAGAACAAAAAATGCTCGTATATATACAAATAGACAGGGAACCCCTACTTTACCTAATATTACTTTCCTCGAAGAATTACGACCTATATACGTCATCAAATGTATTTGCTGCACGAATGACACAAAAATGATCGGAAACACTAATTACGTAAAGAGGATTAGAAAACAAAAACGGAAAATAAAGTTACCATAATTGCCTATAGTATGGGCCTGCTAAGCCCGGCTTGCCCGTTAATGGGATTTTAAGTACAATCCGTCAATTAACTAACGATTATTCATAATTTAACAAATATTACTTAACAAGAAAACAGTAATTAACATTTCTGAGGAATTCTAAATAGTATTAAGTCGTACTAAAATTACTCATTAAGATATCGAATTTTTTATCGTCGCTCGGGCCTGGCAGGCCCCCCTTGCCCGGATAAGGGTTAAGTAATAAGGGAGGTAAGTAACATTTACTAGTCGAGGACTAGTTTGCAATAGAGTTCGAGACTGGTAAATGTTACCTCCCGAATTGCTTAAAACATTTTTCCCACTCCCCAGACAATAAAATCCTCAAAAATTAAATGTAATCATGATAAACAGTAACGGTGAACAACCTCGGAATTTAATAAATTAGACACATCTGAAACGTTACTAGGCAGTTCCTACATACAATTGTTTATAAACACAAATAAAACGAAATTTGACAATTCAGTTGTGTTAAATGTGGTTTAAAAATGAGTGTTCCCAATGTAGAAGACGAAGCGAAAGAGGCTTGTTTGGATTTGCTTCCGGAGAAGTCGATGAAACGCTACGAGTTAACATACAAATTGTTCAAGAAATGGTGTCAAGTTAAGGATACCACCATCGTTTCGGAGTCCCTGCTGTTAGCGTATTTTCAGGAGAAATCTAAAAAATTCAAGGCTCCATCCAGTTTGTGGTGTGAATACTGGATGCTCAAGAGTACATTATTTATAAATGAAAATATTGACATATCAAAGTATCCCAAATTACGTGCGTTTTTGAAAAGAAAAAATGATGGATACATGCCTAAAAAGTCATGTGTGTTCACAAGGGAAGAGATAAATTTATTTCTTGAAAGCGCTTCGGATGATATGTACTTACTTATGAAGGTATGCTAAACTTTTAATTGTAATCTCTTCTAAATTGAACATTTCAGGTAGTGATGTTAATGGGAATTGCTGGAGCATGTCGCGGCCAGGAGTTATGCGAAATGAAATTGATGGATGTGAAAGAAATAAATGAAATAATTATTGTTACAATACCAGATTCGAAAAATGGAATGCCGCGTACATTTACAATTACAGTCTCTAAAGGAAATAACTATTGCTATTTGCAAATTGTCAAAAAATATATTAGATCCAAAATTGCAAATATATGTTTTTTCATGCGCTATCATGGAGGGAGATGTTATAATCAACCTGTCGGTAAAAATACAATCGCGGAAATACCTTGTAAGATAGCAAAATATCTGAATTTAGACAACCCCAAACTCTATACAGGTCATTCGTTCAGAAGAACGTCAACAACATTATTAGCTAATACTGGAGTAGAAGTTCTCACACTAAAGAGGCACGGGGGTTGGAAGTCTAGTAGTATTGCGGAAACCTACGTAGCCGATTCTACTGCTAACAAAAAAGCGATTGCTAATAAGGTTTTATATGATAATCAGGGTACAAATTATACTGAAGCATCTTCGGCGATGATAGTGTCAAATGAAACCACGGAATTAAATGTTGCTGATAAAGTAGGTGATAATAACATTGAATTATCAAGGAATATAAATAAATATCCCAATTTTGTTAATAATATTACTAATTGTATAAACTGTAATATTACCATAAATATAAATTAATAGAACACGTGTTTTGATGCACTTTTTTTCCCTAAAGGACGTAAGTAAATTACTTACGCCCCGTTGTCATAACAATCACAGTCATTTCAGTAAAACCAACTTACGTCTGTAGAAACAATGTATTAATGGTATGCTTACTATAAGGGGAGTGGGAAAAATATTTTTCAACATTGTATTCTAAAAAGGTCCGCCAGTGTGGCAGTGTAGTTAGGGTAACGGTATTGTAATTGGCATAGTCAAACAGACCCAAAACAAAAACAAAATCGCTGTTTATTACCAAAGAACTAATAAAATGCAAACGTGGTGAAAGACAACCCAGTAGAACAACAGGTCATGGCGTTCAATTATCTGAGCGTGGAAGTTTTTCAAGTCAAGATAGAGCACACATTGGTAAAACATTGTAAACAGGTTCTCAATGGACTGGCACCAGACAATTCTGTCACTATTATGGGTGCCAGGACATGACGGAATTAAAGCCAATGAGTTAGCCGACGAACTGGCCAAGGAAGGTACTAAAAGGTAGTGGCGACTCGTAAGTTATGAAAGAGAATGGGCACAAAAAAAAACTTACCTATTTTTTATACATAAAATCCATTCTTTTATTTTTCATGCTGGAAAAGACGTCTATGACTTTGTTGTCAAGATCAGGGATAGACTGTATGAACATTTTTTCTCTTGATAGGACCGCCAATGGTCTTGAGGATTGAAAAACATCGTTCACATTCTGCTGTCGACATGGGCATTGTACAAATAATATCCAACAGTTTGTATGTTTCCGTCAAAACCTTTTCTAGGTTGTTGTCGGTTATGAACACTAAAAGAGGCAAAACACCACCTACGGCACATATGTCATCGCGCTCATAAATTACTGAAAGTTCACTTTTCAATTTTACACTGTCCAACATAGAATAAGATTTCACAGTTTCATCAAATTTTTTTTGTGGAATGAATAAGTTTAAAATTTTGAGAATCAAATAATTTAGCTGCACTTAAGTGATCCCTAAAATCAAATCGGTCGCTAATTTGGCTTAAAATAGTGTCACATACTTCCTTTGCAATAGCAGCTCTGTTATCTCCAGCTGTCGTTTTTTGTCTTTTCCTTGCAGGTTCTTCATTATTGCGTTCTTGATTGTCATTGTCAGTAGAATTTCTTAAATTTCTAATGTGAATAATTTGCTGTTGGAACTGTTCAATTGCCTTTTGCAGTTGAGCACTGTCAATCCCGCGCATTTGAGTCTGATTAAATAATATTTCAACATGTGGCATGATGAAATGATATATTTTCAACCAGTAGAGAAATTCCGGGCAATTCAAATGTTTCAATAAACCACTTACTTCACTAATAGTAACTGAATCCATCCCATCTTCGTCAATAATTTTGTCTAAACATTCTTTGAAGGAATCCTGGTATTCAAATAATGTATTGACAGTTCGACTTTTGAAAATCCAACATGTAGGAGCAGCGTGTGATAATCTACGTTTGACTATTTCATCAAGAATTACCGTTCGTTTTGACAATCGAAAACAAAAACTTGAAAATCACTGCAAATTTGCAAATAAAATTTTTACATTTTTATTGCATTGATGTGCATAACAGTGAATATAATGTGCCTGTGGAAATGTTTTTTTGATAATAGCTTGGACACCATTTGTATTACCACTCATCACGGACGCCCCATCGTAACTTTGAGCGATTAGTTTATTGTTATCAGATCCAAAAGGAGAGTTTAAATTAGTTTACAATTCATTCAGCAATGTTTTTGCTAATACATCAGCATTATGTCCACCCGGCTTAAAAATAGACCAAAAGCGTTCAAAAATTTGTGCTTTAAACATGTATCGAATTATAACAACCATTTGCTGATTATTAGAGGTGTCTGTAGTTTCATCGGCCACCAAAGCAATGAAATTTGTAGATTTAATTTCTTTTAATATTTCCCGCTTGTAAATTTGCCACATTGCATCTATCAATTCCTTCTGAATAGTTTTTGAGGCGCCTTTAAACACTTGTGAACCTTTCATATATATATTGTAAGTACAGCGTCTAATTCAGCTGCAAAGTTAATTAAGCCTACATAAATACCAGGATTTTTCGACGTCAATATCTGATCATGGCCTCGTAACGCCAATTCAAAAGCTCCGCAAAATTTTATACACAATTAACCGGCGCAAAATATGACGATTTTTTTCCACATCTTCGTTGTACTTAATTTTATGTCGCAAATAAGCACTATCTAACTGGTCACATATGTCCACTTTGCCTAGAACACTAAAATCCACCCATGCATTCATATGAGAAACATAATTTTCGTGTTTCTTTCCCTTTTTGCGATATGCTTTAAATCATTCTACCCTTGTTTATTCCAACGCACTAACCTCTTCCTTAAAACTTAAGCATATAAAACAAAATAGTTTATTTGTTAATAAACATCCGCAAATCCACTCATATTTTTCATATATATTTTTATTGAATACTCTATTGTAAGTTCGAGTTTTATTTGTTGAAGTGTAGTTTATTTGAAGTTCAGGGATAGGCCTTGCTTTCTTCTTAATTAAAAGTTTTTCCTCAAATGATAGCGGGTTTTTTAAAAGATTTCGCACACTATTAACTTCCATCATTAATAATAAACACATGCAGTACGCGACGAAAACAATGCAATCACAATAAACGCAAGACGTTAAGTAGAGTCGAGCGAGTTTGTGCCCCCCAAAATGACGTATAAACACATATAGCGAAGATAAGCGAAACCGGCCGATCCATATTCGGAATAGGTATATCTGAAATCGTGCCTCAAAACATAGTTTTGAGCGTTTATGCGCTAGTGTCTGTGGTACGTAAGGAAACTTTGATACCATCGTTATAAAAATACGTACAAATAATAAAATACAATAATGCACTGAATTACATGCGCTTTTCCAAAAATATATATATCAAAATGGGGAGAATAATACTATTATAAACCTCCAGAATAATAAATAAGAAAAGTTTTTAACATCCCTTGAACAACTATAAATATATCATTATAGAACTTGTAGTAGATACCATTCTATGATGCATAGTAATACCTCATGCCCACAAATATATGGGTTGAGCAAAATGTTTCCCGGCGATAGGTTGAGCAAAATGTTTCCCGGCGATAGGTTGAGGAAATGCGAAAAAAAATCATATAATAATAATTGTGTATTTACCTACTCACTTGGAAACACAAAAAGCTCTAATACCAAACCCGACATCCATAGTGCCGCAATTCTTACAGTCGATAAGTTGCTGTAAGCTTGGCATAGCCTCTGTGTCGTAAACGTCTTCGACTTGGCGAAACACAATTGTTGATGGTACACTACGGTCTTCTCGCCCTTTTGTGGCGCCTGATCCTGGCCTTCTTGTGTATTCCTCAGTTTGACGATGTCGTTGTATTGCGTCTTGAACGGTATTCCTGTGAATATTTGAGACAGCAGCGATGTATCAAATACTGCGTCCATCTTCGTTCAAAGCTACTGTTTGGACAACATTTTCTGCTTGAATTTTGTCAACCAATAAGTGCCAGTACTAGCAGCGCAAATAACCTTTTAACACAACGGATAATAGTCCGGGAGGCAGAGGCACAAAATTTGCACTTATTCCTACAAAGCTAGTTCTCTCTGAATTAGTTGTTTCGATATGGTAAATAAAGAAAATGAAAGTCTGCCACCTCAATGTGGTCGCCTTCATTAAGAACATTTGAGTGAACATGTTAAAAATTTATGTGTAAATGACTTATACCTATAAGGCTGAAACTTTGTAGGATGCTTGTCGATAAGCCAGAACATGGAATGATTACAGTCTGCCACCGTGGCAGCGTCGCAATCGACGCTCTACCACCCACGCAAGGTGTAAAGAAACTGTCAAAAATTACATTATTCCTACAAAGCTAATTTTTGTTTCTAGTATTATTTAGGTAATAAGATAATAGAAAAAATAAGTCTGCCGCTTGTATAACGTCGCAAAGCTTTGACAGACGTAATAGAAAGTACGATCAACGTAGCGTAGCCGGCGCGCTAGTAAGCTTCAAGTCGCGCTGAATTATTGTTAAATACTTAAACAATTATGAATCTACAAAGCTGCTTTTTTTTCCACAAGCAGCTTAACATTATTATTTTTGAATAAACGTAGTCTGCCGTCAAATATAGGTGGCTAAGTCGTCGGCAGACGTGGCTATAGTTGTAGTGTTCACGGCAGCGCGCGAAAATAATCGTTATAAAACTTTTACAGCTTTGCAATGCTGATCTTGTAATATTTATACTATATTGAGAATTGAATCATGAGTAGCAACAAAATATATTATTTTCGTAAAATAAATACAAGCCGGCTTAGACCTTTTCTAAATTACCCCTCTTCCCCTCACAGTTTCGAATTTACCGTTGCGGCAGCTGTTTGCTGTTATGTTGCTCCACTCTTCAGTATACGAAAACGCGTTCTTCCTAACACATCATGAGTTCGCAGTTATTCTGTTTCGTGTGTCATACAAAATTGAAAGTCATAACAATTTTTCCGCTATCTCAAGAACAGTTTAAAAAGTGTTCTGAGATTTTGAATATAAGAAAAAAATACAAATTTATATATAGTGATTTATCGTTACCCACTGAGTTAACTGGACTGGAAGGATATCATGCTATATGTTATAAGCGATTTACTGCATTATCCAAAAAATATAGAGAAGTTCCTCCAAGTACGAGTACCGAAGGTGCTGAACCTTCCACAAGTACGAGTACCGAAGTACGAGTACCGAAGTACCGAAGCGATTATGACAGGGAAGATGATGGAAAATATGATTCAAATGATGAAGAGAGTTGAGAAAAATGTTTGAGTTGTTCAATAAAGAAAAATCAAAACAAATCTAGAATAATGTTCTTAAAATTCTTTTATTTACCTGATCTATTTATTATCTATGTGACAAACAGTTTTTCTGTACCTTTGTTAAAGTGAAAAATTATAATAATAACATATTTAAAAAATAAATTTAAGTTCTATAATAAAGATGAATCAATATCTATATATGAATAAATTGATTTCATGATAATTGTAGCAGTAAATATTATATGAATATAAAAAGAATTATAACGAAAGAATTACGAAAATAATATATTTTGTTGCTACTCATGATTCAATTCTCAATATAGTATAAATATTACAAGATCAGCATTGCAAAGCTGTAAAAGTTTTATAACGATTATTTTCGCGCGCTGCCGTGAGCACTACAACTATAGCCACGTCTGCCGACGACTTAGCCACCTATATTTGACGGCAGACTACGTTTATTCAAAAATAATAATGTTAAGCTGCTTGTGGAAAAAAAAGCAGCTTTGTAGATTCATAATTGTTTAAGTATTTAACAATAATTCAGCGCGACTTGAAGCTTACTAGCGCGCCGGCTACGCTACGTTGATCGTACTTTCTATTACGTCTGTCAAAGCTTTGCGACGTTATACAAGCGGCAGACTTATTTTTTCTATTATCTTATTACCTAAATAATACTAGAAACAAAAATTAGCTTTGTAGGAATAATGTAATTATTGACAGTTTCTTTACACCTTGCGTGGGTGGTAGAGCGTCGATTGCGACGCTGCCACGGTGGCAGACTGTAATCATTCCATGTTCTGGCTTATCGACAAGCATCCTACAAAGTTTCAGCCTTATAGGTATAAGTCATTTACACATAAATTTTTAACATGTTCACTCAAATGTTCTTAATGAAGGCGACCACATTGAGGTGGCAGACTTTCATTTTCTTTATTTACCATATCGAAACAACTAATTCAGAGAGAACTAGCTTTGTAGGAATAAGTGCAAATTTTGTGCCTCTGCCTCCCGGACTATAAAGGCTGAATAAAGAGCACAACAAGATTTATAGGCTTGGGTTCGTCATTATTTTTGTTTTTCTTTTGGCTGTTTTGATAAATTAAATGTTCTATCTTCTTTAATTTCCAATTAATAGATAATATTTCATGTTTTGTGAAAAAGAAACAGAAAAAAGCAATTTTAATTATAATAACAGACATTTACTTCAGCGTCCGGAATTTTTTGTCCATCACTCTCACGAGTGTATGTTACTCGCAGTACGGAAAAATCGGTTCATATTTGATCCACCGCATTTATTCAGAAAGTTTTCAATCAGCAGACAACTGCTAAATTTGTTGAATGAGGATACGAATTTTTGTCGCCTCCACCATATTTACCAGATCGACGACTAATTTTCTCATGTTCCCAAACTTGAAAAAATGGCGTGGAAAGAGATTCAGGACGAATGAGGACGTTATAACCTCAACGAAAACTTATTTTAATGAGCTTCCGAAAGATTACTTTTTAGACGGCTTAAAAAATTGTAAAGTCGTATAGAATTAAATGGGAATTATGTTGAAAAATAGGATAATTTTTACTCTGAAATAAATATTTCATTGAAAAGTTACACTCCGCCCAAATCACTTTTGTATGTTGTAATCGATAAATATTATACTTATGCACAAACTTACAATTCTTTTAGCGTATTTAATTTTGTTTTTATTTAGAAAGAAACCTTACTTTAAAAAACACATGCCTCGCTAACGCAATTAAATTTTCCAGTGACGGTACAATTGCTAATTTACTTAATTTCGAAGTTGCACTTTCAGATTATCTATTTCTCCTGTACAACTGCGTGAAGGTGTTTCTTCTTTGAGGATAACCGGTCGGCCTTCGTGAAACTTAAATCCGAGTAATCATTTTATTAATTCGGCAAAAATGTTTTTAGATATCACTAATTATAGGTGTACGCGCGATGTGCAAGTTGCGCAAATCAACTCCATGATTGGCTGTTTAAAGATACTTTTCCTTTCTGCAAATCACCTGGACAAATTCTAACATATAGATTACTAATGATGATGATACATATACGTAAATGGATATGTTTTATAAATACGTACATCCTTATTGCTTTAATTACGGATTAACGCAGTAACGTAGCATTGAGATTCTAGGGCAAATTAGATTTATTTATCCTTTAGAATAGACCAAACACGCTCAATTAGATTAATTTTAGTAGAAATAATGACATAATTAGAGAATATTTAATGGGTGATTCTACAAAAATTCAATTTTTTTTTTCTAAATGAATCATTAGATTATTATTATTATATTACATAGTCGTATTCGATATTTTCACTTCTCCGAGAATAAATCATGAACTGTGACAGAAAAAAAGGTAAATATATGAGGGTGGATCCCTTTGCTCCACCGCTGAGCTACTTATAATAAAAAAATTGCAAATATCTTACTCTTATTTTTCAACATAGTACTCCACATTTTTCTCGTCGATGTTCTAGCCTTTCCAATACTTCTCAAGAAAAAGACTGTTCAACCTCTGCAAACCACTGATTTGCCACACATATCACATCATTATCTAACGGAAATCGTTTACCACGCCAAGAAATTCATTACGTTTTGGAAACAGTCGATAGTCGCTGGGAGCCAAATCTGGCGAATATGATGGATGCTTAACTAATTTGAAGCCTGCTTGAGCTATTGCAACTGTTGCAATGGTGGATTTGTGACTGGGTGCGTTATCATGATGCAAGAGAACACATTTGCGCAACTTCTCCGACGTTTTTCTATTATCATAAATTGGCACAATAAGCACCTGCAATTGTCGCCATCTTCCGCATGAAATCTACTAAAATTTCGTCTGCAGCATCCCAAAATACGTATAGCATATCCTTCCCTGCTGACGGTTGCATCTTGAATTTTTCGGCGATGGTGAACCTCCACTCCTCCACTGTGTCCACTCCTTACTCTATATTTTGGCGTCTACATCATAATGATGGATTCAGGACTCATCCATTGTCACTAATCTTGCAGGAAAATTTTCTTTATCGTATCTATATCGAAACATTGGATTTAGGTTAACTAAAGATTTAGATTAATTTTGACATCCGACGTTTTATTACTGACGCCCTCTATGAAACTATATGCAACACTAAAAAACATCCCTTGTATTCAACAGTATTCTAAAGAATCTGCTTCAAGCCTGCTTCCATAAATGAGAATGTAGCTTATATTAATTTATAGATACACAGGTGAACTACTTTGACGAAGAGAATAGTCTCTAATGCACTATTCCATATTTTTATATCTTTTAAAAGTGCATTGTAGGAGTTAGAAATTATCCACGCAATTGTATTCTAGATAATTAAAAGCAAAATTACAGCTCACTATGATTTTGACAAATTACTTTCCAAATAAAATTTCACATTCAAATTAGATCCTGTATATTTTTTCATTATTTTTAATGTATTTTTCTTGTTACAGATAATCCTAAAATGAATGTGATAAAACCAGATATCCTGATAAATCTACCTTGCGAAACACTGTAAGTAACACCTTAAAATATTTTTCGAAATATTATCTTTTTTTTTGGCGTTGAAAGATCCAAGCCCATTAGCCTTCATTGTCGGCCAAGACTCACTTTCAACTTTCCTTACATTAGAAGTTGCTATATTTTAACTTTGTCTATAGCATAGAAATGCTGGAATAATCCCGATTGATCTATCCGTAAATTCTCCTATGGTTTGACTTGACTTAACTTCTTCCATTAACTGTTTTGCAACTTCATTGTCGACCAAGATTTCAGACCTACATAAGACTCGCTTTCAACTTAGCTTACATTATAAGTTGCTATGTTTTAGCTTTGTCTATGACATAAAGGTGCTGGAGTAATCCTAATTAATCTAAAAACAAATTAGCATATCGATGCGAGAGCTCGCGGCTAGCGTTTTTACAAATGATACAAATCTGCATAAAACAAATCTGTATCTGTAAACATGGACATAACAGCACATATTTATTAGTAGCGTTAACTTCAACCACAGACGCATGCGTTTCTGTCTAACGACTTTGGCGGATTTACGAAGGAAGTAACGACTCAAGTTTGCTTTCTGATCTAGTAATGAATTTTGTCCTATCAAATGACACCAGATAACCTCGTGACATCTGATGGACAAAACAGACTACGCCATCTGTGGTTGAAGTTAACGCTAGTAGTAAATACGTGCTGTTATGACCATGTTTACAGATACAGATTTGTTTTATGCAGATTTGTATCATTTGTAACAACGCTTGATGCGAGCTCTCTCATCGATATGCTAATTTGTTTTTGGTATATGACGCCACCTGACGACGCGTTAATGGACTTACAGTAATATGCGTATTTGATCTTCTTTTGTAATAGCTTAGCTATTCGAGAAGAAATCGTTTTTATCGGCGTAGTCTGTTTTGTCCGTCAGATGTCACGAGGTTATCTGGTGTTATTTGATAGGACGAAATTCATTACTAGACCAGAAAGCGAACTTGAGTCGTTACTTCCTTCGTAAATCTGCATTAACAAAGTCGTTAGACAGAAACGCATGCGTCTGTGGTTGAATTTAACGCCAGTAGTAAATACGTGCTGTTATGTCCATTTGTACAGATACAGATTTGTTTTATGCAGATTTGTATCATTTGTAACCTAATTAACCTATCCACAAGTTCTCTTAATGTTTGATTTAGATATTTTTCCACTAACAGTTTTGAAACTTCATTGTCAACCAAGATTTTAGACGTATATAAGACTTGCTTTCAGCTTTGCTTAACTTAGAAATTGCCATTTTTTTAACTTTGTCTATAGCATAAAAGCGCTGGAGTAAACCCAATTAATCTATCCGCAAATTCTCCTATGGTTTGACTTGGATCTTCTTCCATTAACTGTTTTGCAACTTCATTGTCGACGAAGATTTCAGACCTACATAAGACTTTCAACTTTGCTTCCATTAGAAGTTGCTATGTTTCAACTTTGTCTATAGCATAAAAATGCTGGAGTAATCCCGATTGCCTATCCGCAAATTCTCTCATGGTTTGACTTGGATTTTCCCTCCATTAACTGTTTTGCAACTTCATTGTTGACCAAGATTTTAAACTTAGAAATTGCCATTTTTTTAACTTTGTCTATAGCATAAAAGCGCTGGAGTAAAACCAATTAATCTATCCGCAAATTCTCCTATGGTTTGACTTGGATCTTCTTCCATTAACTGTTTTGCAACTTCATTGTCGACGAAGATTTCAGACCTACATAAGACTTTCAACTTTGCTTCCATTAGAAGTTGCTATGTTTCAACTTTGTCTATAGCATAAAAATGCTGGAGTAACCGATTGCCTATCCGCAAATTCTCTCATGGTTTGACTTGGATTTTCCCTCCATTAACTGTTTTGCAACTTCATTGTTGACCAAGATTTTAAACGTGCATAAGACAATTTTGCTTACCTTAGAAGTTGCTATGTTTTAACTTTGTCTATAGCATAAAAATGCTGGAGTAATCCCGATTGTCTATCCGCAAATTCTCTTATGGTTTGACTTGGATCTTCCTCCATTAACTGTTTTGCAACTTCATTGTTGACCAAGATTTCGGACCTACATAAGACTCGCTTTCAAATTTGCTTACATTAGAAGTTGCTATTTTTTATTTTTGTCTGTGGCATAAATATGCTAGAGTAATCCTAATTAATCTATTCACAAGTTCTCTTAAAGTTTGATTTTGATCTTTTTCCACTAACAGTTTTGAAACTTCATTGTCAACCAAGATTTTAAACGTGCATAAGACAATTTTGCTTACCTTAGAAGTTGCCATTTTTAACTTTGTCTATAGCATAAAGATGCTGAAGTAATGGTGGTTAATTTATCTACAATTTCTCTTAAGGTTTGACTTCATTCACTTTACGAATTACTAATTTTTATTTTATCACAAATATCGCACAATATTGCGCAGTATTTCTATGGGAAAAGGAAAAAAACGATATTTTATATGAACCGATATAATGATTGGTATAATTTAATGTATTCCTTTAACTACAAATTGTAAAAATATAACGCCTTTTTTTCTTTTATTTCAGACTTACAGACACCAAATTACCAACAATAAATAACAACCACGTAGGTATTATTACACCACCGAATACTTCGAATGTCCGGAGAAGAAAAGTACATAGATGCGATGTAGCGGGCTGTCATAAAGTTTATACGAAAAGTTCACACCTAAAAGCGCACAAAAGAACGCACACAGGTAATAAACTAAATTTTGTTAGGATTTCAAATTTTTATGCAAACGAAAATTCGTAAATTTTAAATTAGACTAAACTAGGCTGTCATTCGGTATAATAAACTCAATATATATTTTGTCGGAGATTTTATGCTAAAGAAACAACTTGTGTATATAAACATTTCAGTATCCCTAATACATTCACGTTTATGATTGTATATTAGGTAACTTATTCAAGCGACTATTACTTAATATGAATTCATTGGCGTTCTTTATATAATATATGGTAACAACTTGCTACTTCCACATACTTCAGTCCATTTATTGAACCGAACTCTTTCATAGGTTTCGGAAATCGCGATATATATATATACATATATATATATATATATATATATATATATATATACAGGTTCGGAAAGACAACACTTATAATCGGCAGTAAACCTATGTATAAAAACTCGGCGCAGTTGCCACTATCGCTAGTCCCCACCACGCATCAGTCTTCGATATACATATCTTTAAACTGTGCCACAAGTATAACTAGTCGTGCGACAGTACCAATCCAGCACTTATTGAGAGTGTACCTTCGCTGGTGTCAATTATATCGTCTTCATCCTTCCCGCGTTCATCCTTTCAATTATATCTTTCCATTTAAAATTTATTATAATTTTACCAGTTTCTTCATTATTGTTTTCATTTATTAATTCTTATGCTAGTTTATTCGAACACTTACTTTAATTTCAATTTTTCCTTATGAATTTTTTTTATTCGGTTTTCCTAGAATAATCTTTTTGTTTTATTTTACTTTTAGAAACATCTTTTGATTTGCATTATAAGAATGCTTTTTGTTTGCGTTTTAGTATTCTATTTGAGAACATTGTTTTTTACGTATTGCATTGATTGTTGTAAGAAGTTTATTTAGTTGGAAAAGAAGTTTTAATTTAATTTTATTTATTTGATGTAATTTATTCAATTTTTATATTAAAAATTCCAAATATGTTAGTACATTGTTATGTTTTATTTTAAATGATGTTTCTTCCGCGAGAACGTACTGTTAAATGACGAGCGGGGAGGAGCGTTGTGAACGCAAATGACGCAGGCGCACAATTCTTGTAGCATGAGCTGTACGATATGGCAACGTGCTCCTAGAATTCTCCTGTTATACATGGAAAGCCGCATTTAAGATGAACCCTTACCATACCTGTATATATGTAGTGTGACAATTTAATTTCTGGAATGTCTGCGTAATGTCATCCGTGACGTAATTCTATCGAAATCACATGAGTATCCACGTTTCGACGCATTCAATTTGAATTTATTATTAAGAAATAATTGAATAATTAGTATAGCTTCAAAACAGTTTTTAATATCAGATCAATTTTACTCAGAAAATTAGTTTTATCTACTTTTAAGATATTGCCCGGAAAATAATTTTTATATTCTTTAGACTGATAACTACAAGTTTAGCAATTACACAGGCCTGCATTTTTTAACTTTCTAAAAATTGTTTTAAATTTGATAGCTGATTCTTATGTGTTTTTGGGCGATGAATCCAAATATGAACTCTATTTTTCTCCATCACGTAAGGATTTTTCACAAAAAGGCTTCAAATTATATTTTTTAAAAATTAAAAATAATTTTTAGTTACATTTTGAATTTATTTACAAAGGATATAAAAAACAAAATTTTCTTACAAATATCATTAAATCTAATGAAAAGAAACAGTAAAATACTATTTATGTCTTTACAAGTCCTTATAATTTCTTCTTCTTTGTCTTTCCATACTCCTTTTTGTGCTTTTTCTTCTGTAATCTCGTAGTGGACCATCCCTTTTTAACATCGAACAATAATCAGCTATCGTGCTTATATTCCATCTTCCTTGGTATCTTCTCTTCATCTCTTTTAGGTCTTGGTGGAACCTTTCCCCCTGCTCCTCACTTACTGCACCAAGATTTTCAGGGAAGTAGTCGAGATGCGAATCTAGAAAATGCACCTTCAAACTCATGTTACAGCCTAAGGTTTTAAATTTTTCTAACATATTTTGCACAATATTTTTATAATCTTCATGTTTTTTATTGCCAAGAAAATTTATAACCACATTTTTGAAGGCTATCCATGCTTGTTTTTCTGCTTCCTCCATTTTAGATTCAAAATTTTCATCTTTCATAAGCTTCCTTATATCCGGCCCAACAAAAACACCCTCCTTTATCTTTGCTTCTGACAAGCGAGGAAACTGGCTGCAAAGCTACTTGAAGCACTCTCCATCTTTTTTTAATGTCTTCACAAATTGTTTCATTAACCCTAGTTTTATATGTAATGGAGGAAGCAAAACTTTGCTCGGGTTTACTAAACTTTTTCTTTCAATGTTTTTCATTCCAGGTTGTAAGGTTTGTCTTGGTGGCCACATCTTTTTACAATAGTGCTGCTTTCTATCACAACTATCCCACTCACACAAAAAACAAGGATATTTAGTATAACCGCTTTGTTGTCCAAGTAACAAACAAAGAACTTTCAAATCACCACAAATTGTCCAGCCTTGATCCTTGTAACGAATTTTAATTAAAAGTAGCTCAAGATTTTCATAACACTCTTTTAAATGAACTGAATGTCCCACTGGTACAGAAGCATATTTACTTCCATTGTGTAGAAGAACGGCCTTAAGGCTCCTTTTTGAAGAGTCAATAAAGAGTATCCATTCAGAAACATTATATTCTACGTGGAATTGTTCCATGAGCCCGGGTACATCATTACAGAAAACTAGTGCATCTTCTTCGGAATAATATCGAGCAAACTCTTTTTCTCTGTTCCTAAACCAGTAAAATGTTGTGCTAGGTGCTAACAAATTTTTTTCTTTCAACCTTGAGCCTAAAAGCTCAGCTGAGTCCTTAGGAAGGTTTAAGTCCCTCACCAAATCATTTGATTCAGTTTGGTCAAACAGTTTTGGCTCATCACTTCCAGTATCATAATAATCACTTCCCTCATCCAGTTCACTTGCGCATGTACGTGAAACCATTTCGTCATCAGATACATCGTCTAATGTATCTGGCAGTGAAGGAACAGGTACTTCTGGTTCATGAGGTATAGGACGTGTTGCGGATCGAAGGTTTGGGTAAACGATGTCCTTTTTGTTTTTTAAATTGAATCCGTGTACTACACACGAATAAAAATAACAATCATCGCTATGATTGATCGGTTCTCTCCAAACCATAGGCACTCCAAAGCGAAAAGACTGTTTTTCCTTGTGACCACTGGCGAAGCTCTTCAACACACACTGAACAAACCTTATGAGGAGTCCAAGATTTGTCTTGGTCTCCTAATTTCACACCAAAATATGCAAAATATACTCTTTTTACAAAATCTGTAATGTTTCTTTGTTGTTTTTTTACTGTAAACTTTCCACAAATATAGCAGAAGGAGTTGGGTACATTGACACAGCCTCTTGATGCCATTGGAATTTAATTTTAAAAAACTCGTAAAATAAAAATTAAATTAACTCAGCAACTAATCACAAATGTCAACTAATTACACAAATTCACACCACAGTTGTAAAGAAGATATTGAATGAACTAACTGTTTTGTCTAGAATAGCAATATGTTTGTAGTGGAGGTGGGGAGGTAGACATGCAGTAACAGGAAGATGATGAGTCTTGTCTTGCGACATGCTCAATTATTTCTATTTGTAACTTCTTTATCATAAATCTAGTGTATGTTTATTCAGAATATCAACTTCTTGCATCATCATAAGTAAAAAAATTATAATACTCGTAGTTTATTTAAACAACGGTTTAACAAAATTGTCCTTTTCAAAAAATCTATTGAAATCACTGTATAAAATCCAGACAATTTTACCATCGCAGACCTGTGTTATTAAGGGGTTAGCCAATCTGAAGCATTCCTTAATTTCACTCATTAAGGTATCATATACATACTTCCAAATATACAAATAAATAAAAATGAAAACAATTTCTAAGAAGCAAAATTTTACAAACACACAAATAGAATACTTAAGTATAGCAAGCGCCAAATAAGATGGCGACCGGTGGGAGTATGTTCGTGCAGTATTAGAAGTAGTGGGGAGATTTGTATTTGGTTTTACATAAAATTGCAAGACACCATAGGCAGCGTAAGCTACACATCTATCACTTAATAAATTAATAATTTGGTAGAGTAAAATATATATAAACTTATTTTTTTTAACGGTATAGATTTATTATGAAATCAATTAGACGTTACAGAAACAATTAAAAATATAGATAATAACTACACTGCGGAAACGGCGCTATCCCGTATCGGATGTGATTCATTGGAGCCGACAATGTACAATCGATCAACTTAACATGTTATATATGAATGTTATAACGCGATGGTATTGATAAAAGTTGTCTCTTTGTACGTCTTTTAATGCAAGCAGACGGAATTGTGAAATATATTTCGCCAGAGTCGTAATAAAGGCAATGAAATGTATATACGGAAATTTATTTTTACGAAAATAAATAAAACACTGAAGATAAATGAATTTAAATTAACTTGAATTGAAATTAATTCAAATATATATACAAAATGCATTTACTTTATACAGTGAAAAAATTCGAAATATTGAAAAAATATAAACTTGAAATAAATTATATCACTTATAGTTAAAGTGAATGCTTAGTCAAACCACACCAAACATTTTTTATTCACATTAATTATTACAATATATTCTAAACTTCTAAACTGTAAAGTGCGTTCTTTTATTACACAGTATGTCTTTAAATATAGAAAAACTCCGCACAACGTCAGAGCTAGGGAGTGGCGCATAGAAATAATAATTTTTAAATTTAATATATCTACCGATTTTCATATTTTGAACATTACTACAAAGGCCTTTCAGGAGATTAAAATCAGGGCTACGAGCGAATATTGCATCAATCTTATTATTTAAGCAAGACCGACTCTGTCTCTGCGCCTGCATGCCTCATTAGAGGATAGCGTCTGTTCCGCAGTCTAATAATGACATATATGCATTTACGTTCATTACCAAACGAAATGATATTACGCTTCCCACCAAAAAAAAATGGGAAATTGACGCATACAGAAATTTGTGTTTTATGTTTTTTAATCTGTTTAATTATGGCTTCTTTTAAAGAGGTTATAATTAATCTGACATTGCCATCCGATGATTAATCAAAATAATTTAATTAGACGTCGTAAAATAATATGCGGCAAGAAAATAAAGGTCATATTTTTTATTAGGTAGTTATTAACATAAATATAATACTTTAGTATTTTGTTGCATTGCCATTAATTTCTATCACCAAATTAATCCTTCTATGCATAGATCTAATTAGAGCTTTACTATATTGTATTACATTGTAGTTATTAACATAAATATAATACTTTAGTATTTTGTTGCATTGCCATTAATTTCTATCACCAAATTAATCCTTCTATGCATAGATCTAATTAGAGCTTTACTATATTGTATTACATTTTGCCAACACACACAACCTGTTTGTCTAAAATTATTACGACGTATTGTTTCTTCCATGTTCCCCACAAATTTTCAATTGGATTAAGATTCAGACTTTTGGCATACTTAAAACTAAAACCAATAGTAACGTTTGACAACCGTTTGACTCGAATAAAACTGATATAAGCTGACATTAATAACACACGATCAAAATTTAAATTTCCCATTTTCTTTTGATGTTGACAGTAATAATGAGATTGTAATGTATAAACAGGTATTTAAGAATATTTTTAAAACAGTATAAATTTACAGAGGAAACAATTTGATGTTATAATTAATTAAACAATTTACATATGAAATGAGATTTAAATGTACAAACAGATAGTTAAGAATATCGCAAAACACAAATCGATTTGCTTGCATACGTATAAAGAATATTTAATTTATAAATCTTGTAGGCAGAAGCTATTGTTTGATTGATATATTCGATGAAGTACAGTTTGCTGTCAAAGGTCACGCCTAGATCCCTAATCTCGGCACACAAGTTCAATATTTGACCATTAATTGTGTAGTTAAACATACATATTTCATGCTTGCGATCAAACGTTACTGCCTTGCACTTGTCTATGTTCAAGGCTAGATAATTGTCTCTACACCATTCTTCAATGTTCAATATGCGGTATTAAGCTGAGTATCTGGTCAACACAGCTACGGTGGGGCCTGAACCTAGTTCCTCAACAGGAACATGCTCCAATATTAATCGGCCCAGACAGTTTAATAATATTATTTCCAGAAGTTTGTAACATGAACGTAATAAGGCTATCGGGCGAACACTTTTTCAGACAGGTATCTTAGGTTTGCTTAGTTTAAGAACTGCAATTATTTTCAATTTTTTGAGCTTTATTGGGATATGCCCTGTCAATAGAATATCAGAGTAGAATTTACTCAACTACATCCTACTGTTTTTCCCACAATTTTTAAGAAATTCGGGGTGGATTCCGTCGAATCCAGGTGCTAATTGTAACTCTTTTAAAAATTATACCACAATTGGATTTTAAAAGATTTTTTCTTTCAATAATAACCTTTTTTTTATTTACAGGTGAAAAACCATATCAGTGTTCCTGGCCCGGTTGTACGTGGAAATTCGCCAGATCAGATGAATTAACCCGACACTACCGAAAACACACCGGCCAAAAACCGTTCACCTGCTTACACTGTTTGCGAGCCTTCAGCAGATCGGATCACTTATCACTTCACATGAAGCGACATTAACCCTAACAGCAAAAGTACGATTAATATTATTCATGTATAAATACGCAAACGAAAGAAATTGGTGCTAAATGTTTAAATCACTTAATTTGTTTCAAAATTTAAAGCAAAATTGATATCAAATGAGGATAAACAGCAAAATTAAAGCGTGTATCGCGGGGTGACTCGCGCAAATTTACCCTAGGAAACCAACAGCGATATATTATATTTCTAAAATTCAAGCGCTATATTCTTCTTTTCTTTTAAAGGTAAATGATACTTTTATATAATAGCATGAAGTAAAACTGTACTATGTATGGTGTCGTCACGTTCACCTGTCAAAATGAAACAAACAATGTCAATCAATCGACAGACGTTTGTTAAGTTTGTCGGTTCGTTCGCCCTGAAGAAACAGGCTTCACACAAAAGATATGCATCAACAACCGCGCGTTCTAGCATTTGAATCAAGTCATGGAATGATATAGTACTTGCCAACGGACAATAACATATTGTATATATATACACTTACGAATTCTCTTTTTTTTCTGTTACAGCGTTATTTTAGAACGGTAGTAGGCTGTGTCGCAATGAACATTTGAATATCGGGGCGAAAAATGTCTCGGTTCTACGTTCGAAGTATACTTTCAAGTTTTTTAAATATTTATTAAATTTTGAAATTCGCGCTTTTATAAAAAAAAAATATGGAAATACACGGTCGTCCATGAGTTAAGTAACAGAAAAAAAATTAAAATGCGTCAAAGTAAAAATATCTAATGATATGCAAGGCTATGTAATAGTAGATAAAATATTTGAATATTTGGGCAAAAATTGTCTTAATTTATTAATTCTAGGTATACTTTTACACGATACCAGTACCTTTTTTTAATATTTCAATTTCGAAATTTCAGGTTTTATGAAAATGCAAGACATACTGTCGTCCATCAGTTTCCTAACACTAAAATATAAAAAAGGTCAAAGCAAAATAATCTAAAGAGATATCTAAATATCTAAAGAGATATCGAAAAATGTGTAAAAGATTTAAGGCCGCTTTGTACTTTATGTAGTGTTGGGAATTTCGTGTAGAA
Organism: Melolontha melolontha; assembly: GCA_935421215.2. Lineage (NCBI taxonomy): Eukaryota > Metazoa > Arthropoda > Insecta > Coleoptera > Scarabaeidae > Melolontha > Melolontha melolontha. The sequence continues at coordinate 19,838,432 of OW285241.1, read as the reverse complement.
CGTCTGTTGAGGTGGATATTCGACCTGAATCTTCTGCTGCTTTTGGCGACGACTATTTGTTGGATTTAACGCACAGTCCCCGATATAAGCCCGCTAACATCTAAGACCGTAAAAGACGCCATTTTCTCGTTACGCTTTCTTCATGTTCAATTTCCTAGTACACGTCTTATATTGCACATTTAGGGCATTAAGTTTCTACTAAATTGATTCTCGAACGAGAATTCAACTAAAGCTGATTTGATATGGATAAATTCAAGTTCGACCACATTACGAAGCCGGTAGTCGCTCACGTGGTCGGTAATTAGACGAACGACATATTTTGAAATTAGACCTACACCTTCGCATGATAAATGGATAAGTGTTATACAGTATAATTTCCGTGGGTTTCAGTTAATTAATGATACAAGTAATTAATGTTCTAAGTCAACTGTGTATAAAATATTTCAAACATTTAAATGACGAGGCGAATACTGCCTCGTCTCTACATTTAAGATACACATTCAAAAGATACTGGTGGCTTTTTTGTAATATTCAGAATTTGAAATTCTAACTTTTATAAAAAAAAATTCTTTATATCCCTCAATGATTTTAGTAACACTTGTCAAAAATTTAGAATAAACTTAAATAAAAATATTACACTAAAAAGACATCCCTGGTACCAAAACAATATTGTTAGAGAAATCTAATCAAATTTAACAAAATGCTAGATCCATCAACAAAACAAAACCAATACTAACTGAACTGTTGACCCAAATCAGTAATAGGTTTCGTTGTAAGCGAAAATAGTGCCCTCACTCAAGTACTCCAGCCGAGTAGATTAATAGCCTATACACGACGAATTCTCTTTTTTTGTTACAGCGTTATTTAATAACGATAGTAGGCTGTGTCGCAATGAACATTTGAATATCGGGGCGAAAAATGTCTCGGTTCTACGTTCGAAGTATACTTTCAAAGCGGTGCTGCTATTTTATTTTTTTTAATATTTAAATTTTGAAATTCGCGCTTTTATAAAAAATAAATTATGGAGATACACGGTCGTCCATGAGTTAAATAACATCAAAAAATTAAAACGCGTCAAAGCAAAAATATCTAAAGATATGCAAGACTATGTAATAATAGATAAAATATCTGCATATTGGGGCAAAAATTGTCTAATTTATGAATTTAAGGTTTAACGCTAAGAAATAAGTAATTAAACTTCTAGTTTCAAAAATTCTTTTATTGTAAATACCACTACAATATTGTTTCGCCATACAATGGCTTCATCAGGTGGATGAAATACTACAGTATTACATAAATACAGTATTTCATCCACCTGATGAAGCCATTGTGTGGCGAAACAATATTATAGTGTATTTACAATAAACGAATTTTTGAAACTAGAAGTTTAATTTCTTATTTCTTAGCGTTGTAATGAAGTTTCAACAAGTATCTTCTTCGTCAATTAACAATTCAAGGTGTACTTTTATACGATGCCAGTGCCTTTTCTTAATATTTCAATTTTGAAATTACCGCCTTTATGAAAATGCAAGATACACTGCCTTCCATGAGTTTCCTAACACTAAAATATAAAGAAGATCAAAGCAAAAATATCTAGAGATACGCAAATCGTGTATATATACACAGTTTGCAGTATTTATTTATATAAATATATTTCCAACATTTAAATGTGGAGGCGAACACTGCCTCATTTTTACGTTCAAAATACATTTTCAAAAAAAGACACTGTTTCCTTTTTTGGCAAAAAAAAAATATTCTTTATGTCGTTCATGATGTTAGTAATGCTTGTCAAAAATTTAGAATTGGCTTAAATAAAAATGTCGAATAATGTGGCACTAAGCAATACATAAAAATTGAAAATATTTGAAACATTTGAATATCACTATGAAAATAGTTTCAATTCCACGTTCTAAGTATACCTTCAAATAATGTTGGTGTTTTTTGATTTGAGAAATATTAAAGTTTTGTAAAAATACACTATCGGTCACGAGTTTTGAAGTCCAGAAATTTAGAAAAGATAAAAATTAAAATAACAAAAGCATACAACTTATGTATTACACAAATTAAAAATATTTGAATCCTTTAAATAACGAGGCGAAAATGTATTGATTCTGCATTTGATACTGTACTTCCAAAAACGGTACTTGTGCCTATTATAAACTCATGTTCAAAATTAACACACCACTCAAATAATTCAATATAATATTTACAAAATTGTTCATTAATGAATTAATTTTCAACATCAAAAAACAATTGAAATTTAGACAATTATATTTTTTTAATAGATTTAATTTATAGAAAAAAATATGAATTACATTCAATTACAAATCCAAAAAGAAAACGATATTTTTAGAAATCGAAACAAAAAAAACGGAACGAAAGAATAAAAGTTAATAACGCGCGACATCTCCCTTAGCTCTGATAACTGGTTGTATTCGCCTTGGTAAACTCATTATTAAATTTTGAATTACTTCTTGAGGAATATTATCCCAACTCGAAAAGAACGGCTCGTTCCAATTCCGGGAGATTAATAGGAGTTAGTAAATGTCGCCTTACTGATCTTTTTAAAGTATCCCATACATGCTCTATTTGATTTAAACCTGGACTGCGTGATGTCCAATCCATGACTTGAATATTGACCTCATGTACCTCTCATTACATTGTCGTGATGTTCTCGAGGTAGTATTCAGCATTCATTGACCTTTGGCGAATGGGCATTAACTCTGTGCAAGCATCAATGCAAATAGCTCCCCAGAATATCATTGATCCGACACCTTTGATAGATTGTGCAGTCACGATATCTTTCTCCAGTTCTTTGCCATACTCTTTCGGGATCATCTGGTGATTTTAAACTTTTTTTAATCTCTTCCGAAAACAAAACTAGCTTCCAATCTTCAACTGTCCAATCTGCATGATTGCTGGCAAATTCCAAACGTTGTACTCTGTGTGCTGCGGTAAGTAATGGTCCAACTGGAGGCCTCCTATTATTCAATTTTACTTCCCTACACCATCTCTCCTGACATTTCTGACCGCTTCAAGCTAGTTACTGAGTTCTATGCTCGTTGTTGGCCTACTTTTGAAAACTTGCAATGCCAAAATACGATATCTTTCGCACTTGTGAATCGTTTTCTATCTTGACCATGTCTTCTCGAGTGCGATTCGGTTTTCCTAGATCTTTTAATCATGCGACTGATTAACGCCCAGCAAATTAGCTACATAACGCGTTGTACGTCCTTCATCTAGCAAAGTTGAAGCTCTTTCACATTCACCATTGGTTAAATGATTTATTTAAATATCGCTGCGAAAAATGTATTGATGCTGCGTTTCAAAACAGCACTAGCGTCCCTTTTTTAATATTTAAATTTTGAAATTCCCACTATTATTAATAAAATATGCTATATATACACTGTCGGTCACGAGTTTAATAACACCAGAACTTTTGCAAAGGTCAAAATAAAAATATTTAAGTATACACAACTCTTGAAACAAACTGAAAATATTTGAAACATGTAAATATCGTTGCGAAAAATGTATTGATACTGCGTTTCAAAACGGAGCCGGTGTCCTTTTTTAATATTTAGATTTTTAAATTCCCGCTATTATTAATAAAATATGCTATATATATATATATATATATATATATATACACTGTCGGTCACGAGTTTAATAACACCAGAACTTTTGCAAAGGTTAAAATAAAAATATTTAAATATACACAACTCTTGAAACAAACTGAAAATATTTGAAACATGTAAATATCGTTGCGAAAAATGTATTGATACTGCGTTTCAAAACGGAGCCGGTGTCTTTTTTTAATATTTAGACTTTGAAATTCCCGCTATTATTAATAAAATATGCTATATATATACACTGTCGGTCACGAGTTTTATAACACCAGAACTTTTGCAAATGTCAAAATAAAAATATTTAACTATACACAACTCTTGAAACAAACTGAAAATATTTGAAACATGTAAATATCGTTGCGAAAAATGTATTGATACTGCGTTTCAAAACGGAGCCGGTGTCTTTTTTTAATATTTAGATTTTGAAATGCCCGCTATTATTAATAAAATATGCTATATATACACTGTCGGTCACGTGTTTAATAACACCAGAACTTTTGCAAATGTCAAAATAAAAATATTTAAATATACACAACTCTTGAAACAAACTGAAAATATTTGAAACATGTAAATATCGTTGCGAAAAATGTATTGATACTGCGTTTCAAAACGGAGCCGGTGTCTTTTTTTAATATTTAGATTTTGAAATTCCCGCTATTATTAATAAAATATGCTATATATATATACACTGTCGGTCACGAGTTTAATAACACCAGAACTTTTGTAAAGACCAAAATAAAAATATTGAAATATACACAACTCTTGAAACAAACGAACTGAAAACATTTGAAACATCTAAATATCGCTATGAAAATTCTATTGATTCTGCGCTTGAGATATACCTTCTTTCAAAACGGCGCTGATGTCTTTTTTTAATATTTAGATTTTGAAATTCCCGCTATTATTAATAAAATATTCTATATATATACACTGTCGGTCACGTGTTTAATAACACAAGAAATTTTGAACGGGCGAAAATAAAAATATAGAAATATACACAATTCTAAAACACAAAATCTCAAAATATTTGAAATGTCTAGGTTCTACATTTGAAATGTACTTTCAAGACAGTAGTGCTCACTAAAAAAAAATACGAATCCTCATTTTAATAAAAACAAATTATATTAAGATATACTCTCGACAATGAGTTTGAAAATACCAGAAATTTTAAAACAATGATAATATAAGATATGCTATTATGCAATACATAAACTGAAAGTTCTTCACTCTGTAAACCAACAATTTTAACTATAATCTGATATTACTGGTGAGTTACATTCTATCGTAATCTAATATTTCTAAAAAAAAACTATTTGGCGCTATATGTATATCACTGGGAATAAATGCGTGTAATTTTGAAATTACATATTTGAAATAAAATTGTAATAAATTTTAAAATAATAAAATTTATTACATACAAACTGTTCCTAAAATATTAGCACAACCACTTATTTTTATACACGAATAATATTACAAATACTTCTTATACAGATTTACCTTTAAATTCAAATAAAAAAGTGCCTCGAATTTTTCTAACAGAAGAAAAAAACTAATTCGAAAAAATCCGAAAATTACCGAAATGTTTCGGAATAAAACCTAGAAATATTTTTTTAAATATATATATAAAAATGTAGACCAATTTTGTACATAATTATATAATTTATGACTATAAACGAAGAAAGAGATTTATAATAATATAATTATTATTATTTTTTTAATATATGATATATATTTTAATATATTAAGCAATAAGTATTTTATATACTTTACATGATATAGGTAGAAAAAAAATCATTCCTGTATATTTTTTCTATAAATAATTTTAATTAATATATTTATATGAAAAGAAACACAAAAGAGAACTATAGTTATAATATGTTATAAATATTGTATGTATAGAATATCTCTAATGTAAGGAACATTGTGCCAGTTGTAAGGTCAAGTAATATTTTATAAAAGTTAAGTGCTAGGTAAGTTTCTTAAAATTAAAATTGTATTTAAGCAATATTAATTTTGCAAATTCTTCAAATACACAATTAACAGACAATTTTGACAGTTTTGGAAAAACACAATTTTAAACAGTTTAAAATAAAATAGTTACTTTATTAATACTTTTATTTTACAAATTCAACGTACAATCATTTTAATAGATTCACATAGTGTTCCAGTTTTGTCTAATTTCAACCTCTTACAACTTTTAAAGGAGATGGTTCTTCTCAGATACTTAATTATTTTTGTAATTCTATTTTGACAGGCTTAACTGTCCTAGTCTTTTGGATGTCTTCTACTATAAAGAATATGTTTAATCACTAGTTTTTGATTACGTTCCTCCTGTGTTGTTCTAAAGAAAATATTCTTTTTTTAAAACCAATTTTTGTCTAGTACATATTAAATTTTCGATTGCCTGAATCACATCCATTCTTTAAACTGCTTATTTCGTAAAAAATAGTTCCAAGCTTTTAAACATGTGAAAATCCTTCAGGGAGACGTCAGATGAATATAGTTGGTGTAAAGGAATTTCATATCTTAAATGTAAAACAGGATTTATAAACTTAACGTGGAATCTGAACTTATCAATGATGGACAAAAATTAAACATTGCGATACTTACAAATATCTGTGACTACATATTGCAGTGAATTGTGATGTTAATTGCTTATTTTAATTGGCTCACAATACACAGTAGCTTGGCCGGACTAGCTCAAATCGGATTCGCCTTCCAGGAGCTCTTGGATCTTCAAGGTTACCCTGAAAGGGTCAGTAGTAAAACAAAAGGTATTAGAAAAGAAATAAAACTAGCATTAACAAGACAAACATGTACTTTACAAAAAAAAAAAAGAAAATTCTACCTTATCAAGTATAAGGTAGTGTTGAAACACCTAATGTGCCTCAATTGTGAGGAAAACTTGAATAAATATGACTGATTCAAGAGGAAAAACCTCACTAATGAACCCCGAACAAATGACTAATTAAATATTTAGGAAAACTGTCAGACTTTAAATTACGTCATCCCAACTTTAAACGTCAAACAGCAAAACTATCTGTAAGCGCACGCAACCTAAATTTAATTCATGCGCACATTGAACATGAAACAAATAAAATTTTTCCCACCAAATCTAACCTTCTAGAATATTTTACTCATAAAAAAAAACTTCAAGAGAAATCTGAGAATTTTCCTTAATATTCCTCTGATTACAAAATATTATATAAACTAAAAATTATTAACTTTATTGAGCTCAACTATCTTACTAAATTATTTCTAAATACATAAATGTAATAACAGAAATATACATACATTAATTAATGTAATCGTCACTTCACAAAAAAAATAGAGATTTCAGATAGGTCACATAAATCAAAATTACAAGTTTACAGACTCGTAATTATCGCAAATTAATTTTAACACAACAAATATCACAAAGCTAACAACGCAAACCGATTTTAACTAAAATTTCTGAATAAAAAAGAAGTTTCTATTCAGCGACAAGAACTTGGACCTATCTGTTCGATGGCTGGTTAATCTCTGCCTCTTCCCCTTCCGGAAGTGGAAAAATATCAGCATACCTAACATAAAAATCAAAAGAACAACAACAGCTATAACTTCCAAAGTGGCGGAAACTGTAAACATCAATCTGTCACGTTGTTCGTGACAGATTGATGTTTGCATATATACAGTTGATATATACAGGCGTGGACAAAAATACATATTATAATAAAATTTACATAAAATATAAAATATTTTCAAATATTTTTCTGGAATAAAATACACATAAATATATAGTCTTTTATAGTCTCTTTTAATTTTTTCTTCGGGGAAAAATTCACTGCAATATGTCACAGGACGGTACCTTGGATAAAGCTATAAGATTAGGAATACTGAGGCTAAAAAAGCCATAATTCATTAAAATAGTATTCTCTGGGATGAAAAGATCTCAAAACAAGAACCTACTATGCAAAACAATTGTTAAGAGCATAGCATCTTATAGCCCTGAAGCCTGGCCCCTTAAAGATCAAACAGTAAAAGCTTTGCTTGTAACAGAAATGGACTTCTGGAGAAGAGCTGTAGATAGATCTGGAAGGGGAACAGTCCGAAATGAGAAGATAACATCAGAATGAAACAACTTCAATGGTATGGACATTTCCAATGAACGGCTGCCCAAGGCTGTACCCCACAAGGAAAGCACAAGAGAGAGAGACCTAGAAAGAACGTAGGGAAGGAATCGAGAAAGAGATGAAAGTAAGAGGATGACAAGAACCAGTGGAGATTAGGCATAGGAAAACGACAGAGAACGTTTTATACCGAACATATATAGATATACGTTGCATCTGACGTTACGATTTATCATTCAGCGACATTTATTAACTTGTGGCTGACGTTGACGTCAAAATGAAAATTAACAAGTAAAAAAAATATCTCCAAATATCATTTGTATATGTCAAGTTTTAAAAATTAGTGTCAAAACACTTTTGTCACAGTTTATCATGAGACAGATAGCCGTTGTTTCATTGATTAAAGGCTCAACGGCAAAAGATAAAGGTTGGTTAAGTACAAACGGTATACCAACGTCCAACCTCAACAGTAGCGAAGTTTATAAATCGCACGCAATCTTTCCGTGTGTTGAACATTGAACGGAAACTGCAGCTATAAACATCAACTCCAACGTCAAGTTTATAAATCTAGCTTCAAAGTTAGGCACTGTTATTTATAATGCATCCGGCCTTGCGTTGTCATACAGAATCATGGGAGCAAACCTATTAACTAATACCGACTGTTGAATGTATAATTTGGCATGCGTATAAGCTCTATTTCTAAACATTACTTTTTGGTTGTTAATTTTGCACTATCCAAAAAATGAGTAACGTACAAACCTCTTCGCCATTCACCATACAGTTACCATTACCATAATGGGTGAATGGTGGCTTTGAAAGTTGATTAAGTGATGATTCGTCTCATCGAACTGTACATAATCGACTTCTCATTGCAAATTGTGATTCAGTTTCGTAACCACGACAGAAATCTAATTTTAAAGCCACTCTTTTAGTTCCTTCACCCTTCCTATTTTTTTAAGAAACCCCCAGCTTTTCCTCAACGCCTAGTACTGTGTTTGAAGTCAGCTTTTACTGAATTTCTTAAGGAATAATAATCGGAAGTATCTCTGGTTTTTCGAGCCTTTATCAGGACTCTCATCCTCTGAACGGAATTTCTTCAAACCATCTTTGAATAGTCCTCTTTTTAACAGTTCCTTCTTTTGAGAAACGAAATAATACTAGGAAAAGTTCGAATATCTATGCCTTCCTTTAAGTTAATTGTTAGGCGTCACATAGAGTACTTGGCCCATAATGTGGAACTTTTGTATTTGACTAAATGACTATTGAAGTTATGTCAAATTTCGATCCTCAGTACTTTTTCAAATTTATTTTTTGAAAACCATTTGGGATATATACTATATGTCTCTTCGTATAAGTGTTTAGACTTGTTTGGCAAAAGTAATTGTTTGGCATTAACGATATTTCATTTATGTCCGCAGAAATGATTTCTTCGAACTTATTTTAAATTTACTTTTACCAAATGCCAAAATTATTAAACAAGATATTAATATGGGTAACTAATGGCAACAGCAGAAATCATTAACCGATGCTAGAATTTTCAAAAAATTATTACCTACTTTTAAGCATTCAAAACAATCGAACCTAAAACTATATATGAAACTTAGGATTGTTTCAGCATTTACTTGATGAAATTCCATTATAACTATTATCGTGTTAAAATAAAACAAAATATACAAGTTACTTCACAAAGTGTGAAGTTAAAAGTAGTGAAATTCATTAAAATTTGTTGTATTTTATCCCGATAATAGATATATGCAACTCGTACAATTTATTGACTCTCTTGTTTTATTAGCCTCGCTCGCAAAAGCTTGCTCGGCAAATAAACTCGGCTCGTCAGTAAAATTCTACATTATGTCCTTGTTAAGTATAATTTTTCGTTTAAAGAAAATAATCTAGAACTGTCAAAATATTTTATAATCCGAATAATACTCAAATGCTTAAATGCAATTAATGATTTTAAACGATTCGTAGTCTTCCATTCTTGAAATATAAGATATCAAACTATGACTCATTCTAATCCAGCAATGATATTGTATTGTTACAAGGCCCAAATTATGAAATAATTTCTTTTTCCTATGCTTAGTTATAACGTTAATAATTTAGTTTTAATCCCTACATAAGTGCAATTATAGTTCATAAGTTTTGTCACCTTGAGAAGTTTGTAAGTAAAATATCGGTTGAATATCATTATTATTATTTAAGAACAAAATATGCATTTCATCATTTTCATACTCATATCACTAGATATAATTTTTTTTCTTAAATTTAATGTAAATTTCCTATAATGCCAAAATTTTAACACCATTTTATTTGCATTGACGCTTTATTATTAATAACGCGCCTTCTAAAACTTCCCTCATTACAGACGGCCATGCTCAAAATTATACGTTTGTAACAGATTACGCGCACTATCACCAACCACTATCAAAAAGCATGTCCGTCTCTAATGAAGAAATTGTTCAAAGGCATGTTATTAATGATGTTGATAGAATAATTGAAACATAACCTCTATTTATTTTCCGGAAAAATACAAATTATTAAAAATATCAATTAATTATAATACACACATAGTTGTCAATGCCTATAATTATCTTTTCGTTTGATTCTTTGTTTTCATCTTTAATAATAATTTATAACATTTTAAGTTATTTTAAGTATTTCATTTATAATACCTACAACATACGCCAGTAAAGTGGGGCCAGTATCAAGTAATTCCCTATATATAACGATCTCTATTGTATAAATTTAGTTTGTACATTATTATTATTATCGCTATTATTTTATTAAATATATATATTAACTATTGTATGAAAGATATATGTATGTATTTCAGAAAAAATAATTTGAAATTTTTCAAAGGGCATTCGATTTTTATTTTATTTTATTTTATATTTGCAAGCAAATGAAGTTGACGTCTATATTCCGAGACTTTAAAAAAAGGATTGATTATTTTAAATGTATTTTTTTTTAATTATATTATTAACTGTGAATTTTAGAATTTTATTTTATTTTATTTCTTGTGCTGTAGCATTATATTATTATTATTATTATTATTATTATACATTTTTCTTGTTAAAATTATGCTATATATATATATTTATAAATGTTAACGTTGTAGTTGTTTTTACAGAAATAAATTTTTTGTGGAAGGGTTAATTTTGTTTTATTTTATTTTTTTCATATATTTCCGAATAGTCCCCAAGTCCCTATAGACCTATTTCTTTGCTGAGTGTTGCTGAGTTTGCTGAGTGTTGTATTCCAAAATTATAGAAATAATAGTAGCTAATAGATTGATAAAATTCCTAGAGCAAAATAATATTTTGAAGCAAAAACAGTTTGGGTTTCGCAAGGACGTTCAACTATATCCAAGTAACAGCATTCTTGGATGATGTGTACAACAATTTAGAGACGGGACGGACATGTGTGACAATATTTATAAACTTGAGGCGCGGCTCGTGATGACGTATTTTGGTTTGCAGTACAATGATCCGAGTGCTTCGTGTATTCTCGTGTACTAACTGTAACGTTTGCTTAGTAAACACCGAAAACACAGACTTGACTAAAGCACTTGATTTAGTAAATCAAAAAATTTTATTAGAAAAATTAGCTCGATATGGCATCAGAGGTTTGGCCCTGGACTAGTTCAGAGTTATTTAGAGGACCGTCCAAACTATGTGGAAGTAAAGGGCATTAAATCGAATGTAAGTGAAATAGGGAGAGGAATACCCCAGGGAAGTATATTGGGACCGCTTCTTTACATAATTTATGTAAATGATGCGCCAAACAGTAAAATGGTGATGTACGCGGATGACACGTCATTACTGTAATAAATACGAAAGTGTATGTCATGCAGTGGAAACCTCATTGAATGTCTTGAACGAGTATTTGTATGCTTTGTACTTATACCGCGATATCATAAAGTTTCTGGGTCAACGGTGGCCATGGGGTGAAAAACGTCTGTCTTAATTTATATCATCCTTTTGAGAAAAATCTGATAAAATTTTCAGGTTAAGTGTCATGCTGGCGTTAAAATTAGTCAATATATTAATCTTAATGTCAGTATGACACATAACCTGAGAATTTTATCAGATTTTTCTCAAAAGGATGATATAAATTAAGACAGACGTTTTTCACCCCATGGCCACCGTTGACCCAGAAACTTTATGATATCGCGGTATAATACAAAGACAAAAATAGTCGAATTTATTGCAAAAAACGCGAGAGAAATTGTTCACAATTAATTAGAGTAAATGGTGGTACTCAGGTAGACTCGACAAATTTTTTGGGTACCGTACATCGGGGTTTTAGGGAATCGGAGGGGTAATATGAAACAAACATGCTTATTTTTAAAAAGAGCGCCATATCACCCCATTAGGTTGGCTGCATCGCTACAGGAAAAAATCCCTAGTATTAGAATTAAACGTGATGGTTGGGGCGATATTTTGGCGGTTTTATTAATATTATAAGTAGAGCAGACTAATTTCCATGCGCGCCATGTGCGCCGATGTGAGGATGATTGTATTGCATCAGAACTAATAAAAAGCATTCAGTATGTGTTTGGTACTTGCTTAGACTGCATGTAAGTGTAAGCATACGTACTAAAATGTCGTCCACTCATAAATCGAGAAAACGACCGTTGTCAGACGAAGTGAATAAGTTTATTATGGATTTCCCGGACATAATATACGATGGCTCAAAAATTAAATGTTTAGTGTGCAATACATATCTAATGAGTTGGTCAAAAACACATTGTAAAGAAGACGTAAGCAGTTCGAAGCACAATAATAACAAAATTAATCGGCAACAGTTTATACATGAACTATGTGTAACTATGATTGTGTGTACACTGCCGTTTACCTTGTTAAGTAATGATTCATTTATTTCATTTTGTAATAAATACGCGAATCAAACATTACCGAGCACGACAACATTACGAAGGAATTAACCATAGGTGCGTAAACAGGTTGAAAATAAAATCAAAGCCGAACTGAAAAATAAAAAACTGTGGTTATGGGTGGACGAAACAACTGACAGCGAAAAACAATCTGTAGTTAATGTGATGGTGCGTAATATGGAACCACATCAACCAACGTCTTCAATTTTATTAGCATCCAGACGACTAGAACAATGTAATGCCGAAAAAATTTTAGAGGTGCTATTAGATACTTTGGAAAAATTTAAATTTTCGAAAGACCAAGTATTAATGTTTATGACCGATGGTGCCGCAACCATGTGTTCTGTAGGCCGTTCTCTTAGAAAATATTGCCCTAACTTGTTACATATTACTTGTAAACTCCATGCTCTACACCTTGAGGCAGAACAGGTTCGTAGATGTTATCCAGAGGTAGATGCTTTAATATCGAGTACAAAGACAGTATTCCTGAAATCTCCAAAACGTATTCGGAAATTTCACGAATTGTGTCCCCATACCCCTGAACCACCACAGCCGATTCTGACAGGTTGGGGTACATGGTTACGGGCGGGGTTTTACTACCATGAACATTTTGAAAAAATTAAGGACGTGGTTTTATCATTCGATCCGAAAGAAAGTGCCGCTATCAATACAAGTCTGAAAAAATTTCAAGATGCTCAGATTAAAATGGATTTACAAAGTATTCGTGAGAATTACTTGAGACTAGAAGAAACAATAACAAAATTAGAAAATTCGTCGCTGTCGTTAGAGGAATCACTGCAAATCGTTAAAGATGTTCACGCACAACTGTGTGCTGTAGAAGACGCAAAAAGTGAAAGTGTTCTAATTAAATTTGAAAGTGTTTTAGACAGAAAAGCAGATTTTGACACCTTAACACGTATTTGTGATGGCACGTCTACAAATGCATTAAGTTGCTTAAAAAAGTATTTTGATTATGCGAATATATCACTAGATGTAGAACGCTCGTTTTCCGAATATAAACATATTTTTTGCTCACGGCGGACATATTTTTCAGAAATAACCTTAGAAACACACCTGATGTTGAAAATATACAATCGGGTTTCTCCAGTTTGTCAATCCCTGGAAGACTCTTAAAACGGTAAGCGTTTTTTTAAATCCTCTGTCGTGCACACAATCACTGATTTCATACATTTTCCATTTTATTTATAGGTACATACAACGCTGCTATTCTTGTACTATTCTTATGTATATTTAATTATTTCTGATAGAATAAATGTCTCTACTTCTATACTTATATCGGTAACAAGCTCATGTTGCGTTCCTATTCTATCGCATATTCTAATATATTACGAATTACACTCCCATACCGGCTAATTATAAGTTTTTCTATAAAAAAATCAAACTAGCAGTACTGAACTTAACTTAATTTTTTCCATTGCATTTTTAGATTCTGCTATAAAATCGACATGCTTCTCATCTACCATTGTCTATACCTAACCGTAATAGTTTTTGAAATATTTAACATTTTCTTTAATAAATATCATGTGCAGGTACTATTTTGCTAAGTCATGTCTTACTTATGTTTAATCCCAGAAACAAAATTTTAGTCTATACTCGCGATGATTTTTACGAATTGGGAGTGTTCAGGAAAGGTAAAGCAGCATCACAAACTTCAGATGGAAAAATCTCCATTTTTTTTAATGGAATGCACAGTGCTTTTTTATGTTGTTTTACTTCTAAAGTAAAGCACATTATTTTTTTCGCACATTTATTTTTTTTCGCACATTTATTTTTTTTCGTTTTTAAAAACGCTTTACAAAAAGCTGTCCACTTCAAGGCATTAAGTTCTTAAAACTAAAACGGCCACGGAAAACAAATAACACACATCAAAATTCTAAACTGTCAAATTGCTTAATGCAGTATTTGCTGTATAAGTCAATTACATACATGTGTTTCCTCATATTTTAAAAATGAATTTTTCACAACAAGAACTTCTATACCTATTATTCTAAACTGACTTGGGTAACTGACGATAAAAAGACGGAAAATGTTATTATCCGTAAGATATATTTAAAAGTTCACTAACCGAGGCAAGTATCTGGACATTTCTGGACAAGACCGACTCTTAGTGGCCAAAGTAACTATAGTTTCCAATAATTGGCTTAGTTTAGCTTCGCTTCTACTAGCTGTTTAACCTTATTCTGTCGAAAATATTCACAAAAATACAAATGTTTTCATTCAAAGCGAATGTAACTATATATTATGTAATTAATTATGGACACGCATGTTTACGCCACACTGAATTACAACACGCACCAAAGCATTGCTCGCTTTGGCTTTTTACGTTAACATTTCAAAACTTAAATGAAACGATTAGAAATAAAATCAGGGCCGATATATAATAATCAATAAAATTCAACAGATTCTATTTTCGTTTAATAGTTTTTAGTTCACTATTGTGTAATTTAATTTATTCGCAAATATTACAATCGGTTTATTTAGCCTTGTACCTATACAACCACCAATACAAATATTAAAAAATTCTATTAACTCTAAAAAATCATAATTACAAATAATATAAGTATAATATGAATATTTTTATTTACACGTTTAATTATTAAGTTAGATAATATAATTAACAACTAAAAATTATGATTAAATAAAAAATTAAAAATTACTAACTTTTTCTGCATGCAATTTACAAAAAAGTTAATTATTGCAAATTAATATTACAACTTCCCATTTTCCTAACGAATTCCTTCATGGTTACGGTTATATCATTACATTTCATAAATACAGGACACATATATTAAATAATTTAATTAAAAAAGAAAATTTACCTAAGTATTATTGAATTCATTTTGAATCTGTCAAGCAGCACAAGCATTCTAATATAGTGACACCTATGAACAGACACGTCAAGTTCTCAAAATTATAAACAGGTTCCTTGATTTCAATAAAGTTTTTGATAAATAATTTTTACTTTTATCCATTTCTATAATAGATGTCAGCAAAAACATTAATTCAAAATGTTTTTCTAAAATAGTAATTAAACTAATTAAAGTTTAGACATTATATAAAAGAATGTTTATTGTAATGACTTCAATATTTTAATGATAATGCATGTAACTAAATAGCACAACCAAGGTATAGCCAAATATATTAACATTCATCCATTAGATTTTTCATAGGATATTTGACTTATAATATAATATTATACACAAATAAGTAAAAACATTTAATTTAAAATTTTGCCTATAACTGCCGCCATCATTTGGCACATAGTATAATCTCTAAAGCATATGGAAATATATTCATATTCTACTTATTTACTAATAACAGATCTATTATTGGGTTTCGTGTTTTATAATAATTTATGTAAATTTCTAATATTTTTTCCTATAGTATTATTGACAAATAAATAAAATCATCTTTTAATTTTACGTAATTTGTGCTGCCATCATTTGTCAAATAGCTTAACCTCTACACGAATTTATTATAGTGAAATTCCTCCATTAGATATTTTACCTGATTATGTATTTTATAATAATTTCTGTTAAGTGCCATTTAGTTTTGCTTTAGATATACTTTAAATATTATTAACAAATAAATAAAAATATTCAATTTATATTTTGCCTCATACGTGCTGCCATCATTTGTCAAATAGCATAACCTCCGAAGTACAAGGAAATAAATTAATGTTCTTCCATTAGTTTTGCACCTAATTATGTGTTCTATAATAATTTTAGTAAAGATCCATTTATTTTTGCCTTAAATATACTGAAAATGTTATTCACAAATAAATTTAAAAAAAGATCCATTGTGTTTTGCCATAGCATTATGCACAAATAGGTAATGAAATTAAATTTAAATTTTACATAATACGAGCTGCCATCATTTACCAAATAGCATAACCCTTAAGGTATACGGAAATATATTTTTCTATTAGATTTTTTTTATTTAATTGGGAGTTTTATAATTATTTTACTAAAGTTGCATTTATTTTTACTTTAGGTAATACTGATAATTATTCATAAATAAATTTAAATATGTAATTGAAATTTTAAGTAATATGTGCCATCGTTTAGCATCTCTCAAAAATTATAAAAATCCTATATTCATTCAGATCTGAATCAAATCATAGGTTTCTGTCTTTTATGAATAGCCGGAAGAACCACTACAAGTAAATAGAAAAATGAATACCTATCATTAGGAAAAGGCCTTAATAGCTATTAATATAACGAGAACATTAAGCGATTTATAATTAAAGCTGAGGATGTTTGCGGTACGGCAGGACCGTATGTAGTGCATCCCCACATTTAACTATTTATCTAAATATTCTCTGAAATGATTTGCCGGATCTCATAAATTAATAGAGTGATATTTTAGTATGCACTGGATATTGTTATTATACAAAATCATAATAGCCATTTGTATTTATGGATCATAAATAATAATACGCATGTATTTGTATTTGGTTGTGAATTCAATTTAAACTTAAAACGAATCGTAATATTTTAACGACAAGCCGTCCTTACAATACATGCATTCGAGACAAAGTGTGCAACTCTACGAATAACTTCCATAATTGATCGAAAATGGACATTTTGGAGCTGAAGTAAAGCCCCTATTCTTAGAAAATTTTATTACTGTCGTTAAGAACTATTATTATAAACAACAAAGGCCTTTTATTAGTGTTGAAGTTTTAGTTTCATTGAATTTCCATGTTGTAAGTAGTCAATTGTAAAGTGTTCATTCACAATATTCTAAAACAAGGTGTAAATTTAACTAAAATCCAGAAAAACACATTCTGATAATATATTACTAGATTAGAAGCTGTGTTTATTACTATTTATTATATTATTTTTATAACCAAATGCAATAAAAGCTACCAAAACAAAAGAAACCTCGATTTATTAAAATCTTGTCACACAGCCTTTCAAAGCCTGGCAGCACATATTTTGCATATATTTTATATATACTACCTACTTGAACTAGGTGAATGAAGTTAGAAGTTATAACTTCTAACTAGTTAGAAGTTATAACGCCTGGCAGCACATATTTTGCATATATTTTATATATACTACCTACTTGAACTAGTTAGAAGTTATAACTTCTAACTTCATTCACCTAGTTCAAGTAGGTAGTATATATAAAATATATGCAAAATATGTGCTGCCCGGCTTTGAAAGGCTGTGTGACAAGATTTTAATAAATCGAGGTTTCTTTTGTTTTCGTAGCTTTTATTGCATTTGGTTATAAAAATAATATAATAAATAGTAATAAACACAGCTTCTAATCTAGTAATATATTATCAGAATGTGTTTTTCTGGATTTTAGTTAAATTTACACCTTGTTTTAGAATATTGTGAATGAACACTTTACAATTGACTACTTACAACATGGAAATTCAATGAAACTAAAACTTCAACACTAATAAAAGGCCTTTGTTGTTTATAATAATAGTTCTTAACGACAGTAATAAAATTTTCTAAGAATAGGGGCTTTACTTCAGCTCCAAAATGTCCATTTTCGATCAATTATGGAAGTTATTCGTAGAGTTGCACACTTTGTCTCGAATGCATGTATTGTAAGGACGGCTTGTCGTTAAAATATTACGATTCGTTTTAAGTTTAAATTGAATTCACAACCAAATACAAATACATGCGTATTATTATTTATGATCCATAAATACAAATGGCTATTATGATTTTGTATAATAACAATATCCAGTGCATACTAAAATATCACTCTATTAATTTATGAGATCCGGCAAATCATTTCAGAGAATATTTAGATAAATAGTTAAATGTGGGGATGCACTACATACGGTCCTGCCGTACCGCAAACATCCTCAGCTCTATTTATAATACTCGAGGACGTTGCCAGGTGACGAGGCGCTAGCCGAGTCACCTCGTAACGTCCGAGAGGGTTTAAATCGCTGATGTTCGAGTTTATATTCAAAGCTTTATCGTATCATCAACGATATCAAGATTAAAACAAAATCAACAATTTGTCTGTCATACAAAATACTTACGTCAAAGCTTTATCGTATCATCAACGATATCAAGATTAAAACAAAATCAACAATTTGTCTGTCATACAAAATACTTACGTCAAAGCTTGCACGTTTTTGAAATAAATTAATAAATCATGGAAGAATTTGATGTTCCCGCAAATATTGTAGAGGCTGCAAATATAGCAAAATTAGATATGTTGCCAGCGAAGTCAAAACTGCATTACGAAAACGAATATCGTCTGTTTTGTAAATGGCGAGATGAAGAACATGTTCAAGGTGCTGGGGAAACAGTCTTGCTCGCTTATTTCGTGAGACTGTCAAAATTGAGAACTGTCAAAATATTGAAATTCATGTTCACAAATAATGTACTATTTGACGTATTATGGTTTTGTATCTAACGTATTATGGCGCTGTATCGAACGTGTTATTAGTTCGTTACTAACGTATTATGAGTAACTAAAGTATTATTAAGATATTGTAATATTATGTTCCTAATAATTATCAATAAATGTTTCACATAAAGATGGCATAATAGTTGATGATACGATAAAATATATAAGCAATCAAACTAGAAATTTTATTATAATAATCATAAGTAGCCTTGGAAAATAGATTAGAAATTCTTAAGAGCAGCGACATCTATGAAATCAAAACACATCTTGCTGGGACCACATTTCTAACCTTGTTGGTGCTAAACTATTTAAAAATAAAACGCGTAATAAAATATACAAAAAAACTTTATTTTAATAATTTTTTAAATTATTTTTTATTTTAACACAAATATACACTGGGATACTGAATGAACTCGCACGATACCTCCATAGGAGGAACAAACTTATAAAAAGTAGTAGTAAAAATTTAATTTACATAAGTTACGAATTATAACCCTATTTTTTTAATGTTTTTGCATTTTTAGAAAAACACTAACATTAGTTTCCATCAGAGGTTCTTGCCTTTGCAACCGTTTCATTGTATTTTAAATTGTTGCACAATCTACGATCGAAAATACAAATGAAACACATCCGAAGCGCAATAACGAACCGTGGTTGAGAACGGCTGGGCCCTCCCAACCGCCTTTAATCTCTTCGAAATTGCTGCTATCACAGGAACATTCCATGCGGTCTAGACACTCTATGGCGATCATTTTGTTGTCCGTGGAAGATTTTCTCGGTCTGTTCACCTTTCTACGTTTGTCGACGATTTCCCTTACGTGTTTATCTAATTCGACCGAGCGATTCTCTAATACCTTTTGAGGTCTGTCGGTCACGTTATTGGAGTACAGAACGTTGTTTACATAGGTGCCATAGCAGGAGTAATTCATTAATTCGTAGTGTTTTGTATGCTGGAAAAGAACAAGAAAGTGTTAACATACAAATCTTTATATGGAGAGGTATGGCAAATTTTAAAAGTTGGAATTGTCAGTCTTTAGAAGAGCGTGCTGTATACTAAATAGATTTCAAGCATATAAAAACGTTTGTTGTAATTTTATACGTAAAGTCATTATGACAGGTTATCTAAGGTGAATCGAAACATCATACACTTCGTTTAATAAAAGATTTAACACACGTCATCGATTATTATCCATGTGAAACGAAGCAATAAATAGTTCTTGGTCATGTCAAACACAATATAAACAATTAATATTCAAGTATACTGGGTGTTCTTGAGAGAAACATTTTTGTAGAATATAAATCCAAACATGGATCCAATTTAAGGAAACTATTCTACAGGCGGCACAAGCTACCTGTGGAGTAATAAGAACGGCAAATATACCCACAAAGAAAAGTAGATGGTGTACAACATATTCAGCAACAAGTAAAGGACAAAAAAATAAAGTGGAAAACGTACCTAACGTGTGTTTATTTGAAAAGTCAATCTAGGTTACTTTGAAATTTTGATAGAATAAGACGCAAATATATTAGTATGTGTTTGTTGTTCCGTAAACGTAAATCCAAATGACATTTGATAATGTCAATCACAAATATCAGTTAGAGCATAAAATAGTCGTGCGTCGATTCTGGTTTAAATAAATTGCTTCTCAGTTTTAAAATGGCTTTCACTTTAGAACATACAATTGTTTTAGTCCAGGCTTATTTTCGAAGTGGTAATAAAATTGATGGTTTATGGGTTTATTCAGTTCAAGATTGCATGGTAGAATTTCAAGTTGAGTTTCCACATTTTGTAATAGATTATATACAATTTAAGAATACTTTGGATAGAAATTTAAAACTTGTTTCTGAAACTGGTAGTCTCCTAAGAAAATCAGGCAGCGGAGCAGTTAAGAAACGTACACCTCAAGTTGTCAATCGTGTTGAAGAAATAATGGAAAATGAACCACAAACATCTGTTTGACATTTGAGTCAACAAATAAACCTTTCTGTTGGTACAACTCACAAGTTATTAAAAAAAGATATGCAACTTTATCCATACCGTGTCACAGCAGTACAAGAATTGTTAGAAATTGATTACTCACGTAGACTACAGTTTTGTAATTGGTTTGAAACTATGAACAATAATGGAGAACTTTCGCAAAGAGTCATCTTTACTTATGAAGCATGGTTTTATAAAACGGGATACCTAAATTCACAAAATACAAGAATTTGGAGTAGTGAAAATCCACAACTTCACATGTAATTAATGAAGAATCGCTACATCCAGAGAAAATTGGTGTTTAGGCAGCAATAAGCCAAAGGCGAATCATTGGATCAATATTTTTTCAGGGAACGTTAAATGCTCAAAGGTACCGTACGGAAATTTTACAACCATTTGTCAATCAGTTGCATGATGATGAACTTCAAAATGCATATTTCCAACAAGACGAAGCACCTTGTCACTGTACTGCAGAATCTTTGGATTATTTAAGAGAATTTTTTGATGAGCGTATAATTAGTCGAAATACTGAAATTGCCTGGCCTGCACGTTCATGCGATTTAACACCTTGCGACTTCTTTTTGTGAACTTATCTAAAAAATAACATATTTCGAACACCTACATTGAATTTGAATGATATGCTACAGAGAATCGAACAGAAATGCATGGAAATTAATAACAATCCAGTAATGTTGCAGAATATCATCAGAAATTTTGAACGGAGGCTTTTAAAGTGCATTGATCTTGAAGGACAACATTTTCAACATTTGTTATAGTTTTCAATAAATAGCGGGTGTTCATTTGAAAAGTCAATCTAGTAGCATGTGATTTACTGAGAACATTTTGAAGTATGTCGTAAATTAAAATTTACTACTTAACCTACGAAGCAGGAACTGAAACCGAACCCGAACCTGAACCCAAACGGGTTCATGTTCGCTGTTTATAAAGACTTTGAACCCGCACCCGTTGAACCCAAAAATTCAGCAAGGTTCGGGTTCAAAAATATAAAAAAATAGAGATATTTAATAGAAGAATAATAAAAAACATTACATTTCTTGCATGCAAAAAAAAATTAAAAACAAAATCAAAATAAAATAACGACTATTTGTAGCGAACAAGTAACCAGTAACCTTCACACAAACTAGACTAAAATGGGAAATCCTCTTTTTCTGTTTGAGCTATGTACAAACATAATATTTGTGTTAAACAAATCAGTAGGCAAACATTTTCTTGTAATCAATGCAAATAGTAGCGACGCAAACCGTGTTAGTATATTTTAACTTTCTTAAAGTAAACGTGGGTTGTTAAAATCAACTCTTAATTTGTTTTTAGTAAAGTGAGTGCTCACATTCAAATTTAAAAATTTATATAATTTTTTTGATTTTTCTAACCCAGAGATGTCTACAAAATTTTCGAAAAATTTATTTGTTTATGATGCAGGAAAAGATGTATCTATATGCTCAGAATGCAAATATGAAATAAAAGGTAAACATGCGGCCAATCTTGGGCGGCATATACAACGGAAGCATCCTGAACTATTCAAGAAAACTCAAAATGAATCGTCAACATCTAAATTGAGTCAGATCACCAATAAAAGAACAAGAGCGGAGGAAAATACCCTTGAACAGTATTTAAATATTATCAAGATAAAAACCTGCAAACAAAGTTTCATTGATTCATGCGTAAAATTAGTAACCGTTAATGGCCGTCCTTTCACAATCTTCGAAGATTCTAGCATGAAAGAAATAATCGATCCGATTATGAATGCACTAAAAGTATCAGTAAATAGTCATAATATAAGTGATCTTGTTAACAACAAAGCAACGGAAATAAAAAACAAAATTAAATTGGAAATATCAAAGAAAATTATTTCAATTAAAATTGATTCTGCTTCTCGTCTTGGTAGATGTATTGTAGGGATAAATATTCAATATATTCTTGACGGAAAAATCAAACTACGAACTTTGGACATGCATGAGGCTCAAAATCGTCTGACAGGAGCCTACATAAAAACTCTTATCATCAGCGTTCTTGATTGTTACGACATAAAACTGCAGCAAGTATATTCAATTACATCAGATAACGGAAAAAATATGATCAAAGCTGCTGAATTATTAAAAGACGAGTATGAAAACTTGGACATGGAAGATGAATTTGATGCAGCTGAAGCAAATGCGCTTTCTTATATTGAACTGGAAGCGCTGTTGCAACGAATAAAGATTATTGTTACTATTTAGAGACCTTCCAACCTGTTTCCAAAACAAATATTTGTCGTCTTATATTTTAAAAAATCTTGCCTGCTTTTGCGCTAACAATCCTAACAAAAAATAAACAAAATAATCCTTACCTCATCGAAAAAAATAACCGCATGCTTTGGAGACACAAAATTACAATGCCCGTAACGATCCAATTCCAGATCATTAGAAGAACCTCTACCAATACTTATACTCCTATAACGCATGGCAGTAGCTTCGGGAAACCTGGCCGATACCGTCGGCCTGTATCCCATGAAGCTAGCGTCGTGCCGAACGTCCACAGCATCCACATCAGAAGTCCTAACGTTGTAAAAGTATTTAGATATCACAGGACACAACATCGCCCTGGCGCGCAGATTCGATTTGGGGCGATTTTTCCTCTTCGGACTGGAGAACACTCTGGAGATGCGGTCTATATCTGCGGGCGTTAGAAGTTCACTGGGGAGAGGCATGTGTCTCAGCTTATTTTGCAGAGTGTTTGATATGAACGATGTTAGATGGCAGTTTGAGGGTTCCGATTGCGACAGGATCTGCTGTATTCGTTGAAATGCCAGCAATTTGACGAGCCTGTCGTCTAGCTGTTTCAGTTCGCGTTCGACTGCAAAATTGAGAAAAATATTAAAAAAAAAAAAGCAAACAATAAGGCAAAACTCGCTTATAACGGGTGTTCAGAAACATTCGAAGTCAAGTGGGCTCTGAACAAAAAATCGTATATCTTTACTTAAGTATCTGATTTGTAATAATTATTAAATGTCAACTGTTGTCTGTCAAAAATCAATCTATCTCAGACATGACTTCATATTTTCAAGGACTACTTTGACTTCGAATGTTTCTGAACACCCGTTATATTTGAGTTTTGAAATATCGTTTATGTATTATACCATAACTACCAAAAACATTTTAGAACTTACAACATAATAATAGGAAGAACGTGGAAACAGAACATAATACAACTTAAGAAATAATGTATTTTTAATTATAGTTGCAACCCATGTTTTCTTCCATCACACTCCTTGTTGTAACTATATTTGCTCTTCAACTTCGTCAGAGCCAGACAAGTCCGAGCTAGCATTCTACTGTCGATTTTATTAAGTATTAATTGCCTGTGATTATTAAAATATATCTTTCCGACAAATATATTTGTTTTTGCTATTACTTTTTTAAACAAAAAAAGGTAGATCTATTCCAGAACTAAATATAAACTTCACGATAATAATTCAGGGTGGATTTTTTTTATAAAGATATTTAAGTATGACAAATATAAATGAATGTGTGATTGCTTTATGACTAAATAAAGGATTTCTGCAATAACATTGGTCTATTTTTCGTGCCAAAGAGAGAAAAATGGGGCTTCTATACATTTAAAGAGAAAAAGTAAATTCTTACTATTTTATTGTTCTGCACCTTACCACCAAAATCCAACTACAAACTAGATGATAAGTTTAAGATTAACGACCATTAAGTATTTCTAAAACTAAAATGAAACAATAAACCCTTATACAACTGAATTAAGAAATAGAAAGGGCATTTGTCACATGTTTGGTTAAAAGATTTTCAACATCTACGAAAATATTGTATTTTTTAGCAAAATTAATTTTGACGAACAGGAAACAATTTTTAACACGCTCAAAAAGACTAAATCTGTGATTTTGCTCATTGAAAATACAGAATACCATTCATTTTATTTATAATTTTCAGTTTTCAATGCAAATTAAAAAAAAGACATGAATATTTTACTTATTGCTTTTATAAATAAACACTTTATAATGAGAAGATAAACAACAGTTTATCTTTATAATAACTATAAATTGTAATAAATATAGTAAAGATATGATTCACGGATTTATATTTGAAATGAGACATCTTTTTCTTGGTTAGAATAATAAAATTGCATCAAGCTAAATACAAATATTAACCTACTTTTGGTAAAAATTATATTTTTATAGGGAATTATTTAAAACCTAAAAATTACTAGTATTTTTATTAATAAATGATAATTACTTAACATTTTATTTTCGAAACTAACCTATAATTTATTGATTTTTTAAATTGATTTTTACAAAATTTGCATTTTGTTAGATTTTGTTTAGATATTGAACGAACTACTATTAAATACTATATCCGGCAGATTTATTAGAGTAACATCTAGATGTAAAATTATACAGAATTACTACCTGCTTTTGTAAATATCAAAATTCACGCAATTGTCAAATATCTTATCTGGCGAAATACACATTCAATCAATTTTCTAATTATAATTCGCACAATAATGAGAAAAAAATGAGATTAAGCATATTTGAGTTTGTTCTTCACTACCTATAAACACCGACGCGTATATCGTGTTTATTGTTATTAAATACCGGAGGGAAAGAATGTTAACATAAAGATAACGTTATGATTAAAGAGCACAACATACCTCGACACTTTTTCTTACGCGAAGAAAATTAAAGTCTGATTTACTATGCGTAAATTTTCTTTCTTCAAGCCAAAGTTATATTATTTCTTATCCGTAAAATTATTGCATCTTCGATGCATCCGTCTAATTTTATTAGGTTAGAAAATAAATTTGCCGACAATTATTATTGGTTCTTTTGTTTTGAAAATGGGCGAATAATATTTGGCGTTACGTAAAGGCCAATCAAAAATTCTGTCATTAGTGTTTGTATTGTTTGTGTAAGGATTTATAATTTAAACTTTCGTAATCTTTCTAAAATAATTGTGCGTTTTCTGCAAATAGTTTTTAAGCGTTAAAATAAGTTTAAAAGAGGTAAGTGAATTTATCTTTACAAATTAGAATTATTAGTAGATTCCGTTACTATTTCAAGTGTTATCTAAGGTCAACTATTTTTTTTCAATGCGTAATATATTTATTGAAATTTCTGCATTCTTTGAATACAATAAGCAAATTTGTTCGGAAAATTAAGTCAATGTCATATCACAGTGCATACATTTTCTTGGAATAGGTGAAATATCCTATATAAAATTAACTTAATTTTCTGTAGTTACTTAGTAAAGATTCAGAAGTAATTAACATTAATGCAACTAAAATATTAAATTTATAGATAGTAAATATGAAATACCCATACTTTTACCAAAGAAAAAAAGGCACCTAACATACTGATGGTACGTTTTCAGATATTTTATTTAAAAAAAATAGGTTATGCTATTAAATTACAAGACTTCTTCGTCCATTAAGTTAAAAATAAGTAAATTCGACATATAAAAATGGGCGATATATAATACGAGGGTGGGTCAATAAGTCCCTGAAACTATTCGGCAAAAAAATTTTTACTTTTAAATCTCCTTTCAGCTCGATGCATTTCATACAACATTTCTCCAATTTTTTTTATGCTCTCCAAATAATACGATTTCTCGAGGCCCTCAAAATAAGCGTCGAGACATTTCTTCATATTTGGAAACCGGAAATACTCCCAGGGGGCTAAATCTGGAGACTATGCCGGATGAGGAAGCAATTCGTAGCCTAATTCATGCAATTTTGCTATTGCGACTGCGGGCTTGGGCGCTAGTGCGTTGTACTGATGAAAGAGAACTTTTTCCTTGGCAAATACGGTCGTTTTTGCTTCAAATCGCATCGAATCAATCCAACAGCTCTGTATAATATGCGCCGGTGATCGTTTTACCGTTTTCAAGATAATCGATGTGAATGACACCGCGTGCATCCCAAAAAACTGTCGCTATGACCTTGTTCGCCGACAGATCCATCTTGGCTTTTTTTGGCTTCAATTTACGACGAGAATATCACTCTCTCGACTGTTCCTTCGTCGATGGTGTGTTGTGATGAATCCATGTTTCATCCAGGGTTACGAAACGGCGCAAAAACTCGTTCAGAATGCGATTGAATATCGCCAGACGCTGCCTTATAGTTGTCAATGAATGCATTTGTTGTTAATTGTGAGCAAACGCGGCACCCATCTTGCGGATAGCTTTATCATATCCAAATATTTATGCAAAATTGAATGTGATATCCCTGTAGCCTCAAGTTCGCGCACCTTCACTCGCCGATCGTCCAATATAATACCGTGGGTTTTATCGACCATTTCTGGTGTGGTGACCTCAATTGGACGACCAGAACGTTCGCAGTCACTTGTGTTGGTACAACCGCCCCGAAATTGAGTAAACCAGTGGTGGGTGGTTCCAATCGATAGTGAAGAGTCCCCATAATATTTTTCAAGCTTTTTCTTTGGTTTGCGTGATGGTTTTCTCGCACAAAAAATAGTGTTTAATGAGCACACGAAATTCACTTTTTTCAATTTTTATGAAAATGCTCGTAGACGTCTGTTTCTAATGGCTGTCCGACAAAACTATTCGACAGATCAATCTGAAAACTAACATGCGTTCTTTAGAAAGATGATTCTTGACAAGCACAGTACAGTTGGATTTGATGCGACAGCGCCATCTGTTTTAATTTTCAGTTACTTCTTGACACACCTTCCTACAATCGTTTGTTAATTTAAAAAACGTTTTAGGACATAGAAACGTAAGAGAAATGATTTCTTATTGCAAAAATACATTACCTGATATGCTTTTATCTCGTATAACTGTATTTAAATTTACTTTCAATTGAATTACATGTCGTAGAGTAGTGTCAATTTGGGAAGACACTGACGCAGAAACCAATTTGGAACTTATAAAGAAAAGTGTACTCCAAACGAGAGAGAAAGACATAGTTCTTGCCTGTATAGACAGGCCGAATAACATTGACTGTAATATTCTTCAGTTGTCTTCTAGCGTCCGTAAGGTGTCGATCGTGTTCTTTGAGTTAATTTTATTACATCAGTTTTTTGAGTTTATTTTATTACAAAATCAGTTGTTTGAATTTATTTGATTACAAAATCAGTTGTTTTCACAACTATTTGGAATAGAAGGCCTTTATATCTGCAGGTATTACATTATTTTTCATGAATTTTTAATAGGATTTGTTGAAACATGTACTTTATTTGTTATAGTTTATTATGTCTAGTTTACCGTCCACATCTGGATGTCGTGATCCAGCAGATGTTGAAATACCAGTGAAAAAAAGACAAATAATAGCAGAACAATCACGGGAAATCATTCATAACGTGTACAATTTTATCAAAAAGAGAAATATGAATGGTAAATTATGTTTTACTCTTTAAACTAAGTAACTAAGGGTATTTATGTATAATTATGTAGTAATAAAAGACGACGTGTAAACAACAAATTATTTTTACTCCGAATGAATATTCATAAATTTACAAATATAATGAATAAAATCTTGGTAAAAGAAGAAAAACTTGCCCGACATATGTTTTTGAGGGCGTTAATACTTTTGCGCGATTCGCTCGCGCAGATTGGTGTCTTCCCAAAGCGATTTTACTCTATACATATACGTATACATTAGAGCACTTGTTTGAGTTAAATGAGTACGGAGTGTGGAATAAATAATTTTCAATGATGAAAACGACCGTTCCACAATGAGCGATGTTATATTTGCAAATTTAAAGTAATCCTTGTGACAATTTAACGGATCTTTCGACGCACCTTCACAAATTTGTCTTAGTATGAGAAAATCTGAATCCCTGTCAATAACACTATCAAATTTTCGTATTACACACTCATTTTTTTCGCCTTCCGCCGCACGTAGGTGTGAGTGAACATCATCCACAATTTGAACAGAATCCACAAACGACATCGAATCATTTTGTAATATTTAAATTCCCTCCGCTAGTCCATAGTAGTTCTTGCGAATAGTTACTAAATCACTTTTTACCTGACTATCTTGAAATATTTTCTGACTTTCCTTGATAGCTTCGGCGTGTCTCGGATCGAATTGTAAAACTACCTTCTTTACATAATCAAAATGTTCGCAGTAGTAAAACGCAGCCTCTAACCATGTTCCCCAATGCGTAATAATTGGTTATGGTGGTTCAGGCACTTTGGGACACAGTTCGTGAAATTTGTTTGTACGTTTTGGGGACTTTAGAAACACTGCCTTCGTATGAGCTATTAAAGCATTCACTCGTGGATAACATTTAGGTATCCATTGCGCCACAAGGTTTAAAGCATGGATTTTACATGTTACATGTAACGGATTGCCACTTTCTTCTTTAAGAGATCGGCATAAGGAAAACATGTTAGCTTCACCGTCACTCACAAACATTAAAAGCTGGTTTGTTGAAACTTCAAATTTGTTCAATGCGCTCAACACCACTTTTAAAATTACATCTTTAGTACATTTTGAAACTCTTTTCGAAGCAAGTAAGATATAGGATGACGGTTAAAATTCTTCCATTGTACGTACCATCACATTCACCACATAATTTTTTTGCCGATCAGTTATTTCGTCCACACATAATCACAATTTTTTATCTTTCAATTCTGCTTTAATTCTTCTTTCAACATAGTCACGAGCTGATGGCATAACGTTTCTTATCGATGTCCGACTTGGTAATGTATAATCCGAATACTTGCTCCAGAAGGAGGCAAATGCTTTTTGGTCTAGCAAAGTGAACGATAGATTACATATAATAAAACAAACACCTATATCAAATGTTAATTGTTCGCTGTATCGTTTGCCACGGATTGCAGAACAGTGTTTTATACTTTTTAGGTGGCGTTCACACTTCCACCTGCTGGTACACGTCAAATAGTCGTCGCACCTTACATATTTACTTCTATCGCCTTCGTATTCTAAATCCGGCATACTCGCTATTACGTTTTCTAGCTTCTTCGAAATACGCCGTTTCCGAGCTTCTTCGAAATACGCCGTTTCCGAAACGTACCTAAATGCGGCATTTTCTAAGTATGTGTGCACTGACATGCATTCACAACGACCAGTGGAATAATACTGAACAAGTGTGCTTTGATACGGACGCTTGAGTTTCCGTGCCGAGCGCGCTTCTTCCCTCTTCGTTGCTTTCGGCACTGCATTGGAAATTGCCTCTCTTTGCCGAGTCTATTGATCACCCTAATCTAAATTATATGTAATAGTAAAACAATAATGAAATTCATTTTAACATGATTTCACTTTTTTTTTATTAAGATTTTTCTAAACCTATAAAATGTATTTATTTAAAAATATTTTTATTTTACAAAACACAGTAAGTACATACGACGTAAATCCAGAAAGTACGTTACGTTTGGTAATGAAAAGAAATCAAGTAGAAATACTGCAAAACAATCTACAAACCTTAAGCTATTTTTCTACGTATGTAGTTCCCACCATTTTGTAGGCATTTGTCATAGCGTGGCACAAGTTTTGTATGCCTTCTTCGCAAAATGTTACCGTCTGTGTTGTCAACCATATGGTAACATGTTCTTTGAGCTCATTTTTCGAGGTGTCAAAGATTTTCTTGGCTTTAGTCTTTGCTGCCAAGGAAGTGTGCCCCCCATTCCATCGATTGTCGTTTAGTTTCAGCGGCGTTATCAGAAAGTCATCGCCGTCATTGTCGTAACGTGTCAAAAAGTCAAGTGTACTGCCATGACGTTGGTTTTTGTGTTACTCTGTAAGCGTTTTTGGTACCCAACGAGCACAATATTTTCGAAAACCCAGTTTTACAGTAACAACTTCATGAGTAAACTTAAAATTTGCGGAAAGTCCATAGAAATAGCAGAAATTGTAAACTTTTTTCCATAAACCTCGCAGATTTGTCGATGAGTCGACTGGTTTAATGTTCTTCGCATTTAGAAATTGAATTACAGATTTAATTTCACAAGCGGGGGGATTTTCAATCCAAGCCGCCATTCTAAACAAGCACCGGAAAGCGTACACAACAAACAGCGATCCCAAAATAGCGTCATCTCCTTTTCTCCTTGACTCAGAGCAACTGCCGCGTATGCAAAAAACCGATTGCAGCGCTGTCGTGGCAAAAAGTACAAACGAAACTTACTTGCTGGGTTTACCTCGTATTAAAAGGTATGAACAGAATTTTAAGCTATATTTTGAATTATTATTACCAAATTGTTAATTTAAAAACATTGAAACTGAAAATTCTGACAGAGTTGACAGTAAAAGTCAAATTTTCTAGGATATTGTTAACAATATTATCTAAATCATACATTTTGTTTTCTTCTGTTCTTCTGTAATGACCTAATGACATGATTAATGTTATTAATTGACTTGGCAGATACATGTTGAAACTCCATTATAAATTATAATAAAACACGCTTATACGTTTGTTTAAAATACGTTTTAATAACACTACAATTGTTTCACCAAACATTGGCTTCATCAGGTGCTGATAGTCTGATTATACAATAAAACAACTTAATACCGCGATATCATAAAGTTTCTGGGTCCAAGATGGCATTGAAATAGAAAATATATATCTGAACTTTATCCATATTATCAAACTGGTAACTTAACCTTAATTTTTGAAAATTATTTTGATAGTGTCATCGTGACATCAATAAATATGTCATTTGATTTAATAAAGATACAATAAAACAACAAGCTCAGCTTGTATTCAAAATTTAATTATATTTATTAAGTGTCATACTGACATTAAAATTAATATATTGACAAATAGTAACGTCAACATGACACTTAACCTGAAAATTTGATCAGAATTTTCTCAAAATGATATAAATTAAGACAGACGTTTTTCACTCCATAGCCACCGTTGACCAAGATAATTTTTGATATCTCGGTATATATAGTCTCACACTCATGTATGTAACCCATTAACAGTGGGGATGTATTGTAGATATTAGAATTGTAGGAGGGGTGAAAAATTAAATTCAGTTTATTCATTTAACGCTACGCCTAATTTGTTGTATCTATTGATTTCTAAAGTCTCCAATAAATTAAGTTTTTTGCTTTTATCCTGTACATGTAAAATTTTATAATCTATATTAAATTTATGATTTAACTCTAAGCAGTGGTTTGCGAAAGTGGAGTCTGTTTTTTGGTTTCTATAACATTTTTCGTGTTCCCTTGTCCTCTGTTGGAAGGTACGCCCCGTCTGACCCACATATCGTCGGCTTACTTTCAAATCCTCCTAAGTCTGAGGTTTACTGTTTGTGAGGTTTTGACGTAAATGCGTCTTAAATTTTCTTATTCATCATCCTGCAAAACCCCATAAGTCTATTTTCAAAAGAGCGACATCTATTGGAAGAATATAAAACCTTCTATGTCGTTTAAATCACATGACGTTACTCAAAAACTTCTAAGTCTGCATTCTGCATTCAACCGTCATTGTTCAAGAAAGTATATGTTCGTGATTCTCCCTCATTGTTGGACAAAATAGAAAATTGTGAATAGAGCTACCTCATTGATTACAACACAAGGTAAGTAATTCACAACTATGTTCATAATGTTAGCAATTGGGTTTTGTTATGATAAATTTCTTATAGTTTTACGAATATGACTTAGGCGGTTTTGATTTACCTAGTTTCATGGCAAATATTGTTAAAAAATAGATTTACACGGTTTTGATTCAAGAAGTGTTCTTACAATTAACTATTCAAACATTGTTTAAGATATTACATTAATGTATATTTTTACTTTCGATTTATCAGATGTATGGAGGTAGGAGCAGAAACCAGTTTATGTTAGCTTTAGCTACAAACAAACAACGAAACTAATAATGCAGCAAATTCGTCAAGTATGGATAGTCTATCAACTTCTCTTTTGAAATTTAGTAAAACAAATAACAGCAATAATAATGCTCTAGAAATGACTGCAAACAATGAGGCTGATATTGGCAATCGCTTTGAACTTCATACGGAAATAGAAGAAGCTATGAAAGCGTTGGATGATTATGGCGAAAAAAATAATGAATTACTTTTATTGAATGATCTGAATAGTAAGTACCCTCTAAATTTTTATTATGTAATATTATTACGGATCGTAGGTTCCCAAAAAACTGCATTTTTCAATACCATCCCAGACATTGTCAATATAGATGATTCAGAGCAGCGATGTGAGAATGATTTTGCAGAGGCTGGTACTTCAGGCATTTTTATGAATAGTAAGTACCTACTTTATTTTTTTAAGTAAGACTCCTATATTATTATCACGGATAAATTGTAGGCGCACCAGAAATTGTATTTTTCAATAACAACTCAGAAGTTGTCAATGGAAATAACGTGCAAGATGATGCAGATAACGATATTGCCAAGGATGGTAGTTCAAGCCCTTTTGTACACAATCTCGAACGATGTGATAATGATCAAAGCTACATACCAAATGAAAGCGAAATTGAAGAGAGCGAAGGCGAGTATGTTGAAATGACCACCCAGGAAAGAAAAAATTTGGATAGAGAAGATTATGGACAAGAAAACAACAAAATTTTGAGCGAAAACATTGAAGAAGAAGACAACGAAACCCAAAGAAAAAGTAGGAAACGAAAACCTGATACGACAAGTTGGAGAAGGCAGAAGTGTAAGATTAAACGTGAGAAGGGTGAAAAATATGATGGATTAAGAAAAAATGCAGACGGCAAGTGGACATTTGACGTACCCAAACCACCTCGTGAAATGAAACCATTCTGTAATTGTAAGATGTCGGAAAAATCAAAGAAAATTCAGTGCCGAATCTTCATAGAAGAAGACAGAGAGAAAATTTTTAATGAATTTTGGCAAAATATGACCTGTTTGCAAAAGAAAACGTACATTTCAAGCCTTGTAGACAGCTTGGCTCCAAGAGATTTGAAAAACAAAATCAATCCAATTTCAAGGCGCTCTAATACATTTATATGCCATTTAAAAAAAAATGGTGTTCGTGTAAGAGTTTGTCAGGTTATGTTTATTAATACTTTGAGTCTGGGAACTTGGTCCTTGCATAACTGGGTAAATAAGAATAATGATATTGATTTAGGTAATACTGAAGCTGATGTTGATTTGCCTCACATAGAGAGGGTCAACCCTAGACATGAAGCAGACAAAAAATTACTACGGAATTTTTTTCTTGAGCTGCCAAAAATGGAATCCCATTATTGTAGAGCTTCATCAAGTAAGAAGTACTTGGAGCCCATTTGGCAAAGTAAAACTGCATTATACAGAAGTTACGTTGAATATTGTGAAGACAAGAACGTTAAATCTCTTTCGATTAAGACATTCCATGAAGAGTTTGCTTTAAATAATTTAAGCTTATATTTTCCAAAAAAAGATCAATGTGATCTTTGCGTTTCACATAAGGCTGGAAACGTCGATGACCAGATATATAAAGAACACATTGCCAAGAAAAATAGAGCACGTGATGAAAAATCATCAGATAAAAGCACAGCTCGGCACGTTTTTACGATGGACCCCCAGTCAGTATTACTTTCTCCAATGCTTAAAGCTTCCAAAATTTATTACAAAAAGAAATTGGTGGTCCACAACTTCACATTGTATGATTTAATAACACAAGATGCATATTGCTTCCTGTGGCATGAAGCTGAGGGAAGAGTAACGTCAAATGAATTTGCAACAATTTTGTACAATTTCATAGAATCAAATTTGCCTAAAGCGGAAGAAATTATTTTGTATAGTGATGGGTGCTCTGCCCAAAACAAAAATGTCACTTTGTCGAACGCACTGTTGCATTTGTCAATAAATAAAGGCATGATTATTACCCAGAAATACCTGGTCAGCGGACACCCAGATGGAATGCGACAGTATGCACTCCACAATTGAGCGAAAGATCCGCAATAGAGAAATTTATTCGCCTGCTGGGTATATTGCTGCTTGCAAATCGGCCCGATCACATCCACGGCCCTATCAAGTTGAATATTTGAATCATAGATATTTTAAAAACTTTTCTGGACTAAAGTACCACACTTCCATTCGTCCTGGCTATAAAACAGGAGATCCTACAGTTAATGACATGTGTGCCATTCAGTACAGACCCAACGGAAATCTATACTACAAATTAAATTTTGACGATGAGTGGATGGTACTAGAAAAGAGACAAAGTAGGAAAATTCAAGAAAATGGTGAAATAGTTTCTCTTTATCAAAATCCACTACCAATAAAGAAAAGTAAATACGATCACTTACAGCAGTTAAAGCAACTCATACCTTCAGACTATCATCTTTTTTATGATACCCTACCGTTTGAAGCAGACCAACAATTATTGCAATAATTATTGCTTTATACTATTTTTTTATATTTTATGTATATATACATATTAAAATACATACTCATTTCATTATTTTGCCTTCGTTTGTTTTCATTGTTTAGTTTAAGCCTCGGTTTAAGTAAAATTCAGAATAAACAAAACCGCCTAAGTCTATAACAATTCCTGCTTTTTTGTTTTAAAACCTCTTATGTCTGATAAAAAGTTACTATAATAAATTTTTTAGTAAAACTTAGTGAGAACAAGTAAAAAATATCGATAACTAACATTTAGTAAAATACCAGTTCACACGAATTGTGCTAAATAATTTCAACACGTTTTTTGTCTCTCCTGTAAAATTTGCCTGAAATGACTTAGGAGGATTTGAAAGTAAGCCGACGATATACCTTATTGCACTCACAAGTCAACACATAGACCCCCGATTTTGACCCTTTATCCGTTTTATCTTTGTCATTCCTAATATATTTTTGGACTGAGTTATTAGTTTTGTAAGAAATAAACCCATTGCTAACTTTTTTGATTAGTTTACCTGTTTTAATAGATGTATTTCCTATATATGTAATGGTGTTGTATTGTTTTTTTTATATTAGACGGTATTTTAGGGTAGACTAGAGAGAGAGCAAGTTTTTTGTTTTTGTTCGAGAATTTTATTAACTAAATTTACTATATATCCATTATTGATTGCTATAGTGTATATTCTATTTAATTCAATGTCAAAATTGATTTTGTTCATAGGTACGTGAATTAGCCTATGTATCATAGATTCGTATGCTGCTAATTTATGTGAAGTTGGGTGAAAAGAGCTCGCGTGTATTGTTGTGTCTGTATGTGTAGGTTTGTGGTATATTGCAAAATCGTGTCTACCTGTTTTGTTTGAAATGGTTAAATCGAGAAAATTAATAGATTTGTCTTTTTCTATTTCTGTAGTAAATTTTATATTAGGATGAATCGTGTTAATGTGTTCTTGGAACATTTCTATTTGCCTCTCTGTGCCCTTGAAACAAACCAAAACGTCATCTACGTACCTGTACCAATAAATGTATTTGTTAAATAGCGGGGATTTACAAATCTCATTTTCAATAGAATCCATAAATATCTCAGCCATTAGGGGACTTAACGGGTTTCCCATCGCTAATCCCGATGTTTGAGTGTAATATTGATGGTTGAATCGACAATAATTTTGTTTAAGACAAATATTTACTAAATCTAAAATTTTGTTCAAGTTTCAGAGAAATTAAATTTAATACCTCCATGGGTGGAACATTCGTGAACAGATTAGTGACGTCAAACGACACGAATTTGCTATTATGAGGAATATTAATATTAGAAATCTTACTAATGAGCTCATTTGAATTCTTTATAGACCACTTTGGTTTAAATTTAGTATGATATAGTATTATATTTATTAACTCTTTACACAGTTTTACACAAGGGGCCTTGACAAAGGAAACTACTGGCCTTATGGGCATGTCTGTTTTGTGTACTTTTATTAATCCATATAGTTTAGGAGGTTGTGAGTTCATGATTGTAAGAAAATGTTTTTGGTGATTATTGAAAAGTATTTCTGAATTCCTTAACGCATCTTTTATTTGCTCTTTAAAACTATTAGTAGGATCTAATTTTAACTTCGTAAATGAATTATTATCAAGAAAATCTGTCACTTTTTTATTGTATTCAGATTCCGAAATAGCAATAACTGTATTACCTTTGTCTGCCCTAGTGAAAATAATATTATTATCTGAAGATTTTTGTTTTAAAGAGTTAATAGTGTTGACGTCTTTGTTAAAATTGTTAGAATTAGAGTGGTTTTTAATTATACTATGTGCTATATATTTGTTACTTAAGCTATCGTTGTATTTACTTTACGCCAATTCTGTCTCTACCGCTAGATTTTCTAAGTGTGTTCTTAATTTGAGGTTTAATGTTATAATTGAAACCTTTAGACACGAGGTTCTGCTCGTCTACGTTAAATTCCGTGGTTAAGTTCTTAAAACGCTCAAAGAATGTGAAGTTGTGTGTAAAGTCTTTAGGGGTGGTACTGTAATTACTACGTTTTTTTAACAAGAGTTTATCTATCTTACTTTTTTGGATTAAATATTTTTTTTATGTATCAAGGGCTTAATTTTACATTGAATATCTTCGAATAAAAGGTCAAGCTCTAGGTTAGAAAGTCTAAAAGTTAGTTCCGAATGCAATACCTTGATATATGCTGACAAGTTATCCCGTTTGTTGTAGAGAATCTTCAGTTCTTCTTTTATCCAAATTTTTACTCCCGCTTCGATTGCTTTTCTTGCTGCTGTGTTGTTCTGTAGTAAATTTAGTTAATAAAATTCCCGAACAAAAACAGAAAAAACTTGCTCTCTCTCTAGTCTACCCTAAAATACCGTCTAATATAAAAAAAACAATACAACACCATTACATATATAGGAAATACATCTATTAAAACAGGTAAACTAATCAAAAAAGTTAGCAATGGGTTTATTTCTTACAAAACTAATAACTCAGTCCAAAAATATATTAGGAATGACAAAGATAAAACGGATAAAGGGTCAAAATCGGGGGTCTATGTGTTGACTTGTGAGTGTAATAAGGTATATGTGGGTCAGACGGGGCGTACCTTCCAACAGAGGACAAGGGAACACGAAAAATGTTATAGAAACCAAAAAACAGACTCCACTTTCGCAAACCACTGCTTAGAGTTAAATCATAAATTTAATATAGATTATAAAATTTTACATGTACAGGATAAAAGCAAAAAACTTAATTTATTAGAGACTTTAGAAATCAATAGATACAACAAATTAGGCGTAGCGTTAAATGAATAAAGTGAATTTAATTTTTCACCCCTCCTACAATTCTAATATCTACAATACATCCCCACTGTTAATGGGTTACATACATGAGTGTGAGACTATATATATTAAGTTGTTTTATTGTATAATCAGACTATCAGCACCTGATGAAGCCAATGTTTGGTGAAACAATTGTAGTGTTATTAAAACGTATTTGAAACAAACGTATAAACGTGTTTTATTATGATTAATGTTATTCTTCCTTGCTTCAACATCAAAAGAACTAAGTATATTTCTTACACTTTTAAACAGAACTATGTCCTGTGTTTTCTGTTAATTATTGTTAGTTTGCCTCTTGTGCTGTTGAAGTCCAGCGTTTTTACGGTCTTTATAATTTAGTTGGCAGATGCCTAAAGTTCAAATAGCCTTTTTGAAAAACAAAATGTGTCGCGGTATATATCGTGCGATAGCAGAACGTGAGCAAAGTGTGTCATGTCTAAATCTTCCGAGAAGTGGAGGACCGAGACTGTCAACTTGATAGAGAGCAAACTAGTTAGTCGAAAGTGCCAAGAATAAAATTGGACAGTCATTGAGTAAATTTTAACGACGCAATGATACAATTTCCAGAGAACTGAAGAGAAGAGGTGTAGAATAGAATATCGCAAAAGAAAGAAATGTCCTAAATATACGCCAAATCAGTCAGCAAAAATACCGAGATGTTGCCGTGGTTTAAGGCGCACTCAATTTGCAAATAACAAAGTCATCGTCATAGATGAAAAGTACTTTACTCTTAGTAATTCCGAAATTAAAGGAAACGACGGTTTTTACACCGATAAGGTAGAAGAATGCCCAGACAATATAATATAGAAGCAAGAGGCCAAATTTGCTGATAAAGTTTTAGTTTGGTACGCGATATCAATTGGTAGGATTTCCAGACATGTTGGACGAGTTAGAGTCGAAGATATATTAACAATTGCTTAACAAAATTAATTAATTTTATCAACCAGATTCATGCTCAAGATGGTGTTATATTATTGCCGGACTTGGCTTCCTGTCATTATGCGCGCGAAACTCAAAATTGGCTGAATGCTCACAACATACCTTTTGTGCCGAAAAACGACAACCCTCTAAATTTACCACAGGCTCGGCTAATTGAAGATTTCTGACCCATTTTGTCTCAAAAAGTGTTTGGTGGATGTTGAGAATCTGAAAGCGAGCAACAAGTAAAACGGCGGATTTTTAAAAAAATTCGAGAGATTGATGCTGAAACGGTCCAACGCTAGATGGGAGATGTTCCCAGAAGACTTTTGCATTTAATTTAAAATAAAAATTTGGTTGTTAATACAGGCATACAGGAAGTATGTATGTATTGTCAAAAATAACTCAAGGAACAGCGATTTTCTGAGAAAAATTATTCCATGGAGCAAGAGAAAGCCGAATCATTTAAAAATAAATGTGATTAGAGAAGTGCAAAGAATTGAAGACTACGAGACACTGAGAGGTCTCTACAAGCTGAGTGACTGTAAAGCTAGAGTTGGTACAAGCCTAGTGCCTCATATTTATAATTAGAGCAGACCAATTTCCGCGCGCGCCATGTGCGCCGATGTGAAGATGATTGTATTGCATCAGAACTAATAAAAAGCATTCAGTATGTGTTTGGTACTTGCTTAGACTGCATGTAAGTGTAAGCATACGTAATAAAATGTCGTAGACACATAAATCGAGAAAACGACCGTTGTCAAGACGAAGTGAATAAGTTTATTATGGATTTCCAGGACTTAATATACGATGGCTCAAAAATTAAATGTTTAGTGTGCAATACATATCTAATGTGTTGGTCAAAAACTCATTGTAAAGAACACGTAAGCAGTTCGCAGCACAATAATAACAAAATTAATCGACTACAGTTTATACATGAAAAATGTGTAACTATGATTGTGTGTACACTGCTGTTTACCTTAAGTAATGATTCATTTATTTCATTTTGTAATAAATACGCGAATCAAACATTACCGAGCACGACAACATTACGAAGGAATTAACCATCGGTGCGTAAACAGGTTGAAAATAAAATCAAAGCCGAACTGAAAAATAAAAAACTGTGGTTATGGGTGGACGAAACAACTGACAGCAAAAAACAATCTGTAGTTAATGTGATGGCGCGTAATATGGAACCACATCAACCAACGTCTTCAATTTTATTAGCATCCAGACGACTAGAACAATGTAATGCCGAAAAAATTTCAGAGGTGCTATTAGATACTTTAGAAAAATTTAAACTTTCGAAAGACCAAGTATTAATGTTTTTGACCAATGGTCCCGCAACCATGTGTTCTGTAGGCCGGTTTCTTAGAAAATATTGTCCTAACTTGTTACATATTACTTATAAACTCCATGCTTACACCTTGTGGCAGAACAGGTTCGTACATGTTATCCAGAGGTAGATGCTTTAATATCGAGTACAAAGGCAGTATTCCTGAAATCTCCAAGACGTATTCGGAAATTGCACGAATTGTATCCCCATACACCTGAGCCACCACAGGCGATTCTGACACGTTGGGGTACATGGTTACGGGCGGGGTTTTACTATCATGAACATTTTGAAAAAATTAAGGACGTGGTTTTATCATTCGATCCGAAAGAAAGTGCAGCTATCAATACAAGCCAGAAAAAATTTCAACATGCCCAGATTAAAATGGATTTACCAAGTATTTGTGAGAATTACTTAGGACTAGATGAAGCAATAACAAAATTAGAAAATTCGTCGGTCGTTAGAGGAATCACTGCAAATCGTTAAAGATGTTCACGCACAACTGTATGCTGTAGAAGACGCAAAAAGTGAAAGTGTTCTAATTAAATTTGAAAGTGTTTTAGAAAAAAAAAATGCAGATTTTGACACCTTAACACGTATTTGTGAGGGCACGTCTACAAAGGCGTTAAGTTGCTTAAAAAAGTATTTTGATTATGCGAATATAACACCACTAGATATAGAACGCTCGTTTTCCGAATATAAACATATTTTTTCCTCATGGCGGACATGTTTTTCAGAAATAACCTGAGAAACGCACCTGATGTTGAAAATATACAATCGAGTTTCTCCAGTTTGTCAATCCTTGGAAGACGCTTAAAATGGTATGTGTTTTTTTTAAATCCTCTGTCGTGCACACAATCACTAATTTCATACATTTTCCATTTTATTTATAGGTACATACAACGCTGCTATAATATGAACTATTCTTATTTTTCGTGTGTTTATGCATATTACTTTAATAGCAGAAAACCAAATGTATATTTAATTATTTCTGATAGAATAAATGTCTCTACTTCTATACTTATATCGGTAACAAGCTCATGTTGCGTCCCTATTCTATCGCATATTCTAATATATTACGAATTACACTCCCATACCGGCGCTCATGGCGCGCACGGAAATTGGTCTGCTCTATTTATAATGTAGTGTTTACTATTGTTACCGTTGTTATTATCGTTATTAAATTATATGTTGTTATTTAATCGTTGTC
Organism: Melolontha melolontha; assembly: GCA_935421215.2. Classification (NCBI taxonomy): domain Eukaryota; kingdom Metazoa; phylum Arthropoda; class Insecta; order Coleoptera; family Scarabaeidae; genus Melolontha; species Melolontha melolontha. Next base: position 19,796,803 of record OW285241.1, on the reverse strand, counting down.
CTGCATATTATTTATCACACTGATAAACATGCTGTATAAATGAAACTGCCTCGGCAACAATGTTACCTCCGGGACCAGGTGACATTACATGGCGATCCTGACCGCGTCTGATATTACATGGCAATCCTACCTTCAGTTAGATGATCATAGTGATCCTGCAATCCCATCATCTGACATTACACCGTTAATTATATCTGTTTTGAATAATTGCCGTAAAAACTTTTACTTTTTAAAATGTTCCTAAGAAATTTGTGCCAAAACTTTTGAGACATACGTTATTACGCAAATCTTCTAGAGCTTTTGAGGACAGCTATCGAGGAAAAGCGATCAGGAACGACTAAGAAGAAAGTTGCTCTTTCACCGTGATATGCACCTGTGCATTCCAGTATGGTTGCTGTAAAAAAAATTGAAGAATTAATCCTCGAAGACCTAGCCCCATCTGACTTTCATCTATTTCCTATATTAAAAGATTGTCTCGAAGACAAAAAATTCTGCACAATGGAGAGCTTATCTTCAACAGTGGACGATTATTTCGCAGGGTTAGAAGAAAATAACTTTTGAGGTGGAAGATGGACCAAATGTATCGAATTAAGAGATTATGTAGAAAAATAGTTTGTTTATTTAAATTATTCCTTTGTTTCTGTAGGATCGCGCGAATTAATCAACTCATCCCCGCCTCTACACGGATATAAATTAGAATTCTAAAAATATACATAAAAAATAAAAGCAATATTTCAAAAATGTTTTATTAATATTTCAGAAAATAACGATCAGATTTTACAGACAGGGGAAGTGGACTTAATAATAAGTAAAATGATACTTACTATCCACATCGAGCTCAGTAGAATTTGGAAAATACATATTTATGTCCGTCTTAACATCTAAATTATAGGAACCATTATGTAAACCATTTGGCAAGTAATGATCATCATCTTCCAATTTCACAGTCCTATCCGCAACTACTTTCTCTTTATACGAATACTTTAAATTGTCTCTAGTATTGCTATCATTCACAAAAATATCCCTATCACAATTACCAGTATCACTCAAGATTGTACTTCGTTTACACTTACTGCTTATGTGGTTCGTATCATCATCATTGACACCATTTAATTCATATTTAACACTATTGCACTCACTTTTTATAGTTTTTCTCTCACTTTCTTTGAGTATATTTTCTAAGAATTGTTCTGCTTCGCCGTTTAATTCAAAAATACCGTTCACTTTTTCTCTGTTGCACTGTTTCTCAGGATTAATTAATTTTATATCATCTTCTTCGTATAAACTAGGTTCAGTATGAGATTTCTTTGAACTGTCACTTTGAGATTCACTATTTTCTAACGGATCTTCATATATTGTATCACCATACATGCTCGGATAGTAACTCTCTCTACTTTCCACGGTATTCAATCTCAGTACGTCTCTTAGACTTGGTAGGAGTGGTACAGGATGCTTGTAGTGATGCTTCACCATTGGAGGAACGGATACCTTTTTGGGAGGGGGTAATCTCACTTTTATCCTGAACGGAGGATTTTTCCTGTTGATCTTCCGAAAAAATTCTAACTTAATGGCATCCTGATCTATGGGACCGTTATATTTATCCCACAAGCGGTTCCGTTCAGTCGCTGATACAGATGTTAGAATTTTAGAGTCCTAAAAGTGTTTAAGATCAAACATACAATACGATTTAGTGTTGGAAGTAATGGTGAAACTTACTAAAAAATGTTCAACATGATTCGGACACATCCAGCGACCTGAAGGGAAGCTCGTCAATGGTGGGTCTAAGCAGTCGAGATGAAAATGTAGTGGGCAGTAATCACAGGCAAGTAACGGAGCTACACGACATGATTTTCTACAAATATAACATTTCCGGGCTGGTAAAGGTATTAACCCGTTTGGAAGTCTCTCTTGTTGTTTCTTTGGGACTTTGTAATGCCTTCTATGCAAATTTCTTGCAAAAGGATTTTCAACTGAAAATAAACTCGTTATTGTTGTGGATAACCTGTACATTTTGACAGATGTCAAAATGAGTTAGGTTATGTCACAAATTAAGCAAAAAAATAACATTAAAATACCTTTATCTGTTCCTGGAAATATACACGGCTCCATTATATTTCTGGGCAGTTCAAATTGTTTGGGATTTATGGCACTTGCTGCTTGTATGAGTAAATCCATGGAATTTTGTCTCGGTTTCTTTACGGACTTGCACGAAGATGACGTCGATGAAGACGAAGAAGAAGCTGATCTTTTATTGCGAGCCTGTGGTTCCCCGATATTCGATTTGAATCGACAACTATGACATAACCACTCTCCTATAGGGATGTCTGTTTCATCGAGTGGTGGATCGCTGTAAATATTGTTTATTGTATTTTTACACATTTCATAGAGTGCGCTAGAAAAATGTATTAAACAGTTGTAAAATGTAACCTTATAAATAAGTTAGAGTTGTTTGAAGTGTTGTATGTATAGATCTTCGCAATGAAACGCTAACAAATCGACGGCGAGCAACTACATATACGAGGTCTGTCCGAAAATTACCCGACCTTGTGCTGTGACAAGGAAAGAAGTTAAATCTGGTCAATGGCGATAGTGTCCCCTTCAATGTACCCCCTTAAGAAACCACGATCTTCTAGCGAACCCCCCAATTTCGGAAACAGTCCTTGAAATAAACTTCCGGAACAGCTAATATAGTTGATAAAAGTATTTCTTTGCAGTTCGTACTGCTCAAGTACGAACCGCAAATTATACACTTTACCTCTTTCTAACACCCATAAATAAGCGCTGATATACTACACACGTCATTTTAAGGTATTCTTATGCCTTAAATTTTTGTCTTGAGCTGAAAAGAAATACTTTATGAGCTATAGCTGCTTCGTCATAGTCCTTTTTTTATCTCCTCCGCGTCGTCGAATCTTTTTTTTTTGTTTATGCCGTATTGCAGTGTTTATTGTACACCTTCCGTATGTCTCACGATGTATGCGTTTTTGCCATCGCAAGCCCTGATATACGTCAGTGACGGCGTAGACTAGAGAAGGAAGACATTCGTACCTCGCCTATGGTGTCTAAATATCCTCGCTTTATTCATGGCCATATACTTGATGGATTTTACTGAAGGTTTCCGAACACGAATGACCATGTTTTGGCAAAATTTAACCCTAATTCTTTGTTCGCTGCTTCAGTCATCGTGAATGCGACGCCAACGAGATTTAACGTACACTCAATGATGTATCCTTCTCGACTGAACAGTGGCGCGACCATGCCATCTGATGAGGGCACTCGTAAAGTTTCCCCAACCATGGTAAATACCTACTTTTATCAATAGCACACCTAGGTACTAAACTACAGCACAAGATCGGATATTTTCCGGACAGATCTCGTATAACATGCAACTTTGTAAGTTTTGGGCATGTTGCTAGATGAAGGTATCACCTAGCGACACGGCAGTATTTGTAAATTTAAGTTAATTAATTAATTTATAAAGCTGCTTCTTACATAATTGTTCGCCGTCTGTTTGTTAGTTGAAAACAGTTAATAGAAACATTTTGTATTCCCCTCAGTTATAGTGACATGCAAAAAATTTTTAAATGATAATTCAAGTCTTAGCATCCTGTAAGAGTTTATTGATATAACAGTTCCAAATTTTGAAGTTAATATTGATAAGAATATGTTTTTTCTTTTTTTAACACACATATGCAGGGTTATTCTGAATAAGTGCCATTAGTTTAATTATTAGATTTTACTACTAAAATATATGCCAATTATGTTATTTTTAATTTAAAAAAATATGAAAAAATTAATTTAAACAAATAAATTTTCGATCCGCTGTCCGCCCTGACTCACCCAATATGTACAGTGCATATATTTCGTGTCCCTTGCAGTGCAGACGCATTTGTTTACAATGATGTATACATGAATACAGGATATCTACAATTTAGTAAGGTTCGTCGTACTCCCAATACAACAGTTGAGTATTTCGTGTGGTCCCAAAATGGTTTTATTAAATAATTTAAAATTAAAACCAAATTACCAGCGGACTTTCTAGATATATTTTTTTATTAAATATTTAATTTCATGTTAAAATTCTTCTCAAAAGTAATAGATATTGGAATCTATCGCACTGTACCTAACACTTAATTTTATCTGGCGCTGGACTCGCCATCGTCCGCTTTTGGCAACAAAAGTTTAGAGGCACCCTTCACTAACGGCACCTTTATTCTTCCTACCTTAATTATATCGTAATTTGGACAGATTGCATGTTAATGTTAAATTCAAATTCTTGTCAGGCCTACAGGTGGGTAAAATCCTAACCCGAAATGTGTAAAATCAAATAAGATATCAATAAATGCACTATATTAGCCTCCTTTTCCGGTAGTACTACCTCAACTTATGAACAACTGGGTTTGATATTACTATTCACTAAAAGTCGTATTTGCAATTAATTTCATATAACAAAGTTATATAAGATTTTAATACTCACATTTATCAAATAATTGTTAGAAAAAAAGTAATTGCAATAATTGTATTATCATTACAAAATATATTTTTCTCAATAAAAATATGCAGACGTATTTGTTTACATACTGTTTGTTTACAAAGAATGGATTTATACATAAGTAAATTATGAATATGCGATACCTACGATTTAGTAAGGGTTATCGTACTCTCGATACAACAACTGAGTATTTCGTGCGGTCCCAAAACTGTTTTATTAAATAATTTAAAATAAAATTACACAGCACGTTTAATCCAAAATTAAATTCTCTGAGTTATTCAAAATAGCATTGTACAGCACATCAATATGCTAATCAATAACTCGATAGATTCCAAGTATTATACACAAACCGCAGTTTTTTATATTGTAATCCTGTCTTGTTGCAAAAATTCAATCTTTCGTAATTATTGTAGATTAAATAAGATCTAAAAGAGTTTTTTTTTACATCTGTTTTTGTTCAAAACAATTATGAATCTATTTAAAATTTGTCACTATAATTTTGGAGTGCAGTGTATATAAATAATCTAGTACAAATCGACATGTTTATAAATTCTAAATTTCAGAATTAAACTAAGGGGGTATTTTATAACTTTTTGATTGATATTTGAACAACTTTAATCGTAATATAATTAGTTGACTATAAACAACTCATTGTTCATTGTAAAATCATTATTTCTGAATAATTAAGCAATAATTTACTGGATTTTTAATGAATCGTACGTAATAGGGTTGAAGAAAATGAATATATTCTAATTGTTATATATTTATTTTGAAAATACTAGAACAACCTCAAAAATTCAATCATTTTAATGTAATTGTATTAATATAATATACAGAAGATTTTAATCTCTATATAACTACTTTAAAGGAATTTGAAAAATTGTAAAAAAAACGTTGACGAATTTACTTAAAAGAAAACAAAATTTGCGAAACTAATTTTCCGTGAATTCTAGTGACTGAAATAAATTAGATACAATATAAACATGTCTAAGGCGGTGATATAATTTTTTATTCGTCGTATTTTTATTATTTTGCAAGTTAAAAACATTATTTTTAATTTGAACTATAACTTGAGAATATTCACTAAATTTTTTATTTAGAATCATGTTTCAAACGTGAATTTGGACTATCAAGATTGTGACAGACTACAATCTATAGAATTTTATTTTAATTTCACCTAGAACTTCATTAGATATAAATGACTTAGCAACAGCCATTTTGAGGTTAGCCAAGGCAATAATTTAAAAATTTTAACAGATTCTATTCTTGAATATGTATAGGTAGATACAATATATAATCTTGAACAAATTTTATATTAGAACTTATTAAATTCTTGAACTTAAAATACGGTGTGATACCTTCTTTCATCTGGATAAGTTTAATTATAATTAAGATACAAATTTCATTTCTTAGTAAATGCTTGGAATATACGAATTGAGGTTTAATACATTAATTATTAACAAATCAAAATTCTATGTAGAAAATCAATAGATCAATTACCTTTTGTAAGATAATATATGTAATTATGTTCACTCAAATATTCATTTTATAAGGAGATACGAAAAAATCAATACAATTACATTTATTAAAAACTGAAAAAATCTGAGGTTATGCCTGATTTATATCATAACAAATAAAAATATTTTAAGGTAGGTAATTTATACAGAAATATTACTAAAAAAAAGTTTTCATAAAAATGTTGCACTAATGTGTACTCAGTAAAGTGAGTTTTATAAATTATTCTGACAGCTAATTACTTTTGAAAATGTTTATTCAAAAATTTTAAAAATTATTTAAATAAATAAAGTGCACTGTAAATATTAATTGAATCAATATCATAAATACCAAAACATATGGTATAGCATGCAATACTTTTTAAGAATGTAACATTTTCATTAAAAAAAATACTAATATGCTAAAAGGATTGTGTTTACACAATCACACACAAATTACCATATAATTTCATTTTATTCTCTTCCTGCTGATTGAAAGAAGAGAGCTAGTAGGCTTATAAACAAAATATTCTTTTCTACGCAATATAAAATCTTTCTATAATTGAATTAAATTATACATACTGGCATTGTAAATGAAAACTACTTGGGCACTTGTCACAGCATATTAAATCACCACCTTCAGCACAAGAATCGCAACTATCATGATTATGCCCTCTTCCAGGTCTCTTAAAGTAGGGATGTTCGTTCTTCTTTGTCTTATCCTTGGTTTCTTCGCTGGCTGGTGGTGCAATTAGTGCTTGCACTTGCTGTAAAAGTTTACAATAACTTAAAACCTAATAAGGTCTATAATGCAACATCATCATTCTCGTTTTTTTTAAAGATATTTTACATTCAATATCATTTTAATAGATATTCCGCCATTTTATGCATTCATTTGTTAAATTTTCTGTGAGCAACTTTCTTGGATACTTACAGCCATCAATCCACCAGAAGGATCTAGATCATATTCTACATTAGACATTTTTTATGTTTTTATTGTCTTCTGTCTTAAATATATAACCACTTTCAACTAATCCTCCGTTCAGATTGCTAATGAAATAAATTTGTCTATCAGTATATATTAATGCATTTCTAATTTCAAGTTTTCTTTTACCAACGTTCATCAGATTCGTGTGACATTTTACTTATTTAAATGGGGGCGATATAATTCTAATGTCGCCCCGTTTTCGCTTTAACAAATTCATTCTTTATATTTTGAATATTTAGAAGTTTTCAGAAGAATTGACAGAAATAGTTGGCGCCGATGATAGCTGCCATTTGTTTTTACGCAAACGCACTAACTTTTCGACGTTTAAGGAGATCTGTTTTATCTACGGATTTAACAAAAAATGTGTTTAAAATTTGTAATGGAGTTGATATACAGGGTCGAGTCAATTAAATTTAATAAAATGACTATATCTTATAAATTTTCAAGCTAGAATTTTAAACACCTTAAACGATTTATGTAGGTTTAGATCTGTATTTAATTAAAAATCTGCATGATTTAAAAGATGTCCAGATGTTAAATATTCTCAATTTACATGTTAACCTTATTCTAATAAGAAATTATTTGTATGTATAGATAACATATATTTAACGTTAATACATTTCTCCACTTTATTGACAAAAATATTACGAGAACACTAAAGATGATATTTTCAAAATACGTAAACTCTCAGTTAAATTGGCCATAACCATAGCAACACACAGTATTTTCTCTTCTATTTATACCTTACATTTTCGTAGGAATTTGGCTATTGTTATATTGTGTAAAAGCTGTCGTGAATACCTGATGCTAATACTGATGCTTAGTTTTATGGTACTGCCTCAGGTAATCACAACATAACCAACTTAAAAGAAAATCTAATTAGAAATTTAATTAGATGACGCAAAAGGCAAATGTCAAATAAATTTTGAGGTATAGGGTTACAATTCTGAACGTATGCATGATTTGCGCTATTCAAGAATGTAATTAAACAAAATTATCAACTCTACTCATAGTAAAACTCGAATCCAGAGCTGAAATAAGTGATACTATATTCACAAATCATATAAGCGTTAATCTATATTACAATTGAAACAGACATGTAATATATATATATCTGTAACTGTACATATGGACAATACACTTCGTATTTTCAGCATTTACTTCTGCTTAAGACACGTGTTTCTGCCATTACTATTAGGCGTCATCAGTTAAGCTAGTGAAGCAATGTAATACAAATGATTCAAATCTTTATGAATAGATTTGTATCTGTATATAACATTAAGTTTTATATGAGACTTGAATTTTGTTGTGGTCGGAGTTGCCTCCATTTCCACTCCATTGTTTCGTATTTCCCAGGGTTGTGACGTGTTTGTGTCTGATTAATAAATAATCGTGTGTTGTGTGTTTTTGTGCGGTCCTGTGTTGCGTATGTGTAGTCTGTGTGTTTGTCGCTTTTTGCGTTTAAGTCACTGGTTATCGGTTTTTTGCGTTTCAGTCATGTGTGTGTTTAATGTTTGTTGTTGTAGAGTGCGATTATTTTCTGTGTTTGCGTTACGAAGTATTGTATCTGTTCTGTTGTTGCGTTTGTGGAGTGTAATGTTATTAGCATATTGCCTAAGGCAAGTGCTAGTTCGTCAGTTGTGTTAGGTGTTGTGTTTCTTTGTTTTTGTGTCCATGGGTTCGTTGTTGGGGGTGGTGCTGGTATGTATTCGGGTTTGGGTGTGGTTTTGTTTACAGGGTTGTTTGGATTGTTAGGACAGTTAAGGAAAGTGGATAAGTGAGGACCACCGCAGTTTGCACACTTTGGTGGGGTTGTTTTGGGTTTTGTACATAGGTGTGTTGAGTGTTTGTCTCCGCATTTCATGCATTTGTAGTGTATGTTACAGTTTTTTTGGTGGTGTCCAAATGTCTGACATTTGTGGCATTGTATTATGTCTGTCCGTTTGTTTAGTGGTTCGATTTCAATTCTGAGTCCGCAGCAGTCGTGTATGTTGTAAATTGATTTGTATTGTCTCGTCAGTTCTATTAGTACAAGTGGTGCAGGTATGCCGTGTTTGCCGTTCATTCTTTTGATTTTTAGTTTCGGGTAGCCTTGGTCAGTCAAGTCGTTTGTAATTTCTGTGTCTGTGATGAAGGTAGGAATGCTCGCATAACTACCTTGAAACGTGTAAAATTGAATGTGTTCTGTGTTGAGTATGTGTTTAAGTGTGCGGTAGTCTTCGTCAGTTTTCGGTTCGATGTGAATGCCAGGTTTCACAAGTTTGTTTTGTACTGTGTTAATGTTATGTGTTTTAAGTATTTGTCGTATACCGATAGGTCCAACTCGCAACGGGCCATAGGCAACAATATACGTATGGAACGTAATGCGATGTGGTAACGTGCCTATATTGAGTGACTTTCTTAAAATTTAAATTTATTTTGCAGAATTATTGATTTTTTTACTTTTATCTTTTAGAAAACGTTATTGTTTTTTTATTACTTAAAATTACTTTTCCATAGCAGCTAAGAATACAATAATACAACAAATGGGCAAATTACGTATACAGAACGAATATGCAAACGACTATATCCTTGCGCGGTTTAAGTCTTACTAAATTCTTAACTGCAATGCAATATGCAATGTGCTGCAATCGAAGGAGCTGCGCATGGAGGGGATTCGATTCGCTGTTGCCACACATTGCTATATGGCCCGTTGCGAACTGGACCTACCGGTATATGCCCATTTGTCTTTGTCTGTTATTATGATTGGTGCGATTTTGTGTGTTTTGCGTGTTTCGGTGTTTTGTGTGGTGTTTGTTTTGTCACTTACCCTGGGTGTGCTGTTTGATGTTGACGGTTGTGGGGTGAATTCGGTTGCTTCTTCTTCTTCCATTTTTCCTCGGTTTTGGTTTCGAGGGCGTCGTAGGAATTTTTTGTTTCGATTGGTGGCGCTGTGTGGTCGGTTTTCTGTCTTTTTGTTGTTTTTTTCGGGTGTCTGAATGCGTCGTTTTCGATTTTCGGTTCCGGTTGGCTCTTCTTCGATTTTACGGCAGGCTTTTCTTTTTCTTGTTTTTCTGTGGGGTTGCTTGTTAACTCAATTTGAATCTTCGGTTCTTCTGGCTTAACCATTAATATATCCCCTGATTTTTGTAATAGTTTCTGGATATCTTCTTCTTCGTTGAGTATGTCGATTAGTTTTTTAAAATCTTCAAGTATCTTGGGTGAACATTTGTCCAAGTATTCGGGTTTTATCATCAGGTTGGTTATTGTTCTCGTTTGTCCGGCCATTGCTTCCGGCGTCGCTTGACGATGTATCGTCGTCTGTGCTCTTAACTGCGATGCTGCTGTAACAGAGATCGCAGTGAGAATGACGATATACCATTAAGTTGAAATCGCCTACAAGATAAAGCAAATTTCATCCTGTAAGGTGTCACTTATTTAATAAGTGACATCTGACGGACGAAAGAGACTTTGCCGAAAAAGGCGACCTTTTCGTTCGACCAGCTATGCTGGTACGAACAACGAAAAAAGTACGGGTAGTCCATTAACAACGAGCCAGATGGCAGTAAATATACAAAAAAGTTTTAAGTATATCTATACGTTTATGCACGTATAACGCTTTTGTTACAATTGAAACAGACATGTAATATACATATCTGTAACTGTACACATGGACAATACACCTCGTATTTTCAGCATTTACTTCTGCTTAAGACACGTGTTTCTGCCATTACTATTAGGCGTCATCAGTTAAGCTAGTGAAGCAATGTAATACAAATAATACAAATCTTTATGAATAGATTTGTATCTGTATATAACATTAAGTTGAAATCACCTGTATTACATTGCTTCACTAGCTTAACTGATGACGCCTAATAGTAATGGCAGAAACACGTGTCTTAAGCAGAAGTAAATGCTGAAAATACGAGGTGTATTGTCCATGTGTACAGTTTGAGAGACTTTGCCGAAAAAGGCGACCTTTTCGTTCGACCAGCTATGCTGGTATGAAGAACGAAAAAATACGGGTAGTCCATTAACAACGAGCCAGATGGCAGTAAATATACAAAAAAGTTTTAAGAATATCTATACGTTTATGCACGTATAACGCTTTTGTTACAATTGAAACAGACATGTAATATACATATTTACTGCCATCTGGCTCGTTGTTAATGGACTACCCGTATTTTTTCGTTCTTCATACCAGCATAGCTGGTCGAACGAAAAGGTCGCCTTTTTCGGCAAAGTCTCTTTCGTCCGTCAGATGTCACTTATTAAATAAGTGCCACCTTACAGGATGAAATTTGCTTTATCTTGTAGGCGATTTCAACTTAATGTTATATACAGATACAAATCTATTCATAAAGATTTGTATCATTTGTATTACATTGCTTCACTAGCTTAACTGATGACGCATTATAGTAATGGCAGAAACACGTGTCTTAAGCATAAGTAAATGCTGAAAATACGAGGTGTATTGTCCATGTGTACAGTTACAGATATGTATATTACATGTCTGTTTCAATTGTAACAAAAGCGTTATACGTGCATAAACGTATAGATATATGTACTTAAAACTTTTTTGTATATGTTAATCTATATGTATGAACCTGATTAGGATAATGTAACCCATGGCAGTAAAGCCTGAACCATAAATGCTGTTAATGAACTGATGCTACGTATTTGGGAGAGAAATTCGCCGAAAAATTTACGAAGCAATGTGAAATGTAGACGCCACCTGGCAAACAAGAATGGATCTCCAGAAATGAGGGTTTAGGGAGATCTATAAAAGATCTGAAATTGGCAAGAGTGGAATACATTAAAAATCGGGGATAGTATTTATGGCAGTGGCGCAGAAGAAAGAAAAAGGCAAAATGATTAAGCAAATTACTTTAACGCTAAGAAATAAGTAATTAAACTTCTAGTTTCAAAAATTCTTTTATTGTAAATACCACTACAATATTGTTTCGCCATACAATGGCTTCATCAGGTGGATGAATACAGTATTTCATCCACCTGATGTAGCCATTGTATGGCGAAACAATATTGTAGTGGTATTTACAATAAAAGAATTTTTGAAACTAGAAGTTTAATTACTTATTTCTTAGCGTTATAATGAAGTTTCAACAAGTATCTCCTTCGTCAATTAACTATTCAAATTACTTTAATGAAGAAAGATGCGAAAACACCGTCTTTCAGGCCTTACACAAAATATAAATTGCTAGCTCGTAGCAAACTACAAGTTACGAGAATGAAGATGTGTTCAAAATGATGAGCAATATTCTAACAGCTTAAATGTGATAAATTGGGATCATAAGTCAACTGTACATTTCAGAAAATTTGTAGCGGGCCGATCTATTGTTTAGTTTTATTAGTTATTTGAGTTCTATTACGTAAATATATGATTGACAGCAACGCGGCAATGTTTACACATCCTCTTGCATCTACGAGAATTGAAACAACTAATGTAGAATTTATATTATGTAACGTAACTTCGCGTTTGAAATCGCTATGGTGTGAAAAGCACGATATAAATAAAGAAAGTGTTATTATTTGTAACAGATGGAGCTGCATATATGAAGGCGGCTGGTCGACTCTTACAACAAACCAATGTCGTCAGGTTGGGTAAAATTTACCATCTCTGATGATTTTAGGATCGAACTGGTGCACTGTTGCCAGGTTTGGTGAAATTTCACCCTATCTGGTGATTTTAGAGTCGAACTGGTGATTTGGTGAAAACTTGAACAAAAATCGACAAATCTGGTGAATTTAAGATTTTTTTTTTTTGTTTTCAACAAACAAATTTAATCTTCTACCTTCTACGTGAAGCATCAGTATTCAGCTTTTGCATTTCTTTCTTATAATAAAAATTATGAATTATCAGTTTGTTTTTATTATTTTTATTATTCCTATTATTCTACTTTGTATCGACAAAAAAGATTCAATAAGCCAGTGCTAAAAACAAATTTGTCTGGCGAAAAATAGTGTAAATCTGACAACTTTTTAACGTCAGTTCTGGTGAATTTAATTTTTTTAACCTGGCAACACTGCAACAAACATACAGTAGTATGACGCATGACACATGTTTCGCATATGCTCTTTATCGAGTATCAGAGGAAGTCAGAAAATGATACCCGAATGCAGATAAATCAATATCTTCTGTCAAGAAAGTTTGTGTAGAGGCACCTGCACACAAGAATTTATTTCGGGAAAAACTACCACATGCCAGTACCACCAGAACCTGTTATAACACGCTGAGGCACATAGATAAAAGCACCGTCCTATTATCACATGCATTTTGACGACGTTAAAAGTACAATACAGCTACTGGATCGAAACGATGCTGTTTCTATTTTACACGCTCAACTATTTATGGACCCAACTATTCAGGTATATGTAACCAATATTCGTGGGCATTATACCAAAATACCTGTAACCATACGCCATCTAGAGGTTACTCCGACCAACCCACAATATTCTATAACTAACGCTATAAATATTGTGTATGGACTTCGTCAATTCCTTCCCGAATTACCTGGAACTGTTGCTGATAATGTGAAAAGAAAATTTGAAGAAGTTCTAAATAACAATCCGGAATTTCGTTATTTGATGGCAAAGAAGTAGATATTCCGAACCGGGGATAAATGTGCTGTCATTAAAAAACTTAAGTTACTTTAAATATGTCCCTGCATGGATAAATGTTGAACGGTCGTTTTCAATGTGTAAATGGATTTACGGTGACAGAAAATTATTAACACATATATGGGACAATTATTGGTAATTTACTATCATTTGAACTCTGATACAGTCGAAAGCAAAAAAAAGTAGACAAAAATACAGGTTTCTGTCATAGACTTTTTCAAAATGATTAGTGTAAGAGCGGCTTCGAAGTTACTTGCCAATATTTGGTTATCTATCAAAATTGACAACTTTACAGTTGATATTAAACTATTATAAAGATGCCTTCCATAAATGAATATTTTAAAGTCAATGTTATTACATATTTGTGTAAATGTTTCAATATACGTGAAATTGCGGAAAGAAATAATATAAATGCATATACCGCCCCATTCCGAGCAAACGCAACGATCCGAATGTATGAATATTTCTCCCGCTCTGAATACAATTCCCTGAATGCTGTAGCGCGTCAACATCGATGTCATATGTCATACATACTTACATATTATGGAGCCGCGTAAGAAAAATTATCTGATTACCAAATTACTATTAAAGGACTATAAATTGTTTAGTCCTGTGTTATGGTAATGAGTAAATTGCAATACGTTATACTGACGATGGTTACACAAAGCGTAATGATATTATTAATAAGCGATCAAGAAAATTGCAAATAAGGCATCAAGAGATTTAATAAATTAAATTTTAATAATAAAGGTCACAAAAACTATTCATAGTATACTAAATAAATTTCAGAACTAATAAAAACTAAATTAAATTCTAGTAATGTAAAGAAAAATTTACTCTTACAAATAATAAAATAAATTGTTCATAATAAGAAATTAATTATATAATAACGGAAATTCATCCGTTTAAACTCATCGCCGTAAAATAATTGATGATGTTTGGAATATTTATAATTACGAAAACCATTTAATTTTAGTATGCCGTTAACGGAAGAGCAGCATATGCCTAAATCATTGGAAATATCGCTAAGTGTCAAATTTGAATTTAGTTCTATTGCAGCGCATACTAAAATGGACGTATCATTAGGAACTCTGCGATTTGGGAATAATGGTTTTAAATTTTGTACAGAACCAGTAATGTCTATTTTCTTTTTAAGTCTACAAATTGTAGCTTTGTTCGGGATGGGCCTGTCGGCATACCTTCCGGCAAATAAGTCACATACTCTTTGATAAGAATTATCAGCGTGATACCATTTCATCAATTCGGCTTTCTCTTCTAGTGTATAACGCGGCATGATCACTATTCAAACGCTTAAGAGACTCCGTATAGGGTGACAGTGGTGACACTAATTTGTGACATTAATTGTCAAATGGTTGCGCGACAGACTGTTTTGTGATTGGCTAAAAGCGTTCAGGGGATTTTTATTCGGAGCGGGAGAAATATTCATACATTCGGATCGTTGCGTTTGCTCAGAATGAGGCGATATATATCTTCATGATGTTTTTTAATTATATTCTTATTCGTATTAATCAGATAGATGTTTTGATAATTATTTGATATTCCATAAAATAATTAATGACACTAATGATAAGTAAATAAAGCCATGTTTACAAAGCATGAGATCTCTTGTCTACTTTTTTTTTGCATTCGACTGTATGTTTTATAAACTCTGCAATATTCCTTCTGGTGAAGATATACAAGTGTCCCGTATCGTTATGTTCAAATTTTAGGAGTGTAAAGTAGACTTCATTTCAAGTAACAAAAACGCAAAACTTGTATATCCATTTTTATTTCTATGAAAGTTACAGATCTATGAATGTGATTGTCAGATCTATGAATGTGATTGTCAGATCTATGAATGTGATTGTCAGATCATAAAAAAAAAAAATGTAATCCTAAAGTCAATAAACACTGATTTTATTAAAAAAATTCAATTAATAATATTTTCGAAATGTCCACCTTCTTGTTGAATGCAGGCTTGTGCCCGTAAGCCAACAGAATTATCCGAATTTCATACTTGTTCTCGGCAGCCAGGTGAATACGATCCAACAACTCTTCTCTTGTGTTCGAAACTTGCGCGTAGACTAAATTTTTCATGTACCCCCATAAATAAAAGTTAAGGGGATTAAGATCGGGTGATCTGGGTGGCCATGCAACAGGACCACCTCGACCAATCCATCTTGGATAATTGACGTTAGCCCAATTTCGGACAGCAATTCCGAAATGTGGTGGTGCCCCATCCATGTGAAACCACATGTCTCGTCGAACATTCAGTGGGACATCCTCTAAAGACCTAGCAGTTCGTCAATAAGAAATTAAAGGTAATTGTCCGCATTTAACCTCCCAGGAAGAACGACAGGACCAATCAACAAGGCATCGATTAGGGCCGCCCAAACGTTAATAGAAAATTCATGTTGAAATTTAGATGGGCGTATAACTTTGGGATTTTCTGATGATCACCTATGCAGGTTTCTCAGATTTGTAACACCACTTCTCGTGAACGTAGATTCATCTGTCCAGAGGACTGTTCTGCAGAAATTAAAATGAAGTCGTGACTGTCTTAATATCCAGGTAGAATAAACTAGACGAGCATAGTGGTCCGCCTCAAGCAAACCGTGTCCCATGCGATAGTGATATGGATATAAGTCCTCACGTTTTAAAATTCGCCAAACTGTCGTTCCTGGGACTCCTAGTTGTCTAGCGATTCGACGTACACTGAGAGATGGATCCCTTGTAACAATAGCTACTACTTCTCCCTCTAAGTCTGCTGGCAAATTTACTCCTCGGCCGAAAAGATAATCACGCAGTCCGCATTCCCGAAATTGTCTGTGCACTTCCAGAACGTTTTGTAATGAGGAATGCGCCTATTGGGAAACCGATGTCGGTATTCAATAACTGCTTGACGTGCACTGCCGTTACAGTAACCATACACAAAATGCACGTCCGCATACTCTTGAGAAGAAAATCGGTTAGAAATTTTGAATAAAGAAAACGTGTCCACTCACTAATAAGCTGTTGTATGAACTGAAACGTAATGTACCTAATCCTTTATTAAAAAATGCAACGTTAACAGTCATCTGAACATTTGTTTATTGTATGATATTCATGGTTCAGCACTTACGAAATAAGTAAGAACCTTCTTTATCATAAATCAATTTCCAATACTCTTTTTTGTAGATCTCCAAGAAATTACTGTATGCACACGAGATGTGTCTATTTATTTTAGGATAACATTTTATTATGCGACGTTAACAATCACAGGCCTGTTATTGAATCTTTTATTTTTTTTTAAATAAGATCAGTTTGTATTGACTTTAGGATTTTTTTTCATGATCTGACAATCACATTCATAGATCTGCAATTTTGAAACAAAAATGGATATACAAGTTTTGCGTTTTTGTTATTTGAAATGAAGTCTACTTTACACTCCTAACATTTGAACATAACGATATGTGACACTTGCATTTACTCTTACTTGTTTCTCTATACGTATTTTGATTCGCGTGTGAAAAATGTTAAATCGGAATTCGTGTTCTTGCTCCGTCCCTTGCATGAGGTCATGTACCCCTGACCGCCGATCCCTAATAATAAGCAAGACATATATCCTTAGATTTAGAAGTTTTTGTTCATCTAAAGAAAAATGCACAAGTTTAAAAGTAAAAAAGCCAAAAAGGCCTGAAGTAGAATTGAGAGTACAAAAGCAGAACAAAGTTTCTTAATAAAGCTGTTTTTATAAGTAGAATGTGAGAAACATTCTGCATACGTATGTGTAGAATGTTTCACACAACTGTGATTTCATAAGTTTTTATTTAATAAATTTTGCATATTTAAAAGCTTAGGAAAAAAGAAAAGACACATTAAACAATAAAACTGACCTTGATCTTTATTTCCTATTATGTTACACGTTTCAATAATACATTTAAAAAAATCGAAAATGGCACAAACAGAAGTTAATTTACACTATGAGACCACCAAGAAACTTATTTTTACTTTTGAGTATGCCTTTTAGCTCCCTGACGGTGGAGATATGACTATCCTTCAGGTGATTGAGGACGGTTTGACCGTCGACATTTAAATTCAACACTAACAGTCTGTCGGACAAATCACTTATAACACTTTGAGTGCCCCAAGTGTCCAAAATTTCGTCAAATTTAGATACAGTCTGTTTCAATTCACCCACTAACTCGTTCAGTTGCTCCCTGTTTTTCAGATCCGATGATTTTCGTTTCGTTTTCTTGCCCTGCGACGGTCTCATTAAATTGTGACAAAGAAGACATAGAAGGCAAGCAATGGAAATTACCTGAAATAAGATTTTATTTTAGTGATTTCTAATTATATTCTGACCGCCAACACTGTATACATGTTATTATAGATTTTTTATCATTACAAAATATGATTTAATTATTATCAAATAATGATAGCACAAGGGGAACGTGAAGGACATAAATTTTGCAGCATATTTTATAGGTTAAGGTCATATACTGATTGGGAAAAAAAACTTTAATTAAGCGAGAAGTTTTGCTTGTTTTAGAATTATAAAAAATATTATGATGTGTGTCATCGGCCGCTCGCGTCTGGCGGTGGTCACCCACCGAACACACCATTAGATGCCGGAAGCTTCGAGAAATGAAGCGAAGAACCCGGATTATTCTGAACTTCATAAGATATGATTATAGCGCTTGGAAGGGATAGCGGACATTCAAGCTGAAGCCATGGTCGAGTTAAATGTTAAATAAATACTGATATATAAATATTCTGAAATAAATACTGTTATTGGTTCTTAAGTGTTTTTAATGTATATTTATTATTAATATAGTGGTTTTAATGACTGTTAGTTTTATTTAAACGAACCAGAAAGACAAGTATAGCAAGCGCCAATTAAGTTGGCGCGAGGAGGGGGTGCGCAAAAGCCGTTTTTAAAAACGTCCACCTCCACTACTCAAGTAATTGTCAGAATACATTTGTCATTGACGTTTGACGGAACATAATGTCTTTGCTAGGTGATACACGCTCAGAGGTTAGAATTATCTGACATTTGATGTAAAACCAAATACAAATCTCCTCACTACTTTTAATCCTGCGCGAACTTATCCCTCCTCGCGCCAACTTAATTGGCATTTGCTATACTTTACAATATTTATAAAAAATGAATATGAATGTGCGGTCATCTTGTGATTAATCAATGTATATATACAAGGTGTGTATAAATTGGCGGACCCACTGCACGTGGCGACATTCTTGGTCAAATTTTGAGTTAAAAGTCCTAATCCTAAAACGATGTATCAGGCTTCCTTCGTCTTCAGAATGAATTTGACAGTAGTAATGTATTTGACTAGAACAACATTAGGCTGCCTACTTATTGTTTTACAACGTTGTCAGATGTGTTTTTCGTTTGAAGTTAATCAAAAGAAGTTAATAAACAAATATTAAAAACAAACTTTAAAATCAAAAAGAAAACTTTAACGAAAGGATAATAACAACAATTCTTCTTTCTTCTAAATTGTAGCTCTTTCTGTCAACAAATATCGAGTAAAAATGCTTATTTCAAGACTGAAAGTCCGAACTTTAGGAACCTCGTGCAAAGATACATCATGGTACAACATTTTCGTATTAGGATTTTGCACTCCGAATTTAACGAAGAACATCGCCGCGTGTAGTGAGTCCGCCAATTTATACACACCTTGTATATTCACTTTTTATACTCGATTATGACATATTTTGTAGACGTTTCAAGAAGAGGAAAATGGGGATAAATTTATATTTCAAGTATTACCGGTATTCGTAATAGAGAGAGCCAACAGAAACCGGAATTGTTCTCTGACGCGTACCCGTCCATTATAGTACATGCTTCTGCCACTAGATGTCTCTCGTGGAAATTTTGCATCAACCTGCCGACCAGTCTCATTCAATAACTTTATAATGGCACATAGCTATTTTTTATACGTGTCTCGCTTGTTCGTTAATTTGTAACATGGCTGAAAAGTTGAAATAACGTGCGCTAGTGGAATTCTGTTTTCTGTTAGAAAAGAAAACGCCGAGGAAACTGTTGTAATGCTTGAAATAGCTTACAAAGAAGCTGCTCTGGAGAAAAAGTAAGTTTAAGAGTGATCTTTTCGCTTAAAAAATGGTGAATTCTCACTTGCAGAACAACCTCGCTCGAGGTAATCCTCGATCTTCCGAAAAGATGGAAACATTACGTTAAATTGTAAACTAATCTAGGAAAAATTTTTGTTGGTGTATATTAGAGTTCCTCCCGGTGGATTTTGAGCGAGAAATTTCGCAATGTAAAGAGTCGAAACAAAATCTGTGCCTCACTTGTTCGCTACTAAACAAACGCAGCAGTTTATCTACGCACGATATTTACCCGATCTTCTTCCATGCTACTTTTATTCTCTCGACTTGCAAAAAAAGTCCTTCAAAGAAAACGTTATGTGGCTGTAGAGAGGCAATGAAAAAACCCTACGAAGCTATTAAAATACAGTACTTTGAAAGAGTTTGGGACTACTTTGAAAAATGGAAAACATGTTTAGACACTTACACGACATGAATAGTACTTACGCACACAATTTTTTATCGATTTCTTATTTCTTTTGCCCCCCCCCTCCGCCACTACAAATTTGCTTCTTTTGAGCCCCGCTCCCCCCCCCGAATAATCGAACTTTTTACGGAAAAAAAAAAATCAACATCATTAAATTGAAGTTAGCCTAGTATTTTTAGTCATTTTCTCAAATATTAAAAGTAGTAAGTGCATTTTTTTAGAAAATTATTGTAACAAACCTCTGTCACATTCACAACATGTTCAGTAGTTGATCGTCTGTGCCATAAAAAGTCTTGGTTCTCATTTTCAGCTTTGATCTTAGCTTCGGTAGTATTTAACGTTTCATCTAAAATGTTTTTAATATCATTCGCAATTCCGTTGCTGGTTTCCGCTTCCTCCGAAGCTACACGAATATAGAATTGACATAGGACACCTAAAATCTTTAAATATGGGACGTCTAATTGTCCATGGAGTCGAGACGGCAAAGGCAGAGTAACTTGATTCTGAAAATAAGTAATTTGATCAGTTGTATTCAGTTGTTAGTTACTAAGTTGATAACTTCTCAGTCACGTGCTTATTAGGAAAAGGGAATTCGGTGCAACGTATGGGATTACAACGGCATTTTCATATAATTTAGGCAGTAAAATAATGTCAAAGTGAAGTTTTCACAGAGTACTAGATATGGTAAGAGTACTTTTCAAACCTAAAACAATAATGTGTAAACACAATATAGATAGTATTGTAACAAAAATTTTAAGTGTATTAGTTTAGTGAGCAAGACGTTGTTAGTCACGTTTGTATATCATTCGATTTTGTATTATAGAAATTGAAGTTTCAAAGGACGAGACTAGACTTTATCTAGAAGATAAAGTTATCCACTAGATAACTATAAGAGAAACACATAATTTCTCCTCTTCTAAACAGGCTTTATCTATAAGACAAATTTGTTTAGAAGTATACGTTCCTGATAAATATAATCCTTTAGATATTTCGTTGAACGCGCATGTTCCAAGGTTAAGAAAGGTTAGGTAAGTGTTTTCACTTTTCATTGATGTACCATTAACAGATCGTTGAAATCGGTGTTGATTAGTATTTGTTAATTTGTCTGCATTCTTGTAAAATTATTCCTTCACAATAGATACAGTATATAAATACAATCAAATATATGGTGGAAATGGGCGATGCATAATTTTATTCACGTTTCCTTATAAAAAATAAATAAATAAAAATGATTTTATTTCAACAAATAGAGTCTCATTTCCAAGTAATATGAAATTACTAAGGGTTATTCTAATACAATATGATCATTTATATTTACCCTCTGGCAAGCCATGAAATTATTTCTTGAAAATATCGTGTTGGTAGTGACAAATAAAATACATCTGTCATTATGTGTATGTTCTGATAAATAAAACTCATCTGTCATTAATGTATTTTTTAATTGACACTTAAAAATGTTTACAATAAATCATAAAGTTTTTCTGATCGAATCATACTTTAGGAATGGTGTAAAATTAGAAAATGGAGAATGGTCGTACTCCTTGCAGCCTTGTATAGAAGAATTTCGGGCATAATTTCCAAATTTTCCAACAACATATGACAGTTTGCGGCAATTAATTCAAAAGTCAGTGGTTAAATTCCGTGAAACAGGGTCTGTGTCTCGAAAACCAGGTGCTGGTAGACCACTAAAGCGGACAGTTGAAAATATAGCAGATGTTGAGGGACGAATAAATCAATCACCTAAGAAATCGATTCGTAAGCTTAAAAAGACTTACAAAAATTTCCATACAAATTTCATTGCGTGCAAGAGCTTTTACCAATCGATCATGTAACCAGAGTTAATTACTGTCAGTGGTTCTTAGGTACGATTAATAACGATGACGTTCTTGACAAATCCTTCTGGTCCGATGAACCATGGTTTCATTTATCAGGATATATAAATAAACAAACAATGCGCATCTGGTCTAGTGAAAATCCACATGAAATTCTTGAAACACCCTTGCATTCACAAAAAATAGGCGTTTGGCTTGCTGTTTCTCGTAGACGGATTATTGGTCCAATATTCTTTAATAATACGATAAATGCAGAACGATATCGTAATAATTTATTGCTACCATTTGTAAATCAATTACATGATGATGAGCTCCGCGAGGGATATTTCCAGCAAGATAATGCACAAGACATAAGACAAGAGAAACGATGGAATTATTGCATGAATTCTTTGATAATCGAATAGTAGACTTTCCACCACGATCTCCGGATTTAACAATTATGGACTATTTCATTTATCCACATCTAAAAAATAGAGTATTTACGAATCGTCCACATACAATTGAAGAACTTACTAATGCTATCCGAAGTGTCTGTGAGGAAATTACACCACATAATTTAAGGAATGCCTTCAATAATATCAGACGAAGAGTTGCGCTATGCATAGAAAATGAAGGAGCTCACTTTGAACATTTATTGTAGCTGTTTTTATTATTAAACTTTTTATTTTTTCAACTGAAACGTTTGTATGTAATTATTTGTCAAAATGACAAAACCTAATCTGTCATCAGTATAAAATAACCTATATCACACACACGCTGCAAAATAAGTTAACTTAAATTATGGTACCAACTTAAGTTTAAAAAAGAAAAATGTCATTGCCTTCTAGAGGGTAGAAATATATGATCATATGGTAGCACTCTTGCTGTAATTTATGAAATCTCCAAAATGAATTTTAAGGGATAGCAAACTTTACAAGAGTTATGGGATGTATAGATTGCGTTAGATTAAATACATTTATCACCAAGATAATTTCTTTTGTTTTTACAGGAGATCAGGCAAAGTGATTTCGTAATAGAAAAGGCTTGTTCTAGGTTGTGTGTGGCCATAAATTAAAAGCAACGAATATTGTTTCCTTGGCCTGGTTCTGTTAATAATCCTACAATTTACAATAATTCTAGAATAAAGTTTGTAGAGAAACAACTTTTCTAATGCAATTTTGCTCGGTGATAGGCATGTAATAATCAGTTATCAAAAAAGTACGTTCTTCCAAATTGTATTTATAAGGATCTATTAGATTTTAACGATGAATACACGTTCGAATCAAATAACACTATATAAGAATGATTACACAATGAAACGATGCCGTGCCGCTATCGGTTTAATAGCGACCTTTGGCAGAATAACACGAATAGTGAGGAATGTTGTCTGACTTATGCCGCGCCCGGTATATTGGAAGACCTGTGTTCATATTTTTTCTTTCCCCTTCTAATCAATGAGAAATCCCTTAATTACAGCTTCATACGTATTGCTACAGAATATTCTATTATTTTTTATAAATGTTGGAAGTTTTATGATAAAATCTGATTTCTTCAATCATATGCCTCTTCACTCGCTTAGCTAATCAGCAAAAATACAAATAGCACATTAGCTTTTTTTATTTTTGTTATCAAAAAAGTAAATAAAGAGAAAAGTATTTTTAGTAATATAAAATATTATTAAAAATCTAGTGTGAAGAACACAATACAAGTTCACTATTAATATTTTTGTGAACGTATTCTTCTCCAGAGACGCAGGTACGTATTTCATCTATCTACAGATTCGTCAGTACGCCCCTGCTGCAGAAGGATACACTCACAAAAAAGAACAACTTCGCTATCTCACACAAATTACACAGGTCTACAGTGATTTTGATGTTTGAAAGCTGTTTGGTAATTTGTATATGTTTGGGGGGCCTTATTCCAAAAAACGCCATATTTTTGCTCTATCACGTAAATTTTTTTTATAGCGCTCTATATCTTAAAAATGTTAATTTATTAATATACATACCTATGACAAGAATATGTTTGTTCCATGTTAGGCATGATTTTTAAATGAATTGATTTTTATGAAATTTAATGTGATTTGGCAACACTGGTTAATATTAGATTTCTCAGCAAAGCAACAGAGTCGGCGCAGAAGCGTCAATACAACGTTGAAACCTGCTTATGTGCAGTTTGGTTGTGTTAGTCGTCGTGCTACTGTGTCCGCGCGCTTGTTGTCTTCGTTGTTGCGTATTTTAAGTGTTCTAGAACGTATAAATATGGAAAGAAGACATTGTGTGAACAATCCGAATAACTTTTGTTATATCTGTGGTAGTTATGTCGTAGTA
The DNA here is from genome assembly GCA_935421215.2 of Melolontha melolontha. Classification (NCBI taxonomy): domain Eukaryota; kingdom Metazoa; phylum Arthropoda; class Insecta; order Coleoptera; family Scarabaeidae; genus Melolontha; species Melolontha melolontha. The sequence continues at coordinate 19,772,533 of OW285241.1, read as the reverse complement.
AAGCAGAGGCAAACTATAACTTCGTTTGTGAAAAATGTATACCACGCTTATTTTGGTGTAAAAATTGGCGACCAAGACAAGTCCTGGGCTCCTCATACTGTTTATTCCGTTTGCGTAGAAGCATTAAGAAACTGGCAAAAAGGTAGGAAGAAATTTTTAAGTTTTGGTGTTCCTATGGTATGGCGAGAGCCTAGAAATCACAGTGATGATTGTTATTTTTGTTCGTGTAATGTTCAAGGATTCAACAGAAAAAATAAGAAACAAATTGTGTATCCCATCTTGACTCTGCTATTCGACCAGTTCCTCATGGACCAGATGTACCGATACCTACCGCCCCAAAAGCACTAGAAAACGTCATATCGTCAGAATCAGAGGAATCTAATTGCGACCCAGATGACTCAGATTCACACCAGATTTCAGAGAGCCCGAAGTGTTTAACCAGAGCGAACTAAATGATTTAATTAGAGATTTGCACCTTCCAAAGGATGCATCCGAATTGTTAGCCTCCCGACTTCGTGAGAAACATTTACTGGCACCTGGCGTCACATCAAGCTTTTACCGGGATCGCGAAAAAGTTATGTCAATATTTTACTCAAGACGGACCGCTAGTGTATTGCAACAATATTCCTGACTTAATTTCAAAATTAGTAAATGTGCCGTATGTAAAAGAAGAATGGCGCCTGTTTATTGACTCAAGTAAGCGTAGTTTAAAATGCGTTTTATTGCACAATGGTAACGAGCTGGTCTCGGTTCCCGTTGCCCATTCGGTACATTTAATGGAAACGTATGAAAATTTTGAACTTCTTTTAAAGAAAATAAACTACCAAGAACATCAGTGGATGCTTTGTGGTGACCTTAAAGTGCTGTGCATGCTACTAGGACAACAAGGAGGTTATACAAAATTTCCATGCTTTATTTGTGAGTGGGATAGTCGAGCAAGGGATAGACATTGGACTCAAATAGAATGGCCCTCTAGAACAAGCCTTACACCTGGTAGCAAAAATGTATTAAGAGATAGCTTGGTTGACCCCAAAAAAGTTTTACTGCCTCCTCTCCATATCAAACTTGGCTTGATGAAGCAGTTTGTTAAATCCCTAGACAAAAATGGACAGTGTTTTAAATATTTGTGCGAGACATTTCCAGCCTTATCCGATGCCAAGTTAAAAGAAGGTATTTTTGTTGGGCCGCAGATAAGAACATTATGCAAAGACAAGGATTTTCAAAGCACAATGACCAATGTCGAGAAAAACGCCTGGGTTTCATTTAAAGAAGTAATTGATAAGTTTCTTGGGAACTCTAAGGACGAAAACTACGAAAATATTGTTCAAAATATGTTACAACACTTTCATCGTCTAGGTTGTAATATGAGTTTGAAAGTGCATTTCCTGTTTTCACACTTGAACTATTTTCCTGAAAATCTTGGAGCAGTTAGCGAAGAACAGGGAGAGAGGTTTCACCAAGACATTAAGGAAATCGAACGGCGATACCAAGGCAGATGGAGCATAACGATGATGGGGGACTACTGCTGGATGTTAAAACGGGATATGCCCTTAAAAACATACAACCGAATGTCCGGACAACGCAGCTTTCTGGCAAAAAGACAAAGATTTCACTTAAAAAAGACTGAGTAAAGTATTTTTTTCCACTTTTTAATAAACAAATAAATTTTTTTAGAAATATCGTTTTTTTTCATTTAATATTTGCAAAAAACCTTACGTGATACAAATAAATGCATAGAATTTTTGAAATCAGCCTACCAAATTATATAAAATCAGTTTTCAAAATAAAAACATCTGTCAAAAAGTTTAATTTTGTAGACCTGTGTTATTAACACCGAGCGTGGAAGTATATTCAGCGGTGCATATTAACAAACAGTCGAAGCAACCAGCTCTGTCTTCAAAACACTGTAGAACTAACAAAGTGCTTCCAGCAGATGGCATCCCAGTATCTCTGAAAACTGTTATAAACGCATACCGTTGATTCGTAAAGAGTAGTGAAGACACGATAATAGAGTTTCCAGAATTTACTTTTGTACTATGTGAGCCAAAAGACTGAAATAGTTGGTATCACTTTTCTAGTGTTTTTTATTTTAAGATTTAATTCAGGTTAGAATGACAAGCACCTAACATTGACTTGACGGTTAATTATTGGAGTTGTTAGAGGCGTTTCATAAATTTTCTGTGTCTTCGGTATTATTTTAGGGTTTTTCAATTTTGTTAATTTTGAATTATCGTTCCCGCTGTGTTCGTTTTCGTTGTGTTTGCTTTCGTGTCATTGTTTCGTTTTTGTTCAGATTTAGTTTTACATATATGACGTTTGAAACATTGTATTTAATGTGAACGCCAATGTGCATTGTTTATAAATGCCACGAATGTTACAGTGAAGTACTTGTCAGATCACCACCAACTTTAACACAAAAATCTAGAGACGGGCGGAATCTTTCCTTTTGTGGACTCGTTCCTTCTCGTTCCATTCTGCAGATGGAATGAGTCCAGAGGATTCGTTCCATGGACTGATTATAACAATCTCGATGTAAAACAATGTTAAATGCCGATCGGAGTTGTAAGTCCGACAGCTGACACATTATTTCGATCTAGCTTTGTTGGATCGGAATGATTGCCTGCTAATTTTATTTATTTATTTAAAAACTGCATGAGTATGAGGCTTATGGATTGGAGAACAGCCAGTAGAGAGAGTAAAGAAATACAAATATTTGGGAACAACTGTTACCGACACAAATGAATATACAGAAGAAATTCGAACGAGAATCGGCCAAGCCAGGAATATATTCAACAAGATGAGGAAAGTATTGTGTGACAATGACCTTAGTCTGCGTCTCAAGATCAGGGTATTGAAATGTTACGGGTTCCAGGTGCTGCTGTACGGGATGGAAGCCTGGACGCTAAAGCAAGACACTAACAAGCGTCTAGAGGCATTTGAAATGTGGGCATATAGGAGGATCCTGAAGATAAGATGGATAGATAGGGTTTCGAATAGTGAAGTACTTAAAAGAATTGGGAAAGAGAAGGAAATATTGAACACAATAAAGATAAGAAAACTACAATATCTGGGCCACGTGTTGAGAGGGGAAAGATATGCTCTGCTACAGATAATTATTCAGGGTAAGATACAGGGAAGAAGAAATATAGGAAGAAGACGTATTTCCTGGTTAAATAATTTGAGACAGTGGTATAAATGCAGCTCCATTGAACTATTCAGAGCCGCAGCATCAAAGATGAGAATAGCCGTGATGATAGCCAACCTTCTGAGAGGAGATGGCACCTGAAGAAGAAGCATGAGTATGTATATGTATAATATTTATGAAATTCTAATAATTGCAGAAACTACAAACCTATAAATTCAAAATATACAAACGTAACATATACATATTTCATTACTAGTCTTTACTATTGAAACAAGCGACAATTGATGAAGTAGATAAGAGCCCAAAGTGAAAATAAACATAAATAGAGAGAATCGTGCATTAATGATTTGTTTAAATTATGAAAAAATACGTGGACAATATATTATACATTTATAATTTATATCTTAGTAAGCGAGTATGTCGAAAGACCGACAAATGCTTGACGGCGTGCCATTCTATCACAGTTATAGATTAAATAATCTCGATGGAACGAAATAGAGGAACGACATACAGTTACAATTTCGGATTCGTTCCAATTCGTTCCACGGATGGATTCGATCCTTTGCACTGAATCCATCCGGATCGACACATCATTACTAAAATCAATGCTATCAACTATTTCAGTCGTTTTGGCTGACATAGTATTACACAAAATTGGTGAGGTTTTTGCCTACTCAATTATGTTTCAAATTATTCTGTTAAATAAAGAGAAGTTAGATATGGATAGGTACAGTTCATAAAGTATTTCTATTCAGTTCAAGGCTAAACTTAAGGAATAAGAATACCTTAAAATGACTAACGTGTGTAGTATTACAACGCGTATTTTTGTGTGTTAGAAAGAGATAAGGTACAATTTGCGGTGCGCATTTTGAGCAAAACGAACTGCAAAAAAATACTTTATCAATTCTACATCACTATTAACCAACGTTGCCACTTTATACGATTGGATTATCCATTAGATACTTATCTACCGGATAAGTAACTATAACTTTTGGTGAAGAAATTCAAATGTATTGTATCTATTAGATATATTTATCTTGATAGTAGGTATCAGGGACTTTATCTAGAGGTGAAGAAAATAGGTATAAATGTTATACATATTGAATGAAGTTAGTAGTCGGTTAGATACTCTAAAGTCTATTGTAACTTCTTAAGAAACGGGGTAATAATAATCATGATGATGAAACACCACACATTATTAAAAAAATTAGGTCAGGTTTAAAGAAAATTGGACCCCAGAGTAATCGCCGCTCTCATTACCCCTGTTGTTGCGTTCATTTCTGATACGGAACGATGAAATAAGAACGCAGTCATTGAATGAATAGAACATAAAACGCAAACATAACTAAATATTTGAATAAATACTGACATTTATAAAGTAACAATTCATATTTACACCGTAATTTGAATTAAGTTATTTAATGTGCAGAATTTTAACCTACAACTCACCTGCTTTATAGGCATGTAATTGGCGTTCCGAACTTGTTTATCTAATTCTTCCCAATCTTTCAATACTCCTTTAAGTAATTCGATATTTTTCTTCTTCATGCCATCAGTCGATTTAATAATATCTAAAGCTGCAGACATCGCCCACACGATGGAGGTTCGCAATTTTAAAAAATTTACATCTTGCACGAACAAGTTTTTGACTTCTTCGCACTCTTCCGGTGGCCCCAATACCCTTTCTGGATCCCAAGATTGATATACACTAAGGTCATGATTGTCTCTGTCGGAAATAAAACGTAAACACCATTAAAAACATAATTGAAGAAATCGGAAATGTATTTTGAATACCTCAATGTTTCCCAACTGATTTTGTTATCTTTTGGTGATATATCTAGATTGTACAGAGCTTCAGAAGTGGTACATTGCATTAGGCAAAGCATTATACCATCCACCGCTGTCGTAGTGTAATGCAGACTGTTATTAAGTCTCTCCCTAAAGTCCATGAATTCATCGAGTTTTTGAAAGGAACCAAATTTATATGAAAAAGTCAAATGATCCGAACTCTAAAATTAATCATTTCGTCACTATAAAAATATATTCCTTGAACATAAAATCTCAATCTTATTGCCACAATACACCTTAATATTTAGAATCAAGGACGACAAAGAGGAATGACGTTTTATTGTTGGTAGATACTAAATGAATACTGGCAGTATCTAGAATTTGAATAATTACTTGAAATAACTTCTCTTGTTTTGTCTTTTTTTAATTTATTGAGTTTCTGAAAGACTTGTATTTTAAGCCTAGACCACTTGTGCAAATAGGCCATTGCGTTAGTGGCCTATTAAAACGAGGGAAATCCTGAAACTAGTACCCATTTACTCATACTGATCCAATTAAAAGCAAAGCGACGCAGGTGTCAACAGAGTCCTCGTAGCTTTGCGGAGCGAAACAGTTCGAGTTCCTCCGGTGCGTGGTGTGAGTTTTGTGACTGTTTACAATGGCCTATATGATGGAAAATCCCACCGAATGCGAAGTGCGATCCGTTTTTTGAATGCAGAAAACGTTGTCCAAGCGAAATTCATCGTACGGTACGAGAACAATGGATGAGTCATCTGTCAGGTGCTGGGTTCGAAATTTCAAAGAGAGAAGAGATAATGTGCACGATCAAGAGAGGTCAGGTCGTCCTTCCCTTATCACTGACAATCTGAAGAAACGTGTCGATAATTTCATCAGGGAAGATCGACGAGTAAAACTTTATGAAATGAGTAAGTGATGATGACTTAAAACGAGGTGTACAGCATTGGCTAGATAATTTGGCGGTAGAGGTTTACGAGGAAGGCATAAACTGGTTTCAAGGTACGACAAATGTCTCAACAATTTCGGCGACTACATATGATTTTATTAAATGAAAGTAATACATTTACTTTCCTTCATTTTTCTTTTAATTATATGTAAATAGGTACTATTTTCTGGACTTCCCTTGTACTAACAGGGGTTACGCGTAACCCCATGTGACGGTATACATATTTTTCAAAGGAAAAAGCCTGGATATCTTTAATGGAGTCAAATCGCTTCCCTTTTAGCGAAGTTTTTAATTTAGGAAATAGGTAGAAGTTGGCAGGGGCTAGATCGGGAGAATAGGGGGTTACAAAAGCACAGAAATTTTGAATATTGCCAAAAATTTCTTGATTGAGAACGCACAATGAACCGGTGTTTTATCGTGGTGGAGAAAAATGTTTGTATCGTCAGAGGGCAGGCCTTTTCTTCCGCAAATTTTCGCGCAAACACTCATGGATCTACCACTGTAATGATTGTGTCTTTGTTTCTGGCTCATATTTATAAACCGATGATTCGTCCCCTGTAATAATTCTAATCAACAAATCTGGGTCACCTTCGGTTCCCGATTAAGCAGTTCTTAAGATTCTTGAAATCGGTTTGTTTCTGATGGTCGGAAAGCAATTTCGGAATGAATTTTGCGGACATAGAAATAAAACCAAAACAAAATCAAGCATGTCTCCTGTGGACGAGGTTGTGTACATATTGCTATGGATTTTTCCCCAATAAATAGTAAAAATGTATTTAAAAATGAATGTAATATTATTTTGGATATCTGTGTATATCCGTATGTATTTATGTGTATGCAAAAAACTTGTATGTTTGAAGGACGGCTTTATGCGAAAACGAGGTTAGAGACAAGTTAACAGTTGACGAGAGCGTACATTTTTATTTAAGATAAATAATTATCTGTTGTAAAGTTGGGTTGTTTTTGAGTTTTATTGGTTGATGTGATTGTATTTCAATTTCCCGTATATATTTTACGAGTTTGTTAGTCTCGTAATTTTGAATATTATAATTTAATAACGATTCTCGTTAATGTGTCTCACATTGTTTTTTATGTAAGTAAAAATATATATATTTTTTAAAAGATATCTTATTTATTCAAAAGATTTGAATAGTATATTGTATTTCAATTGTATGAATATTGTTATTTAAGAGATTTAGTCTTAATTAATAGGAAATAGATAACAAAGAGGATTTTTAACATTTCTAAGTAAAAAACAGTAAATGTAAAATTTTTGTGCGTTGAGATTTCAAGGGCATTTTTTCTTGGATATGTAAGTGCGCATGTTTTTAGAGTTTTGTTCGAGCTGTCTGTTATTACATTTGTCAATACTCTTTTACTGGCGCCTAAAAAATTTTGTAGAAGAGTCAACCACGTTTCCGATTGGAACCCTGAGAGGAAAGCAGTCCCATTTTTTGGAAATAAACCGACTGAATATCCTAGATGGATAGATTTGTCGTGAATGGTGGTATAACAAATATAAAAACCACAGTTCATAGCAATATGTATATATGTCAAATGTCATTTTATAAATGCGTCAAAAAATCTTTTGGTAATCCCGCAAAATACGACACCACAGCGTTTTCCGCGCCATCAATCGATAAAAATCGACACCCTCTCAAGTGTTTTTTGAGTTTTGAAAAGACACAGGGGGTGAGGTGGGAACTGTAGGGTGGATGTTGTAATTCGTCAAAGCCGCAATCATTGATTACTGCTTGAATAACCCGTGCCTTATGCACCCTGCACTTGTACAGGAGCAGAGTTTTCGGAGTAAAATTGTGAGCTCTTTTTTCGCGTATAGTCGTGTTCAAGTTCTTAATAGTGTCTTGGTAGACGTTTCCCGTTATTGTAGTCCATTTTGGCATATGCTCAATTAAGAGAATCCTCTCCAGATCCCAGACAACTGTGACCATCACTTTCCCGCAGAAAATTTACGTTTTTGCCTTTATGCAGTGGGGAGTCCTTATGAACCCATTGTATGAACTCTTGTTTCGTGGGAGGGTCCCAATGGTGTACCCAAGTTTCATGCCCAGTTGCAATTCTATTTAAGAAGTCTTCATCTTGAGATAAAACAGTCAAATTCCCTTCACAAATTTGTCGTCCACACAATTTTTGTTCGGGACTGAACAGCCTGGGAATCCATCGTGCCGACACTATGCCCATTCCCAAATCTTCATGTTGAATTTTAAAAACACTCGTTTCTGATATTCCTATTTCTCCAGCAATAACTGACAGCTTTTACTCGGCGTCAGTCGACACCAAATCTCCAACTTTGTTGATGATTTCTTCAGTTAGTACTTCTAGAAATCTTCTACACTTTGGGTCATCATGAATGTATTCTCTGCCTCATTTGAACTGCTTACAACAAAATTTGACTTGGAAATAGCTCGGGCTATTTTCTCCATATACTGCCACCATTCCCTCATGAATATTCTTCGGGCTACTGCCTTCTTTTGATAAAAATTTAATGACGCTTCTGTGTTTAAGTTTCAAAATCACTCATTTTCTCTTCTTTAAACGAATGTAAAAGTAACAAATGTTAAGCAATTCGAACAAACTTGGAGATGACATTATACATATGTCACAGAAACTTGACGAAAGAAAATTGTCATACTAGCATATTGTTTTCATAGCTAGGTACAGCTCTCGCATTATAAGTTGGCGAAGGGTGGGAATGACTTCGCGCAGATAGAGGAAAGGTAGATTGCGTATCATTGCATATCATTCGCTATGCAGTAACTGAATCAGACAGGCTAAATACGTTTACGGCCAATCCCGACCGCTCGCCAACTTATACTGCGAGAGCTGTACATAACACAAAACTCCATTGGTATCTAAAGCAAAATATGTAATAAAATATATTTGTTTTAGAACTTACATCTTTGTAATTAGATGAGAAGAACTTAAGTGTTGTATCATACAATTGAGTAGCCAAATTTAATAACCCTGTTGTTGGCAGTCTTCCACAATGTACATAACCTAAAGAATCTAATTGCAAATGTTTTATATCTAAACTTTCGTACATTAATTGAGCCCCGACACCTCCACCTAAAACACAAAAATAAACGATTTAAAAAAATAAACTTTCTCAACATATATTAGATTTACACATACATACCTAACGCGTGATACAATCTAACACTCAGCAATTTTGCGTGAAAATTACTCGGACTGTTATTGAGTAAATTTTCCAGAAGTATTAAAGCCAAGACTACAGGTTCCGAGGACTGAGTTACTTGTGCTAAATCGTACAGGACGTGTGCTGCTAGGAGGGCGTAAGGGTCGGATGGACCCTGATCCGTAGGTAAAAGATTCTGTCCGTAAGTTTGGTAACCATGTTGGTAGTGTAAAGACAAGGCCGTCACTAAGGCCTTCAAATGATCGGTAGATAAATCCCTATGATTGCCACAAAGTCTAGATAACTGCAGAGCGCAAATATGTCTTTGCATTTGTTGTTCCTGTAATAATCATCATTTTGAAGTGCAACTACATATGTGAAATGATTGGAATATTCTTTTTTATACACAACGACACTTACTGATTGCGGTATACTTGTAGCACTGATGCCAACGTCCTTTATTAACCTAGCACCTAATTCGTTCTTTTTCTCAGCATCTAGGAGTTTCAAATACGTTCTAAGATCAGAAACGCAGCACGGTTTGTGTCCGAATTTTCTAAAATATTCTATGAAAAGTTCTATCGTGTCCCCTAATATGTCGTTACTGTCGATATTCTTTTCCATCAATTTAAAGCACAGTTCGAACCTCGCTAAATACGGACCTCTCAGTTGATAACCTGTGTAACAAATCTTTTATTAAATATTCGAATATCGTGTGATTAGAGTTACGTGCCATTATCCGTTGCGTTTTCTACTAGCCTGCAGATGAATTCGTGTGCTTTTTCGGGGGTGTCGTCCACTGTTTCGAGATCGTTTTGGCCGTTTTCAGTAGGTTCCGCGTGATTATTTACAACGGGAGTTTCCATTAATTCAAAGACGGAATTTATGTACTCTTTCCATATGTTCCACTTGTCTATACTGAAAATACAGGATAAATTAAATAAATTAAGAATTACTGTGTTGAGAAATTTCAAAAAAAAGCTGGTAGTTACTAGGCCATTTTAAGAAAGATCGAATATGACAAATAAATTAAGTTCATGCTTTTTATAAAAACCACCCAACTTCTCATAGATGTAGTAGCGTACAATCGAGTTAGAAGCGATTTTTTCTAAATTATGGCAATAAATTTTGATAGAGTTTTGTTCCGCCAACACTTTCAAAACATTTTCACCACACAATATCGTGATTGTTAACCCTGTATCTTCAAAATAAAACTTTACAGATCTATAATCTCTTGATTATACGAGGGATGTTTCCAAAGTTCTGGGAATTATGCTCTAATTAAATTACGCAGAACTTATAGGCAATGCTATTGGTGATAGACAAGTCTTGACATGTTTATGCAGCTATCCAGTGCAATATCGTTCAGTTTGATTTAGGTGTTCGACCGATATAGACACATTACCGGTAACACTGTTTGTGTAACCATGGAAGACACGGCTAAGTCGCAAAGCGCAATAATTTTCTTTTTCTGGAGAGAGGGTGTGAACTTCAAAAATCATTAAACGTCTGCAGGTGTGTTTGATGAGTCTGCAGAATCTATAAGTACTGTATATCGGTGGATCGATCGTTTTAAAAGTGGTAGAGCATCATTAAAACACGATCCACGCAGTGGTCGCCGGAGCACGTTGCTAAATGAAAGAAACATAACTGCAGTGGAGAACCTACTGAAAGAGAATACACGAATGATTATTTCTCAAATTAGTGTACACAGATCTTGTTTGGGCGTAAGCAAGGTTTCAGCCCGCTGGGTGCCAAGGCTGTTGGGAGCGGAACAGAAATTCAATAGGTCTGACATTTGTCGTCAACTTCAAGAGCTGTTAGCGCGTTACGGTTATGAATTTTGGCAACTGATAATAACCACTCACGAAACGTGGATTCCTTATTTCAATCCTGAGACCAAAAGTCAATCCAAAGAATGGCGTAAACCTGAAGAAAGATCTTTACTTAAGGTGCGTGCAGTTCCGTCCGTCGGAAAGGTAATGCTGTATTCAGGGATTGCTAGGGGATTATTTTATGGATTTTTATTATCTTATCTTATTATCTGGACCGCTGCGGCAGGCACTTACCAGAAAACGGTCTGGGAAGTTGCATAAGCTTCCGTTATTGCAACAGGATAATGCAAGACCGCACACCGCAAGAAAAACGAAGGATGTTTTGAATGATTCACGATGGGAATTGCTTCCTTATTCACCGGATCTCGCACCGAGCGATTTTCATCTGTTCCCAGGTTTGAAAATACCTTTACGGAGTGTTTGTTTTGAGTGTTAACTGACACAAAACTTGCCATAAATAGATGGATTGAGGAGACTACATTGTAATATTGATGAAAATTGACAAAATAAAAAAATTATAGCTAAATTCCCACTTCGGAAACATCCCTCGTATGTCACATTTTATTGCAACTTTGTTGCCTTATTGAATTTAAAAGTTATACACGTTCTGTCCCTTAAATAACCAGAATCGTGACTAATTTGACAAAATTAGTCACGTCATCTGTTGGAGGAATATGTCGACTTTTATAAATTACTAAAATTACTTATTTCATTCATTAGAATCCAAGATTAGACGCATTTAAATGACAGTGTACAGTGTGTCCCAAAAGTCAACGTTATCCCTTGGAGGACTAATAGGTCAGCTCACAACTAGCCAGAATAAGTAAATATGACCCCAGTCAAAGTATGTTAGTTTTCGAGATAATGGCCCTTTTGGTAAATTTCGAGACAATCGACTGCTCGCATGAGTTTTTCAAGTGCCACAACTACAAAATTTGATATTCTAGGATTCTAATTTACAAATGCAACTCTGAATAACGCTGCTATCGATGACAATCTAAAATAAAACTAATAACGAGTGATCATTAAAATTTTCGCTCAAGTAAGCCATGTACACAAAAAGTATGTCCTAACTTAAGTTATTAGAGGAGATCTGTCATTATAATTTCAAATGTCATAACATGATTGTTAAAAAATAATTTGAAATGCTGACTTTTACATTAAATATATTTATAATTTTTATACAAAGTAATAGAATATTATAAAAAATGTGTAAAATGTTGACCATTCTCCACCAAGCATAATCGCACTCTATTTCGTAGAGCATTGAAAACATTGATCAGTATTTGCGGTGAGTTATTGATGTGTTCACATTTTTCTATGATTTTATGTCTTAACTCTTGTAGATTATTAATTGGTGTTTCATAAATAATATTCTTTATATATGGCCACACAAAAAAATCCATGACCGTTAAATCACACGATCGTGGTGGATATGGAATCGCTGTATTTCTTCTGATTATCCTATCGCCATAAAATTGTTGCAAAAACTGAATAATTTCAAGTGTAACGTGAGATGTAGCCCCATACTGTTGAAAATATCCGACCTGGAGTTCATCATTAGTCAATTGATTAGTAAAAACACTGGAGAATTTCGTTACGATATTTCTCCAATGTTATCGTGCCCTCAAAGAATATTGGTCCTATTAATCGGTGACGACTCATACCTACCCATACGCCTATTTTTTCTGGATGTAGAGGAACTTCTCTGTAGAAATGAGGATTTTCACTGGACCACATACGCATATTTTGCGAATTAACATAACCTTTCAAATAAAACCAAGCTTCATCGGTGAAAAAAGTATGATTTAAAATATTGTCTGTCATTGTTTGAATAAACCATTGGCAAAATTGTGTTCTTTTTTCATAATCCGTAGGTAATAGATTTTGTATAGAAGTTAATTTATATGGATACATGTGCAAGTCCTTTTTTAAAATTTTTTGACATGTTCCATACGAAAGCCCTACTTTTTTCCTTAAAATACTGCCTGTTTGACGAAAAAGATTTACACAATGCATTAGCGTATCACGGAAAGTTTTATAGCTAGGAACAGTATTTGGATATCTCTCTTCAAACTCCGCAAGGCAATTTTCTATTGAATGCTGCCAAATACCATCAATTTTTTGAGATGTCAGGAAGTAACATTCTACCATAAACGCTTTATGCATATCATTAAAGGCCATTACTTTTTCTTTTGATGAAACTTTAAAATATATATTTGACATTGACAGATGTTTGAAATAACATCTTAATGACTAAAGCTACGACATAATTTTTATATACACGGCCAACTACGAGTGAAAATTTTAATGATCGCTCGTTAGTTATATGTATGAAAAAAAAAACACTTTTTCCTGATTCATGAGATATTATTTTATTGACTAATTTCGACTCTTTAATACTGTAAAAAAATGTAGGGCGCTAATATGGCAAGTTATTTTAAAACATGTTCATTTACTATAGTTTTGAAAATAATCTATTTGCCATGTGTTACTTTAGAAAACATTTTTTTACAGTATTAAAGAGTCAAAACTAGTCAATAAAATAATATCTTATGAATCGGGGGAAAGTGGACAGAAAACAATTAACAATTCAACAATATTGATGGTATCTACATGAAAGTTTCACTAAATATTTTCCTTGATAATAAAATTAGTACATACCTATCTATAAGAACATTTTTACAATATAAATTAGCTTTGTTCCATTTTTTCAATTTCACCAAATATGGTAATTTACTATAGGAAATGCTGCAATTATTTAATTTCACTCCCATAGGTCCTTCTAAAACTTGCAACAGCTCCTCGTATTTCTGTTGCAACTCTAAAATCATAATATAAAGTTGGGCTTCCTGTTCGGCCTCCATGCGATTATCTATTATAAATTTGTTAATCATTCTTTCGGCTAAACTAAGAAGTAAATTTCGTTTTTGAGAATTTGCAGAGTCCGGCCCCCTAGTTGCTTGTAAAATAATACTCATAACGGCCCAACAATAGTATGGATTTCTCGCTTTTAATTTATATAATGTCATTGCTGCCTGTTGTTGTGCTTTGAAATCAGAAATTCGAACGTAAGCCATAAATAAATGCGAGTGAAGTTCTTCATTTGAATAGTCAATTTTAACAGCTTGTTCGTATAATTTGCAAATCTTCTCAACTACAAGAAAAGAAATATTAATTTCATGGATTTCCTTTTGGAAATATAAAAACATACGTTGTTGCAATTCCCTATAGCATAAAGTCATAGCTTGCAATGTGGCATCATCACTCGGTGTTTCTAAAGTTAACGCGTTAAGTATTGTGCTACATTCCGATTCTTTCCCCATTCGTAAAAGTGCCAAGGCTTTCAATGCTTTCGCACATTGTAAGTGTGATGTCTTTTTCAGTACTTTTTCACATTCTTGTAACGCCTTTTTATTGTTGCCATTATCCAACCATTCTGAAAAAAGAGAAAAACAAAATTAAATATGATTTTTTTTTAGTTACCTAAATCAAATTTGAAAAAAAGCGATTCACATAACCTCAAAACTCAACTCGTTTCACGAATTTCAATTGCGGCGAAAAATATAAAGCACGTGCGTATTTTTGCTTTGTGTTTTTATTAATAAAGCTTAATTATTATTCACCATAGATTGGCCTAAGACGTCTTTCCACGACAGAGCTGTCTGGCACATGGGTAACTTTTGATGCCATCCTTGCAAAAAAGATTTTTAAATCTGTTCAGGTTTACGATACACATATAGTACACAAAAACGATAATTACTCTTACAATTAAATTGATAAATTAACACATTGAACTGTTTACTTATGTATTGGGGTGACCGTGTGTAGAAAAATTAAAATATTTAATAATTAGTATCAAAAATGCAACTGTATCTGTTTACCAATTATAAATGTCAGTCGGCCATATTTGATGGAATTATTGTGAAATGTTGACAGTTATTCATAGATGTCAGTAGTAAGGCAAAATAGAAATAAACATTTTCAAGATAAAGAAATTAGTGCTTAGATTATATAGGATTTTTCTTACAGTGAAAAACATTTATCTATATTTCTCTTGTATTAGAAAAAATCAACAAATGTATGTATTTCCAGTATTTTTATGTATTCTGTGATAATTATAGATAAGCTATAAAATAAATTAAACCAATGTTATTCATCCTATACTAAGAAATTTAAACAACAAAGAACATTACAAAGTGCATTTTTTATCAAGTACAAATCCGAATAAAAAAACCTTACCTTTTTTTGCATACAAATGAATTATTATTAATTCAAATTCAGATGATTCAATTATATGTCAATGAATTACGTTTGAAACCAATAACTTATTCTAAACCCTGTAATTCCTGTTGTGAATTATTAAGTAATCAGGAAAAGGTATTGAGAATTGAGAACATGTTTATAGATAAGTAGGTAAGGGAAAGTATTAATTTACTCTTTTTATACAGAGATAGAGAGAGAGAGAGATACTATAGTAACATTAAATCAAACCAGGTCGTATTTTTACCGGAAGTATGATTTCTTGTTAATATTCTTTTATACAATACCTAAACACAGAAAAATTGTAAATCTTTAAATAATTATCAGTCACGGTATATACATGTTGATTCGTTTGGTTGATTTAACTGGTTCTTTTTAAATTCTTCTCCTACCACATTCACCATCAGTGTCAAGTGAGTGTTTTAGTAAAGGCTTCGTACAAACCATTCACCTTTTGTATTATATTGTACATAGATACTCTAATAAGACTGAGTAACCGGGTTATAAATTAAATAAACAATTTAACATTCGCGATACCTAAAATTCTTTTGAAATATCGAAGAATAGGAGTTGTTTTAATTTAAGATACATCGAGATAAGTTTACGTGAATCAACTTAATTGATAGATTTTTGTGTAGTGAATAAAGAAATACTTTTCTTAAATATTTTGGATATTTAAGCCCATTTATGAATTCCTATAATTGAGTATTATTTGAAAATCTAGGTGAGTTTACGTTTATTTTGTTTATAAATTATATCGTTGTTCTTATAATTCCTTGAATTCAAAACAAGATAAATGAATACATTCTAGATTAATATACAATATCCTCCAAAGGTATGTCTCGCAGCATCTTATAAATTAGATTAGAATTAATTATGTTTTAGAACCTTTAATGTTACTTTCATATTCAAATGTAATCGAAAATGAACAACAAATAATTTTATTCTAAATAAAAATTCGAAATTTAAGAAACTACCTATTTTTGTTATAAATATATAATTGCATGTATTTTTTTTTTTCTTATTATATTCTAATATTTGATGGATTTATTATTAATAAAGTATAAACTATAAATACATATTTTTAAATAAGCTGTCATTAAATTAAGGCAATGAATAAGGCAAACCTTATAGAACTGACAACTATGACTAACATCAGTCAAATGTCACTTAAATTTGTAAATATGAAAAAAGAAAACATGTCTCCTTTTAGCTACGTTTTCTTTTAATAAAATGTCAAAATAAACAACACGAATTTTTCAATTGAATTCGTGGAACAGTCGAGAAACTTCGGAAATCTGGGAACGCTGTTTAGTTTGGTAAATGATGCATGTATTTAAGTTGTCGCGAGGAGGGGGTGCGAAGAAGCCGTTTTTAAAAACGTCCACCCCCACTACTCAAGTAATTGTCAGAATACATTTGTCATTGACGTTTGACGGAACATAATGTCTTCGCTAGGGGATCATAAAGTGATACACGCTCAGAGGTTAGAATTATCTGACATTTGATGTAAAACCAAATACAAATCTCCCCACTACTTTTAATCTGCGCGAACTTACCCCTCCTCGCGCCAACTTAATTGGCGTTTGCTATACATTGGTATACTGAATGTGTCAAAATATGACATTTTCATCCGATTGTCAAAATATGACTAGTTTATGCAGAGTGCAGTTTTAACATTTGCTCATCGCATTGAAAATAGAGTTAACTTGTGAAAATGTTCGCGCGAAATGATTTATGAAGTTTTTTGTTGTGACTTAACTCAATACCAGTGCATAGAACAACGTTTAATTTCTGGATTTGGTGATGACACGTCATCAAAGACACCGGTATATCGCTGGTTTCAAGAATTCAAGTGTGGTTCACTTCAGAATCAAATAAGAGAAGTGGAAAATATAGATGCTATAGGTCGAATGATTGAAGAAAATTGTAATGTCCAAACTTTGTTTTCGCTACCGCATAATCTTTCCATGATTCGAAAAGATGATCGTTTAAAATGGTACAAAGCAGTGCTGAAAAAATTCAATCAAGGATCTTATAAACATGTTTACAATTGACCGATCGTGGATATACTCTTATTAACCGAAAACTAAACAATCGGCAGTTTGGGTGTTTGAAAATTAACTGCTGCCAACAAAAGTTGTTAGCGCGTCAAGAACTTCTAAGCAAATGATTGCTTGTTTCATAGCAAAATTTGGTCGTGTTGCTACAATTATTCTAGAGAATCGTAGAACTGTAAATACACAATGGTATACCACAACTTGCTTGGCCCAAGATATGATAAACAAACGCTAAATGTGCAATCATCCTTCATCATGATAATGCTACTCTCCATGCCGCTCGAGCAACAGTCAATTATTTGCAAAGTAAAGGCATCGAATTAATGACTCATCCAGTCAATAGTCCTGAGTTGGCTCCCAAGTGATTTTTTGACGTTTTCAACAATCAAAAAAAAATGCGGGACCACGGTCTTCCCTATCCAGAAGAGGCCATAACTGCACATTTTAACGCGCGAACTTCAGAATGACGTAAATTATTCAATGATTGGTTTGAACCAATGAAAAAATGCATAGAATTTAATGGTGAATATTTCGAAAAATAATGAAGCTGTTTATTTGAGTATTAAATGTTGTCTGCCCCTTGTGTGTAACAAGTGTTCATTTGAAAAGTTAATCTAGTAGCATGTGATTTACTGAGAACATTTTGAAGTATGTCGTAAATTAAAATTTACTACTTAACCTACGAAGTCGTATATTTTGACAGTTTCATACATACAAATAAATAACAAATAATAGGCATTTATTGAAAACTATAACAAATGTTGAAAATGTTGTCCTTCAAGATCAATGCACTTTAAAATCCTCCGTTCAAAATTTCTGATGATATTCTGCAACATTACTGGATTGTTATTAATTTCCATGCATTTCTGTTCGATTCTCTGTAGCATATCATTCAAATTCAATATAGGTGTTCGAAATATGTTATTTTTTAGATAAGGCCACAAAAAGAAATCGCAAGGTGTTAAATCGCATGAACGTGCAGGCCAGGCAATTTCAGTATTTCGACTAATTATACGCTCATCAAAAAATTCTCTTAAATAATCCAAAGATTCTGCAGTACAGTGACAGGGTGCTCCGTCTTGTTGGAAATATGCATTTTGAAGTTCATCATCATGCAACTGATTGACAAATGGTTGTAAAATTTCCGTACGGTACCTTTGAGCAGTTAACGTTCCCTGAAAAAATATTGGTCCAATGATTCGCCTTTGGCTTATCGCTGCCCAAACACCAATTTTCTCTCTAGATGTAGCGATTCTTCATTAATTACATGTGGATTTTCACTACTCCAAATTTTTGTATTTTGTTAATTTAGGTATCCCGTTTTATAAAACCATGCTTCATCAGTAAAGATGACTCTTTGCGAAAGTTCTCCATTATTGTTCATATTTACAAACCAATTACAAAACTGTAGTCTACGTGGGTAATCAATTTCTAACAATTCTTGTACTGCTGTGACACGGTATGGATAAAGTTGCATATCTTTTTTAATAACTTGTGAGTTGTACCAACAGAAAGGTTTATTTGTTGACTCAAATGTCGAACAAATGTTTGTGGTTCATTTTCCATTATTAACAACTTGAGGTGTACGTTTCTTAACTGCTCCGCTGCCTGATTTTCTTAAGAGACTACCAGTTTCTGAAAAAAGTTTTAAAGTTCTATCCAAAGTATTCTTAAATTGTATATAATCTATTACAAAATGTGGAAACTCGACTTGAAATTCTACCATGCAATCTTGAACTGAATAAACCCATAAACCATCAATTTTATTACCACTTCGAAAATAAGCCTGGACTAAAAAAATTTTATGTTCTAAAGTGAAAGCCATTTTAAAACTGAGAAGCAATTTATTTAAACCAGAATCGACGCACGATTATTTTATGCACTAACTGATATTTGTGATTGACATTATCAAATGTCATTTGGATTTACGTTTACGGAACAACAAACACATACTAATATATTTGCGTCTTATTCTATCAAAATTTCAAAGTAACCTAGATTTACTTTTGAAATGAACACTTGTTATATTATTTCATTCTTTCTGTAACAGGATTATTCATTTTAATTTCGTTCCAATATTCTAAATTCAATTGTTATTTCTAGTAAATATACTAGGTGTCCTTGAAATAAAAAGAGAACCTATGAAAAATTGAGAGATCAAATTATATAGAATATATACCCAAAATATTTTCCCAAAATTCCTTCTCATAAGCGAGAAAAAAATTGACAAAGATATTTCAAAAAATTATGTTACACTGCTGAATATATCATAAATACTATCGTACACGAACCTTAATGGTGACCCACAATAATAAAATGAATAGTCTTATTATTGTATATCTCGCTTCGAGTTTGTTCTGTCGTCGATTGTTACAATTTTTCGATTAAAGGTAATAGAATGTAACTTAAATGCGCGTAAAGCATACATTTTGCATGTTTTTTCAATATATCGGCTTTAAGAATTTACAAGTATAAATTTATATAAATAAACAGCTGACGCAAGTTATTGAACCCTTGCCATAAGAAAACTTACGCTTGTGTTTATAAACATTGCCGTCTTTGAATATAATGGGGTATTCTGATTCCGACATTCGCATTTAAATTTCTCTAACAAAAACAAACATTCTCGTAATACACATGAAATTTTGGTATGATTTAAAATGGGTTTGTAAATAAATCTAACACACGTCTTAATTTTTAATTACATATTTAGTTGAATGTATTAAAAACCTGATTTTGAACGAGGTATCGACTTTAGCATACAGGATATAACTGTCATTAAATTTACTATATCGTTAAGGTTTTAAATTCGAAATGTTTAATCGATACTATTGATCATAACGTTATCCGGTTAAATTTCCAATATTTGAATTCGACGACTTGTTAATCGACCTCTTCACATGTTACTTGAAAAATATACCGTAGTTTATCGCTTGTAAATCATTATCTATAGCATCTTGTGGAGTTCTTTAGGATTCCAACCGAGACCCTATCATGTTCATTAAATTTATAATGCAAAACTAACGCTTGCGCACAAGATTATCAAACGATACGCGTAACGTAACAAAAACAGAAATTGGAACAAACCTATAGTGATTAATTCTTTACTAATATTATAATGGATTTATGCTGTAGTTGCGTTATTAATAGAATATTTTTGTTTGTGTAGGGAGCGAAAAGGGGGTGGGAGAGGTTATATAATTTAATTTAATGAATTTTAAAAATTCCTCTATTTAAAACTTTGTGCTGCTATTATGAAAGAGTTTTTACTAAATTCGTAATATTAATCTATCTTAAAAGTTATTTGTGGCATAATTACTCAAGCAATACCTACATATATGGTTGTTGTCAGATTTGTTCTTGAGCAATGTGTCTGTCAAATTTATATGAGAAAAAGTAATTTTAATTCGATTAAAGATACCTATATTTCGTTGAAAACCACTAAATTTCGAAAAAAAGAGGTCAGCAATGATTAAAAGGATTTCCTGGTAATTTAAAGTCGAAAAAGCGATCTAAATTCAGCACTAATACGATACAAAGTGATTGATAATCTCGGAATCTAAAATTATTCAAATTTGTTGCGAGTAATTTTAAAACAAATCACTTAGAAGTTGTATTAACATGTCAATTAAGTAAAAGATTAACAATTCCGATAACAGGGACCAACTTTAGTGGAAGAGTAAATACAAACTCTATACAAATTGCACATACTGTATAGTGAATATACGCCATCAAAAATACAATTTTCACGGTTGAATAGTTATACTAAAACTATTGCAGCGTTAGAGAAATCGATAAAACCGATTAAAATAAGCGAAAGGTCATCGCTACTAGGCAATTGTAAAAATAAGTTTTTAAGTGTTGAAGTAAAAACAATTACCATATTCGTAAATAATTACGGAATTTGTTCGAAAAACCAAACACGTATGAGTGATAATTTTAGGGTGTTTTGATGAACAATTCTTATAAGACAATGAAAAGGTGAATATTACTCAATTGCAGAGTACTCAAGCATAAAAATAGATCGGCGCATTTACTTGAGTTAATTTTGCTTTATATAAAACAGGAAATTTTGTTAAAGGCATTGGAATTACAAAAAATGTAAATTATGTAAAAATATGAAAACGAAATACTTTTCTATTTGAATTTCTAATAGGAAATAATTTCGATATTATACAACGGCTATTGTTGTTCTTAAAGTAAGTTCCGTTGGCCGATCTAATCCAGGTCTTTTCGTGTAAGTGTGAGTTTCTTGATACCTAATGATGCTTCGATGAACAGTTGTATAGGCTATATACTCGTATATAGCCCTTTCAGATATCGAATGTTACGTCCGTCTGCTACTAGAGTTATAACTAGAGCAGACCAATTTCCGTGCGCGCCATGAGCGCCGGTATGGGAGTGTAATTCGTAATATATTAGAATATGCGATAGAATAGGGACGCAACATGAGCTTGTTACCGATATAAGTATAGAAGTAGAGACATTTATTCTATCAGAAATAATTAAATATACATTTGGTTTTCTGCTATTAAAGTAATATGCATAAACACAGGAAAATAAGAACAGTACATATTATAGCAGCGTTGTATATACCTATAAATAAAATGGAAAATGTATGAAATCAGAGATTGTGTGCACGACAGAGGATTTAAAAAAACACTTACCGTTTTAAGCGTCTTCCTAGGATTGACAAACTGAAGAAACTCGATTGTATATTTTCAACATCAGATGCGTTTCTAAGGTTATTTCTGAAAAACATGTCCGCCGTGAGGAAAAAGTATGTTTATATTCGGAAAACGAGCGTTCTACATCTAATGATGTTATATTCGCATAATCAAAATACTTTTTTAAGCAACTTAACGCATCTGTAGACGTGCCCTCACAAATACGTGTTAAGGCGTCAAAATCTGCATTTCTGTCTAAAACACTTTCAAATTTAATTAGAACACTTTCACTTTTTGCGTCTTCTACAGCACACATTTGTGCGTGAACATCTTTAACGATTTGCAGTGATTCCTCTAACGACAGCGACGAATTTTCTAATTTTGTTATTGCTTCTACTAGTCCCAAGTAATTCTCATGAATACTTTGTAAATCCATTTTAATCTGGGCATCTTGAAATTTTTTCTGGCTTGTATTGATAGCTGCACCTTCTTTCGGATCGAATGATAAAACCAAATCCTTAATTTTTTCAAAATGTTCATGATAGTAAAACCCCGCCCGTAACCATGTACCCCAACGTGTCAGAATCGGCTGTGGTGGCTCAGGGGTATGGGGACACAATTCGTGAAATTTCCGAATACGTTTTGTAGATTTCAGGAATACTGCCTTTGTACTCGATATTAAAGCATCTACCTCTGGATAACATGTACGAACCTGTTCTGCCACAAGGTGTAGAGCATGAAGTTTACAAGTAAAATGTAACAAGTTAGGACAATATTTTCTAAGAGACCGGCCTACAGAACACATGGTTGTGGCACCATCGGTCATAAACATTAATACTTGGTCCTTCGAAAGTTTTAATTTTTCCAAAGTATCTAATAGCACCTCTGAAATTTCTTCGGCATTATATTGTTCTAGTCGTTTGGATGCTAATAAAATTGAAGACGTTGGTTGATGTGGTTCCATATTACGCGCCATCACATTAACTACAGATTGTTTTTTTGCTGTCAGTTGTTTCGTCCACCCATAACAACAGTTTTTTATTTTTCAGTTCGGCTTTGATTTTATTTTCAACTTGTTTACACACCGATGGTAAATTCCTTCGTAACGTTGTCGTGCTCGGTAATGTTTGATTCGCGTATTTATTCCAAAATGAAATAAATGAATCATTACTTAACAAGGTAAACGGCAGTGTACACACAATCATAGTTACACATAGTTCATGTATAAACTGTTGTCGATTAATTTTGTTATTATTGTGCTTCGAACTGCTTACGTGTTCTTTACAATGTGTTTTGGACCAACACATTAGATATGTATTGCACACTAAACATTTAATTTTTGAGTCATCGTATATTAAGTCCGGGAAATCCATAATAAACTTATTCACTTCGTCTGACAACGGTCGTTTTCTCGATTTATGTGTCGACGACATTTTATTACGTATGCTTACACTTACATGCATTCTAAGCAAGTACCAAACACATATTGAATGCTTTTTATTAGTTCTGATGCAATACAATCATCCTCACATCGGCGCACATGGCGCGCACGGAAATTGGTCTGCTCTAGTTATAACCTTAGCAACGTCTTGACTCTTTAGTGGCATAATTTGATGTAGATTTTGTTAAACACCATATTCTAAAAAGTCTAAGTAAAAATCAACACTAGCAATAATTGAAAACAGTCAATCACAACACGCAGCTTGCACGATATGCATCAATGTTGCAATAATAATGAGACGAATGACAAGCAACTGAAGCCACTACTGATACATTCTCATGTACCTATCAGTAGTGGCTTGATTTTTACATAATATAGCCAGTTTCTATCAAAACATCAATACATTGTAAATGATCCACATTTTTTGCCGGTGTGTGTATACGAGGACGATTTGTAAAGTAAGTTCCGTTTCCGCTTAGTAAACAAACTAGTGTGGATATCGGCGCGATCGCAGCGTTTCGGTGTAGTCTGGTTCAGTGTGAATCACAAGGTGCGCGCTTGGATAGGAATTATGGTTCCTAAAATTTTGTAGTTCCTGACAAAAGCTCGTATCGAGAAATTCATAAAGTCCAGTGTGAGTCTGGTAGTGCTAATGAGCAAATCTCTTGG
Source organism: Melolontha melolontha (assembly GCA_935421215.2). NCBI lineage: Eukaryota > Metazoa > Arthropoda > Insecta > Coleoptera > Scarabaeidae > Melolontha > Melolontha melolontha. The sequence continues at coordinate 19,748,544 of OW285241.1, read as the reverse complement.
ACAATTCTACTTTATTCGAAACTGAATCTTGAATGTATCCCTCAGCTACGGTAGAGGACTTCCAACCACCATGGCGTTTTACTGTCGTAATATTGGCTCCTGCAATTGCCAACAATGTTGCTGAGGAACGCTTCATACTGTGTCCTGTATATGATTGTGCTTTAGGTAGATGCAACAAACTGAGGTATTTTCAATATAGTGTTGATTTCAATGGGTTGACTACTACATTCACCATTCTTATAATAAAGAAATAATCTACAATGTGCGACATTTTTCGGTCCCAGAGAAACGTATTTTCTGTAAACATACTGAAAATCCGTCTCTAATAATTACAAAACTTCTTGAGATGTTCGTCTTTGCGTCAGGTATGGAAACATATAAGTACTCTCCCTTATCTTCAACATCAGTAATTCTCAACTTAGCTATCTCATCACAGCGGCAAGCACCTGATATTCCCATTATTAATGCGACCTAATGGGGGAAATAAATAAATACTTTGGATAAAGATAAGAAAATTGAAATACCTTCATCATCAGATACTGGGCATCGCGTAGAAATTGCTCTACAAGTTCTCTCTCTAAAATTCTTGCCTTTTTGGCTTTGTGAGGTCTACTCTGTATTTTTAAATAAAAAAACAGTTTTCCATATTTTGATATATCAATATTTTTATATATTTTTAATACGTTTTTAAGCATGGAATACCTCGTCCATAGTGAAGAAGGTGCTAAGCTTTTTCTATAATTGTATAAATAGCTCAGAATGATATTTTCATTTATTCCAATTACACCTCGACGTTCTTTTCACTCTTCATTCACGTTGCATTTAAAAATGCATATTTAAAGTGTTATTAGGAGGTGTTGGATAAAATTTTGTATGGCACTCGTGCATTATATACCATAACACACTTAGAAAAACTCTTTTCTGTCATGTGTTATTTAGTATATAACACACTGGTACCATAAATAACTATATTTGATTAAAATTTTAAACTTTATTATACAGGGTTAGTTAAAAGTATGGAGACGGCGATTTATTGTCGTTAATATTCATTTTAGGGAATTATGTTCAATATAAAAGTTTGTTAGGATATTTTGATCTACATTTGAGAATATTTGAATTTTTTTTTTCTTTAATTGTTTTTTAGTTACGCCTGTTCGCGCAGTTTTTTTAAATGGGAACTAGTAAATTTTACTCTACCATTCGATAGAGAATTTTTTTCTCTTTACATAATATTTTTGTTTTTTTAAAATTCATTTTAATAACTTTTTTATAAGGAAAGGCCGGTTCATGTGTTTAACAGATGTTCGGTACATCGCAGATAGACAGAAGCGTAGCGATAAACAAACTTGAGCGACATAATTTTATCAGTGGTTATTGTGTACGTCAAATCTTTGACAGAAATAATTCATTTGTGCAATTTGTTGCTGTTAATATTAACAATGGCGAGTTTAAGTGAACATGAACGAATTGAAATACTTATGATGTTGGGTTATGGAGATAGACGCAGAAGTTTACAAGACGTTTGTATCATTATGAAGACGTTTGTAATTTATTTAATGATACGCATCCAAATAGAAATCCAATTTCTAAATCCGTTGTTGGTAAAACTTTAAGACGCTTTGAACAAACGGGTAGCGTTAAAGATTTGCCAAGGAGTGGTAGACCTAGAACAGCAAAAAGCGATGATAACAAACTGGATATTTTATTGGCTGTATCTGAATATCCCCATTTATCAACCAATCAATTAGCGGCCAATTTCAATATTTCACTGTCATCAATCGTGTCATTTTTAAAAAGTGAAAAGTATAAACCTTATACGGTACACCTTGTACACGAGTTAACGGAAGATGATTTTGATAGGAGATTACAATTTTCTGAAGAAATGTTAAATATTTGCAATAATAATGAAAATTTTGTCAACAATATTCTTTTCTCTGACGAAGCTACTTTTTGCCTTACCGGTGAAGTAAACAGACATAACTGTAGATACAGGTCATCGGAAAATCCCTCTTGGTTTTTGGAGCACCAGAACTTCGGTTCTGTATTTGCAGTTATTGCAAAATGAAATAATACCTGCTTGTGCTACGCTCTATCCTCATGAAAACAATGAACACCTGCCCAATGACAGTATCTGGTTCCAGCAAGATGGCGCCCCTCCACATTATGGTGTAAATGTTCGTCAATATCTGGACAACGTTTTTCCCCACAGATGGATTGGAAGACGAGGAACCATTGAATGGCCAGCCCGTTCGCCAGATTTAAGTCCTTTAGATTTTTTTCTTTGGGGATACGTAAAAAACAAAGTTTACAAAGATAAGTCCGATAACGTCGAAGATTTACAAATCCGAATTACCAGAACGATACAAGAAATTCCCCGAGATTTTTTACAGAACTCTGTTCGGGGTTTTGTAAATCGATTGGGTTATTGTCAAATTACTAATGGACGACAATTTGAACACTTACTTTAATTTACTTTGTTGTTAATTTGTTTAATTTTTCTTGTAAAAAAGTTATTAAAATGAATTTTAAAAATACAAAAATATTATTGTAAAGAGAAAAAAATTCTCTATCGAATGGTAGAGCAAAATTTACCAGTTCCCATTAAAAAGAAATGCGCTGACAGGCGTATCTAAAAAAACAATTGAAGAAAAAAAATTCAAATATTCTCAAATGTAGATCAAAATATCTTAACAAACTTTATATTGAACATAATTCCCTAAAATGGATATTAACGACAATAAATCGCCGTCTCCATACTTTTAACTAAACCTGTAAAAGAAAACAATAATTAAAAAATAAATTAGTTTATTGAAAATAAAGGTAGGTAGGTACTTAAAGAATAGTTTGTTTGGAAATAAAAAAAAATTTATTTTTTAAAATAGCTCATAAACCCTTAGATTTACAATATATTTAATCATAATATTTTTGAATCCATATTATTTTTGGCACTTCAACGTGGGGCAAATCAATAATTTAATTTATAATTTAATTTTTTATCATTACAATACGTATTAATTAGGAAAATGCAAACAACTAAACATCCAATTAGATAACTTTCGCAATTTTTGATTTTTCGCTTTCTTTTGGTTAATTACTACAGGATAAATGGGCGCATAATTATTAATTTCGTAAGATTTTGCATATTTCATTATGTAACAAATTATATAGCTTACATATACGAACTCATTAAATACATTTTTTAAACATTTAATAATAAGACACAGAATAACGTTATACCGACATCATGCATAACAGTTTACTAGTCCCACTAAAATAACAGTAGTTTGTTTATAACAAACTTGCGGAAAAATCTGAATTGTTCCACAATTTTGCATGGTAATTATTCATAAATAATGCTACAAACAGGATGAAGAAACTAATGTAAAAACACAATTCTTAATATTCTACTTTTTTTAAAATTTATGACGAAAGATATGGAATTATTACGTTGTTAGTATTTTCTTATAATTCTCTTTTTATATCTCTACAATATTTAATAATGAAATATGAGGTAATTGATTTTATATAAAAATAAATAAAAATAACAAATGGAAGGCCAGGCCAGTTCTGAAACCATGACATCAAAAGAATATTAGACAAAAGATGATTTACAATCAACCCAATAAATAAAATGAATTAATCAAAGAAATTTGAGAACATCAATACCTATTACGCATTTGTTACAAATGAAACAGACATGCATTACTAGGGACCAGACACGAGAGGCCCATGACTCATCGCCCACGGGCGTACTATTGAAATTTTGTATTTTTAAATAGTTTTTAATTTGATTTATACAGGGTGTCCAGAAACTCTCCTGACAAACGAAGACCGCAGTTTCCTCAGATAATTTTAAGACAATTAAACCCAAATTCACCTAGTCCGAAAATGCTTCCTAAGGGAGCTAGAGTTCTTTGAAGATGGCGCCTTGTATTTATTTTTTTTTTAATCCCTCCAGAACGCTTCTATTTAGAAAAACAAAAACTGGTATGCTTATTTATCCTCCAGAGATGAATCGATTCCATCAATTGCGAATTTCTAGTACCGGTCATAGGCGTCCGTTTTGGGTAGGTCAACGGTTATTTTAAGGCATAACTTTTTTGTCTTTAACTTTTAAGCATTTGTGACACTAGATTATTAAATTTTCAGGTATTCCAGTACTAAAAGGTACTCTCACTTTAAGTCGGTAGGATACACCGTTTTCTAGAAAAATCGATTTGTAAATTTTTCGTTTTTTCTTCATTAAAGTTCAATTTTTTATTTTTTGCAATAGTTAGCTCTGAACTGCCAACAGAAGTAAAACCTACGTTTTTCATTGTCAAATTGTTGTCAGTTCGCGAAGTTTATCTTTTCATTTTGTACTTTGTGTTATTCAAACACAACGATTTCAATTTAAAAAAAAATGGTTTTTACTAATGAGGAATACGCCGATATGCATTTAGTTTATGGCGAAATGAGGTGTAACGCTCGAGCGGCGCAACGTAGATACGCTGAAAAATTTCCCAATCGTCAGCATCCCACTCACTCAACATTTACAGCTCTTCATCAACGATTAAGAGAAACAGGTTCAGTGGTCCCAAAAAATAATGAAACAGGGAGACATAATGATGTAACAGCAGAACATGAAGATGTTATTTTAATGGAAGTTGAGGAAAATCCAGAAATTAGCGTTCGAAGACTATCTGCCATGTACCCCACAATTTCAAAATCTTCCGTAGGAAATATCTTACACAAAGAAAATTTATATCCTTTTCATTTTACAAAGGTGCAAGCACTGCTAGAAGGAGATTTTCCTGCTCGCATAGAATTCGCTAGATGGTTACAAAATCAGAAAAATCAAGATGAAGATTTCTTCAGGAACATTTTGTTTGGTGACGAAGCTACATTTTCAAAAAATGGAATTTTTAATGTACATAATGCACATTATTATTCGTACGTTGGTGACAATCCCCACGTTGTTCAAGAATTTAAGCATCAGCATAGGTTTAGCATAAACGTTTGGATAGGAGTAGTTGACGGTTATCTACTTGGACCTGTGGAATTACCTGCTCGTTTAAATGGTGCTGATTACTTACATTTCCTGCAAAATATTTTACCTGATTTGTTAGATGAGGTGCGTTTAAATATTCGGCAAAACTTATGGTTTCTACAGGATGGCTGTCCGGCCCACTTTAGCAGGAGTGTACGAGACTTTCTAGATAATAACTACGAAGACCATTGGATTGGAAGAGGCGGTCCAGTTGCTTGGCCAGCAAGGTCGCCGGATTTGAATCCTTGCGATTATTGTGTTTGGGGATACATAAAAGCATTTGTTTATTCCGTTCCGATACAAAATCGCGCACAACTCTGGCTAAGGATACAAGATTCTTGCAACGAATTTAGAAATAACTTTGGAATTTTTGCAAGAATTCGGCGTTCTCTAAGCAAAAGGGTAAACTTATGCATGGAGACTAATGGTCATCACATCGAGCAACTTTTGTATCAATCTACCTTTGATACTTGTTCTTTTTTTGTTAGTTTCGTTCCATTGTAATAAATAATTTGTTTTTAATTTATTAAATTAATTTTCATCCATGCCTTGATAGTCCAAGCCAACTTCGTCGCTAAAAATAAGTAGGTACATAATAAATTGAACTTTAATGAAGAAAAAACGAAAAATTTACAAATCGATTTTTCTAGAAAACGGTGTATCCTACCGACTTAAAGTAAGAGTACATTTTAGTACTGGAATACCTGAAAATTTAATAATCTAGTGTCACAAATGCTTAAAAGTTAAAGACAAAAAAGTTATGCCTTAAAATAACCGTTGACCTACCAAAAACGGACGCCTATGACCGGTACTAGAAATTCGCAATTGATGGAATCGATTCATCTCTGGAGGATAAATAAGCATACCAGTTTTTGTTTTTCTAAATAGAAGCGTTCTGGAGGAATTAAAAAAAAAATAAATACAAGGCGCCATCTTCAAAGAACTCTAGCTCCCTTAGGAAGCATTTTCGGACTAGGTAAATTTGGGTTTAATTTTCTTAAAATTATCAGAGGAATCTCCGGTCTTCGTTTGTCAGGAGAGTTTCTGGACACCCTGTATAATTGGAAAACAAACGGGTGGTGATCTATAAAATACGAAATACATTTTTATTTGTTCATTTTGTAGTTCAAGTTGAGTAAAGGAGTATTAATATTAACTAGCAATAGCTCTTCTGTAAAATTTGTTCTCTTTGAATGAAATACATCATTGTAGATAGAAAACGTCCTTTCTACATCGCAGCTAGTTATAGGTGCATACTGAAAATATTCTTTTGTTTCAGCGTATTTAGCAGTTAGATTTTGAGGCATTGTCCCCGTACACAATTGCTGCAATGTTATTAAATCTGGATTTTTATTAAAAACTGCGTCTAACTTTTGCCGAAGGCCACATCCGAAGTCACTTGGAATATTTTTCAAATTATTGACAGCCACATCTGATGTGGTTAATCCATCATTTAATTTGAGATTTTGATTTTTAAAATAAGTTATTAGTTTTGGCAAATTTCCAAAGTGTTCCTGGTGAGAGTACAACTGATTGCTTAAATTTGGAATTTATATTAGTTCTTTGCACTCAGAAATAGTTCGAGCATCGTCAGTTAAACATGTATCGAAATTCTCTGCATAAATGCTAGTAGCTTCCAACCATGTTCCCCATCTAGTTATTACTGGAGAGGGAGGCAGTGATAAAGATGGAAGTTTTCCCCTGTAAAGATCTACTCTCAATGGTGCTTTTCTGAACACTTTTTTTATAAGCGGATACAAGTATCAACTTGTGGAAAGGTGTCTCTGATATATTTACAGATTCTGTGGAGAGCATGTGCTACACAAGTAATATGCAGCATATTAGGATATGTTTTCTTTAATAGTCTGCCTATTTTTAACATATATGCAGCACTGTCACTGACAAATAAAAGTATTTTTTCTTTTTGGGGTTGTTAAGTTTATTTAATGAAATATTTGCCGCCATTAAAGTTTCACAATGTTCTTCGTTAAAATTGTCTGATTCCAACTGGTCTAATATCTGTGTATGTATTCGCGATGCTAAGTGACGTTTTACGTGCGATTTCTTGGAATTGATTAACGGTATTTTACAGACTTTGTAATAATTTTCGGAATCACTGGCAATGGACATACAATCAGAATGACCCTTAATTCAACTCGCCATTGTTTCACGATGACATTCTCGACGTTGTTCCATATCATATCTGAAAAAGTAACTTAAACAATGTTCTAGATCTAAATAAATGAAAATTAAAAATGTATGCGTAATTATTGAAACTTAACAAAATTCACTGCGACACTTACGTCAAAATAATTAGGAGATGTAGATTCAATGAAACAGGATCTATTACAAAAATTACGTAGTATGGCAAATAACAGTTAAAACAATGAAAAAAATCAACTAACTCAGCGTATTTTATTTATAAATAAATATAAACTAATAAATAAAATAAATTATAAAAACCCCGCTTCTATCTACACCAATGAAGAAAGGAATTTCACTATAATATTGAAGTAATTGCGTCGCAATTCAACGACAAAAACAGATGTGCGTGTTGTACTTAGCGATGTTATAGACTATTAATATGGACCATCGTAATTTCGGCCTGATGCGTCCGGTGCATTACACACATATGTATCTGTACACATGGACATACATCTCGAATTTCGACTTCGTCAGTTTGGTTAGTGAAGTAAAGTTTGAGGGATCGTCTCAAAGGTATACCAAATTTTGTCCTATCAGGTGGCACCAGATAATCTAGTAACATCTGACGGACAAAAGAGACTATTACGAAAATACCGGCATAGTCCAGCTATGCCGGTATAGTAAGGAAAAAAAATACATATACAGGTGTCTATAACCATTAGAGTGGACCAATTCGGAGCGAAAGCAGAGGCGTGACTAACGAATTGGTTCCCGCATGCGAAACATTATTAATATCTAGAGATATACTATCACGAACGGTGCTGTTATTATGTTAGATACAAAAAAAATGTAAGACGGTTTTTCTAGATTATGAAACGTTCTCGATGATACGTATAAAAAATAAAATCTAAAATGTATATAATTAGATTATTAAAAAAAAACTTTTTATTAAATTATGATTATTTCTGTAATCATCAAAAGAGAAATAAAAAAAAGTTATATTAATGAATTAAAGGATTAATTTTTTTTTTAATTGGTTGTAACATACGAATAAATAGAGTGAAAAACGTTTCTTATTTTATTATTTTTTCATTAAAAAAGTAACATAAATTTAGATATTAACAATAAATTTGAATAATTTATTTATATAAGAAAAAGTGTATTATAACTTTTTTTTAATTTCTCTTTTGATGATTACAGAAATAATCATAATTTAATAAAAGTTTTTTTTTAATAATCTAATTACATACATTTTAGATTTTATTTTTTATACGTATCATCGAGAACGTTTCATAATCTAGAAAAACCGTCTTACATTTTTTTTTGTATCTAACATAATATGTTTCGCATGCGGGAACCAATTCGTTAGTCACGCCTCTGCTTTCGCTCCGTATTGGTCCACTCTAATAAACATATATAATTCTATTAACACGATGCCAGATGGCAGCAAATATACCAAAGAAATTTCAGTGCATCAATACGTTAAGCACGTCAAGCTCTTATTGAGGCAGCCCTTATATACCAAAGTTTTTTGAAATTTTGAATTTTGCTTTACGCGTTATTTTTACTGAATAAAATATATTCCACTGATATATCTTTAATTCATAAACCATAAAATTATAAAAATTACAGTGGTTACACGTTTAATATTCCACAAGACGTACAAGAGATTCTTTAAAAACACATTTACATAATTAAATCGCCCCATATGAATAAATTATGTAAGCATTTTTAATTAGCAAAGCGTGTAATGTCTTAAGCTGTTAAGCAATCTAAATATAAACAAAGTGCCAGACATCGAAATGAAACAATACCAACTATTCTATCGTGTGTATTATGTTACAGCCGATATAAAGTCGCAAAAATGAAAGTGAATCTTCATTTACGATGCTTTGAGAGAATCGTGGTCTTTTGTTGCCCAAGATTTATTGTTTTTGGAACTGGGTTAAGCAAGGCATGGCTTGATTTTAATGTTAGTGAGCGTTCTTACATATAACCTCTATTTATAAGTATGTACTTACATACTTGAAAAAGTACGTGAGATGTTTATGTTAAAAGGATTATAGTTTCACTGCTATTTAGAAAAGTAATGCCTTCTTCATGTTTCTTTGCAAGTTAATCTGTAATTTTGCTGATTCTAACAAGAGTGTTAGTATAATGTATGCTTGGGAGGAAGTGAGTTGATAACGATATAAAGACAGTAGAGAATATCTTGGACCATTCTAAACATTTATTTATACCACATGAGCATAAGTTTCTCGTGGCTTTGAGCCCACGTCGGGCGCCAATTTTGAATTATATGTATAATGACTAGAGAACGGACACGCTTACCACTCAGTGCAGTACTGGCGAAAGGCTGTATTTCTAAAATATTTAATTTTATTTATATAATTGGAAAACGAACGGGTGGTGATCTATAAAATTACGAAATACATATGTATTTGTTGAAAAGTTGTATTTTTAAAGTTTTTATTTTTATTTCTATAATTGGAACATTTTTATTTGTTCATTTTGTCGTTCAAGTTGAGTAAAGGAGTATTTATATTGACTAGCAATAGTTTCTCAAGGTTTTCTTCTGTCAATTTTGTTCTCTTTGAATTAAGTATAGCAAACGCCAATTAAGTTGGCGCGAGGAGTGTTAAGTTCGCAGGATTAGAAGTAGTGGGGAGATTTATATTTGGTTTTACATCAAATGTCAGATAATTCTAACCTCTGAGCGTGTATCACTTTATGATCCCCTAGCAAAGACATTATGTTCCGTCAAACGTCAATGACAAATGTATTCTGACAATTAGTTGAGTAGTGGGGAGGACGTTTTTAAAAACGGCTTCTGCGCACCCCCTCCTCGCGCCAACTTAATTGGCGATTGCTATACATCCTTATAAATAGAAAACGTCCTTTCTACATCACAACTGGTTATAGGTGCATACTGGAAATATTCTTTTATTTCTTCATATTTAGCCGTTAGATTTTGTGGAATTGTCTCCATACATAATTGCTGCAATGTAATTAAATCTGGATTTCTATTAAGAATTGCTTCAAACTTTTGCCGAAGGCCACATCCGAAGTCACTTGGAATACTTTTCAAATTATTAACAGCCACATCTAATGTGGTTAATCCGTCATTTAATTTGAGATTTCGATTTTCAAAATAAGTGATTAGTTTTGGCAATTTTCCAAAGTGTTCGTGAAGAAAGTACAACTGATTTTTTAAATTTGGGATTTGTGTGAGCTCCTTGCACTCACCAATACTTCTAGCATCCTCCTTTAGCAGTGTTACGAAATGTTTTAGACTATCGAAATTCTCAGCATAATAACTAGTAGCTTCCAGCCATGTTCCCCATCTAGTTATTACTGGAGCGGAAGGCAGTGACAGAGATAGAAATTTTTCCCTGAAAAGAGCTACTCTCAATGGTGCTTTTCTGAAAACTTTTTTAAAAGCTGATACAAGTCTATCAACTTCCGGAAAAGTGTCTCTGATATATTCACAGATTCTGTGGAGAGCATGTGCTACACAAGTAATATGCAGCATATTAGGATATGTTTTCTTCAATAGTCTGCCTGTTTTTAACATATACGCAGCACTATCACTGACAAATAAAAGTATTTTTTCTTTGTACGTGGCGTCCGAATGAAGCATTTTTTGCATATTCTCCTTAATGGTTTCAGCAACTGTTTCCGCATCAACTCTATTTATAACACTTGTTGCTATTACATATGAGTTATAGGGAATAGTTGGATGTAGTACACCAGCTACAACATTTACCACACAGCGTCCTAACATATCCACCGTTTCGTCGGCGCTTATCCATATGTATTGATTTAAAAGATGGCTTCTAATGCGTTCTACTGTTCTCGTATAGCACCTAGAAACATAATATTTGCGTAAAGTTTATTCATCAGGAACATTTCGACCAGTATATTTTTTCAGAAATGTCTTCAAAATTGGATTGTTCAATTTAAATAATGGAATATTAGCCGCCATAAAAGTATTACAGAGTTCAGATGTGTTTGCGATCCTAAGTGACGAATTTTTGATGATATTTTACGGATTTTGTAATAAATTTCGGAATCACTGACAAGGGACATACAATCAGTATGACCGTCAATCCAACTCGCCATTTTTTTACGATCCCGTTCTCGACGTTCTTCCATATAATGTCTGAAAAAGTAACTTAGACAATGCTCTAGATCTAAATAAATGAAAACTAAAAATGTGTGCGTAAGTTATGGAAACTGAACGAAATTCAATGCACACTTACGTCGAAATAATTGGTAGAAATAGATTCAATCAAACGATATTAAACAGGATCTATCACAAAAATTACGATGTAAATAACAGTTAGAACTACGAAAACAAGAAACTAACTCACAGCACTTTATTTATCTTACGAAATATAAATTAATAAATAAAATCCATTATAAAAACCCCGCTTCTATCTACGCTCATGAAAACACTTTAAAAAGCACTATATTCTCCTAATACAATAGCTGGCTTGTCCATTGTTATCGCCGAAAGCCCAGGTGTCCGAGTAAGTCAAACAAATACTTCATTGAATTACGCCGGGATGTACTGTGCGACGTTATACACAATTCCAATTGCCAATTGCGTTTTATGGAAATTGCGTCCGTTCTCTTATAATGACTTCTTTTAATAATATATTACAATATAGTAATAATATTGTTTTTGCACCCAAAATTATTTTTTGGAATAAAGTTTTTATAGTGTGTCAAAGTTAAATTTTCAAAAATTTTAATTATTTAAATTAGATGTGATCTTACCAGAGTTCACGCGATGTCTCTGAACATTTCCAAGGTATTTCTTCCATTGTCGAATCGTTCTGTCTTCACATATGTAATTGCTTTAAAATAAAATAATATCCGAAAAAAAAATTATTTATATTAAAAAAAATAAAAATAAAAAACCGTTGCTGTAATAGCACTTGCGGTTGCTAGATTAGTATTTGTTAGTACGATTCATCATATACGAGATGTAACAGAAGTGGTTTTATTAAAATATTGATTTTTACTACGAGATTGTGTTCAAAGAAGGGGTTAAATGAATTGATCCTAAAAAATTAGTTTATATAAAAAAAAGAGGGAATTTTGTTTCACTATGTTCTCTTCTATTACTAAGGGACTTTGATAAATGTTGTTGAAGAAGAGACGTATATTGTATGCCTCTTTCAGGATAGGAGCATCACATTCAAAAGAGAGATACTTCAAGAAACGTCTCTTAACATTTTCCCACAACCAAATACAGGTGCAAATGGGGAAATCGTATTTCAATTATCTTCTCGCGTAGGCATAATAAAAGATTAGGAAACTACCTACAAGATCTTATAAGCCCTATCATCTAGTCGTTGCAGTACAAATATCATTATTAGGTCGTAGTAACAAATCATATAAAAAAAAATAAATGATTTATTCTAGAAACGATCAACTTCCTAAAGAGTTCGTAATTGTTCCATGCAGCGGAATTCTAGAAAAGTTCTTAAGATCGTTCGCGTACACAAGCACTTTACAATCCAATACCATAACGCGAGCATTAATACAAATTATGTACTTCCAAATGTATTCGAGCAAATAAAGCTTTGCTAATGTACTGGGCTATTTCCACCAAATTCGTAATGCTAGATTTATTTGCAATAAAACTGTATAATTGTAAAGAAACAAGCCCATTTAAAATGATTTTTTTTTTTGTTAATAAACTTTTAAGGGCCTGGACATAATTACTTAGAGTATGGACAAACCTACATATAAAATCACAGTTAAAAGCGTTCTAATAACTAAAGTAGGACATGCATTTCTACATATTGATAATATTACTTATTTCACGAAACACGTCCTCATTAATTGTTGCATATTTTGCATTCTTATTTAATTGAATAACTAGGATAATATAACATTAAGTAAGTAAGTAGGTCAGGACATGATATAAAAAACTGAAGATAGAAGAGAAAGAGTCAATCTAATCAATCTTGTACAAGTGAATATCATAATATGCAAAATTGTTCTTAAGTATTTATTAAATGTTTTATATTGTTTCCGAGTGTATTACTTATTACGCCAATAAAACCGGCCTCGGAGATGAAGCCATAACAAGGACCAGGGGACATCACAGCTCATACAGCACCACTGCACATTCATTAAAAGAAACTTGGTATTCCATATCACTTTGAAATACTTCATACTTTTAAATGTTTCATCGAAGGAAAGTGATGGGATGGATAAACATACTGAACTATTGTTAATACGGTTGGAAATCCTGCGACGAGATGAAAAAGTCAACTCCATATTATTCATATGTTTGTTGAGTTTACAATTCCCCATTAAAAGTCCCACTATCATCTTAACAGACTTTCTATCTCTACTCAATAGGTTCGGTATGAACTTGGTTTTCCTATCTCTGACCTGGGGAGTTCTTTCACATTTCCCGAGATCTATTTTCAACCCACTTTTCATGGGCGTTTTGATATTTGTTTTTTTTGAAATGCCACAGCATAGTTTCGGTCCTATGAAAACAATAGATGAAACTCGTCGAGCCAATTCGTCCACCTTGATCTATTTTCAGTTCATTTTTTTTCATTGCTGTTTTGATATTTGATTTTATGATGTCGCAGGATAGCTCCGGTCCTATGAAAACTATAGACAAAGCATGTCAGCCAATATTACTTTCTTGCGACTAATGATCTTGATTAGAGCACGCACACAATTCCATACAAGTCTAGACTTAACTTCTACCAAATTTAGTTCCTTTAGAATAGCTGTCGGAGAGGATGACCTCCCAGCGATTTGTTCCACCCTACCTGTTAATTTCTCCAACGTAATAATACAATGTTGTTATAGTCTGCCCATTAGATATAACGATTTAACTTATTAAATAGCACTCAATCTTTTGAAAAGAAGTGTAACCCAACCCTTATAATCCATTTCGAGCACGGGTGGTCCACAGAGACGTATTCACAAAGATTATTTATACTAAAAGTTAATTATAAAATCATTGATGTTCGATTGTATAATATATTTATATATTAGAGATAGACTTGCATTTTTAGGGTAAATACATATATGTTTAACATTAAAATCATATAAAATATTATAATTACTAAATTCCTGCAAGAAATTGTACCATATTGGCTCTAAGTACTCCACAGTCTCTACATGTTTTGTTTCACAAATTTAAACGTCTGCACTTTGCTTCAACTGTCATTCAACAAAATCTTATTTAATACCTTCGTATATATTTATACAAATTAGTTAATTGAGGGAAAGGGATGTTAATATTTAAAATACCATTACAATATGTTTTAGTACAGTTACAGGTATATATTATCTGTTAAATTAGAATTGTTTACTTTAGAATAACAAAGCTTAAATTGTAAACAGTGGATTACATTAAACGAAACATAATTACTTCTCTACTTAAGAAAATCTAATTTCTCCTAACACAGTTCATTACTTTATTTAGAAGTTTTCTTGGTACCTGCGGCACGAAGCAGTGGATAGTCTCGATAATCCTTTTAAATCCTAAAAGTTCGAATCGTTATATTGATGGACATCCTATATTTTAGCTTGAAATATCTTTACTTGGGCTCACCCGGATCGTCTAACCTACTGAAGTCATAGTTTTAAAATTTCACATTGTTTTAGAAGAATAGATTTTAAACAAAGTTTTCATCTAATCTTTGCTTTTAACATATTTTTGTTGTTGTTTTTTTGAAGAAATTAACATTACTTAATCAGATAAAATATGTATTTTAAATAAATACATTATTCCATTTTACTGCTGTTTCAATATAAAAATTTATAAAGATATAAACAAGTGCTTCCTCTAATTTTCCAAATAGAGAATAATTATGGTAAATTTACAGTTTTCGATCGATTGCATCATAACAAAATAACCTTACTTTTTCGATTTAGGAGAGGAATTTGTCAAAATAATCGTATATTAATTAACGTAAATTAGTTTTATATCTAATTTAAGCAGAGATCAACTTTTTACTAAAATTCAAGGCTTCGATATATAATATCAAAGCAGTGAGTCAGAATTCGTTCTTAAAATCATATGTATCACCTATGATGTTTAAATGATTGACTAATGCATACTTTTTTTTTAATAAATTCATTCATTTGTTTAAAATATTGAATCATTAATGGTGTAATACCAAATAAGTGTAAATATTCTTACATTTAGATAGTGTTATCTTATTGTTTTAGAAATAATTGAGACTTTTTTTGCTGTATATACCTTCTAAGAAAGCGGCTTTCTTTTTTATATCAAATAATGTTAAGTCGTACAAGAATTTGTCATGAATGCTTAGCGAATGATAAAATAAACAATGGAAAGTAATTTAATTTTATCGCAGTCACTCGTCAAGTTAAATTTGTGTGTCAATTGTTTGTAACTTGAACATTGCACATACACTGTCGCTCAAAATCATTTATTCAATGAAGTTGGGTTAAAAATGGTTTAAATATTTGATTTCTGTCATTAATTGGTTTGATTTCGACATTTTATGTACATTACTACTCACAAAAGTATAAAGCTTCATTACCAGAACACCCAATGAATTGACAAGAAACCTATTCAAGGAACATGCAGGGCGTAGTCTAAAATGCCTTATTCCAAGCAACCAACCAAATTTTTTTTTTTAATTTTTAATGTTAGAAATCAACTCAATAAACATAACATTTTATTCTAAGTGAAATAAACGACAGGTGCTAGCGCAGATCGAGCAAATCTGGAAAACTAAGTTTGAAAAATAGAACGTTATAAATAAGGTTTATTCCAGATATCGGTTTCGCTACGCCTGTCGTTTGGTGATAATTTTGTGCGCAAGCGTTAGTTTTGCATTGATTTTGGACCGTTGATAATTATTAAGAAGTTAGAACGTATTTCTGATCGTTTGGTTATTAATCTATTTTGTATTACCAAGAGTAATAAATGTAATAATCAACTTTGTTCTGTGCTATGATATTGTGTGATATTGCTCTTACCAACTGTAGTTCACACAGGATGAAGTATGTAATGCGCATGTCAGTACTGACGGTACATGCTTTAGTCTTATATCTGCGAATTATTTTGACCATCCCATAACTGGTTTGTGTCTGGTCAAAATTTAGTTGAAATATTTTTGGTATCAAAGAAATTTGAGTACCTACATAAATACGTTAAGAGCGCGTTATGAATTTACAAATGAAACGGATATGCATTACACACATCTGTATATGTACACATCGACATATACCTTGTATTTCCCACATTTACTTCTGCCAAAGACACGTGTTTCTGTCACACAATAGACTTCGTCAGTTTGGCTAGTGAGTAAAGTTTGATGGAACGCCTCATCGGTATAGCAAATTTTGTCCTATCAGGAGAGAAAATCTCTATTTTCGGCATAGTCTCTTTTGTGTTATAACAAAATGGAAATACAAAGGAGTAGATGTTAGTGTAGATGTAAGTAATGAGAATGTTTTGCATAATCATCACAAAATTCATAACACAACATAACTTGACGCAACCAAAAATATGTGATAAATACATTTGTTTTATATGATTAATTTTTTTATACAGGCTGATTCATTTTCGGCCCTCACCATGGGGATCTCTCTTATTATTGGAGATAGAGTATAGGTTTAAATTTGGCAAAGTTGTTAAATTTTGTATTTGTTATAAATCCGTAAAGAAAATAGACCTGTGACAAATGACCTTCGTTATTTAAAAAAAAACGCGAAAACCCCATTTTCTTCTTTTACCTGTAGAACCGACATTTGGCCTTGTAGAGAAAAAATAAAAACACATCCTTGTGGCCATTCTAAACCTCTATCCAGTGGTGTACTCTAAATTTTATACGACGTTTCGTTTCCTTCTGGCCATCATCAACTATCTAATTTCTTATAGGCGCCATATTGGATTTAGACATCTTCAGAAAGAATTTTTTTTTCTGATTTCAACCATATACCACATGCTGACTATACTTTTTGACATTAGGTTTTATTTGAAAGAATAAATTATAAGATTAAATAAGGTAGCCTTTGGAATTTCAATCTGTCAAACATTTCATTTATTGTTCATTAATAATACAAAAATGTCATACACTAACGAAGAGAAACGAGATATGATAAGTATTTTTTATTCTTCGAAACGAAATTCAACAGTAGCGAGTACAAGATAACAAAAAGATTAATAAAAATACATAGAAAAGTAAACAATAAACAATTACAGTAAATGTTCAATTATCTGGCCATCTTCGGTAATGCACAATTGGGCATGCCTTCTGGCATTTTGCCTTGTAGAGTTCTTCTAGGAACTGCATCGAAGGCATTCTGATGTCTGTCTCGTAATTCTTCAATGTTTTGTGGCGCATCTACTTTATAAATATTATTTTTAACATATCCCCATAAAAAAAAATCTAGCGGACTTAAATCAGGTGATCTCGCAGGCCATTCAACAACTCCCCTATTTCCAATCCAACGGTTTGCAAACTCCTGATTTAAGAAATTTCTAACAACAGCTGCATTGTGTGCTGGTGCGCCATCTTGTTGCCACCATAAATATTGTAATTGATTTAATGGGATATTGTCGTCAAGATAGTCAGATACGTATATACGTAAAATGTTTAAATATATTTCTCCATTTAAATGTTCTTCATACATAACTGGTCCTAAGAGACGATTTGCCAAAATACCCATCCAAACGTTTATTCCAAAACGATGTTGTGGTCTTCTAGCCCTGTTTTGTCGGGGATTTTGTACTGCCCAATAGTGCTCCGTATTTCTGTTGAACATTCCAGAATTTGTAAATTTTGTTTCATCTGACCAGATAATTTTGCTTAAGGTTTAAACCTACTTTTATGTAAAGTTCTCCAAACTCTGGACTGGTACAAATTTAATTCTGACTTTAAAAATACAAGATTAACATGAAATTTGAAAACACGCTTGTAATTTACCATTTGTAAAATATCTTGTCGATTTTCATTTAAATTCCTGTTGTCTTGACCATTACGCGGCTTAGTAAACGATCCATTCTCGACCAAATTTCTGTCGAGATCTAGAAAAATGGTACGATGAGACTGTCGTTCTGGATATAATTGTAGATATCTTGTACTCGCTACTGTTGAATTTCGGTTCGAAGAATAAAAAATACTTATCATATCTCGTTTCTCTTCGTTAGTGTATGACATTTTTGTATTATTAATGAAAAATAAATGAAATGTTTGACAGACTGAAATTCCATGACTACCTTATTTAATCTTATAATTTATTCTTTCAAATAAAACCTAATGTAAAAAACTTTAGTCAGCATGTGGTACATTGTTGAAATCAGAAAAAAAAGCTATTTCTGAAGATGTCTAAATCCAATATGGCGCCTATAAGAAATTAGATAGTTGATGATGGCCAGAAAGAAACAAAACGTCGTATAAAAATTTAGAGTACACCACTGGATAGAGGTTTAGAAATGGCCACAAGGATGTGTTTTTATTTTTTCTCTACAAGGCCAAATGTCGGTGCTACAGGTAAGAGAAGAAGATGGGGTTTTCGCGTTTTTTTTTTAAATAACGAAGGTCATTTGTCACAGGTCTATTTTCTTTACGGATTTATAACAAACACAAAATTTAACAACTTTGCCAAATTTAAACCTATACTCTATCTCCAATAATAAGCGAGATCCCCATGGTGAGGGCCGAAAATTAATCAGCCTGTATAGGAAGAGAGTAAGTATATTTATTTATTTCTTATTTAGATTTTTGTTTTATATGTATTTTATATTAAAAAAATAATAAAGATTTATTTTTTTATTATTATTTTATTTAACAAAATCTATTTATGGCAGGCATAACAAGGGAACATTATCAGGATAACATTGCAAGCTACGTTTGGAATAATTATAAAACAGAAGAAATAAATAACGCAAACTTTATTATTATTAATACATGTTGCTGTGTACTTTGGTTTTCAAAAATGGGTGCCAATTATTAAATATAAATCGTCAATTATCAAACATGAATCATCATACACACATATTTTTATTCTAGACTCTTTGAATTGCTCTCAGGGTTTTTGTTTTACAAAAGGGTTCCTTGCAACTAGGCCTACCATCTAAAGTAATAAGGAGAGAAATAATACGATTGCGTGTTAATTTTAAAACATTTATTATACACACTTTGCAAAAACATACATAAATTTTCAAATGTATTAAATATCATCAATTATATTTTTCTTTATTAATAAGCATGGTATGCAAATCTTATATCTAATCAGAAAATACTCACATCTCTATATCTAAAAATATGTCTTTGAAGATCTTGTTAGATTTCAATAAATCTTCCAAAAAAATACAGCGGTGTATTACTTTAGACCAGTAAGTTTTATACTCTACAAAATACTAAAGTATGACACAGTGTTTTCATTTAAAATTAATTAAGTTTATGGATTTAGTTATATTGTAAAGTGATAATATTTTAAGAGCAAAATGTGATAGTTCATATTCACGTGGCGAGACCTTACCCTGACACATAAAATAGGCAATAACACACAATTTATTTTAATTAATATATTAAATATAAATGAAAATTTTAATTACGTGTTCAAAATCAGATATCCTTAAAATGTTCCTGAGATCTTTCCCTACTTACAATATAAAAGATATCTGTGTTATATCTTCTGTTTTAAAACAGAAATTGAAATTATCCACGATCAAATAAATGTCCACATAAAACAAATATTCTTTTAAATTTATTTTTAGTCTTGAATGTCTTTATTACATTATTTACGTGCCGAATTTATTATTATACAGGTTATCGAATTCCGCATAATATTGATCCATTCTTTGTTTTCTTAAAATAAAATAAACGATATATTGATTAATTGAAATTAAATAGGACAATTCTTTCCTTTATAACTAAGAATATAAAAATTCTAATGATGAATTAAACTTAATATCAAAGCAAAATTTTATTTGTGATCACCGCTTTAACACGATATTTCGGTAAGTGTCGTTTTCTTGAGAAATTTTCTTTGTATATGCACCGTGACGTCAATTCTTTTTCAAATACAATTTGTGAATTATAATACTCTTTTAAATGAAATCCCATATTTAAAAACTTTCGTTCTTATATTAATTTACGTTCCTTAATATTTCTTTTAAATAGTATTTAATATTTTAAATGTGTTCTTGTTTTTCTTAGGCTGCATGTTATCAGCCTTCTTCTCATTACTACTGCCCTTCTCTAACGTTCGACAATGTAACTTCTTTATAATACACGCCTCCACATTATCGATCCGCACGTCATATCTTCCCCCTTTATCGATCAATTGACCATCCTTTCCTATCTTCCGACTGACGTATTTTTCTTTCAACGTAACTTGAAACATATCTAACCTCTATTTCCGAATTCCGAACTGACAGCTGCATTGTTTACAATATATAAATAAACATATTTACTTCTAATGAATGAACAAATATAGTGAACTAACTCTATTTTGTATATTGTAAAACCTTTTGAGTTGTTGTGATGGATTTGATATTCTATACAGATTAATAATATATATTTTTAAAACGATTGAAATGTTTATCCTTATAGATAAGTATCATAAAATGTTAATTCTAAAATGCACATTCTATCATATATAGTTTATTACAACGCTGTTTTTGTCCTTTTAGGTTATTCTGATTTGTGGTTTATATCAAATAATAATATATATTTGATACTTTGAAACCTTAATGGATTGTTTGAAGTTTCACATGCATTATAACAATAAACCGCATTTATGTATTTAAGAAATTTGCAAAATTCAAGTATTGATTATGAACTATGACTATGACTATAGTACTTAAAATATCCTTTTATAAATTTGTAAGTATAGCATAATTTAAATTGTAAGTTATTAACATTTATAAACTAGAACGTAAAGAGATATAATGATTTACATGACATTTGACATACAATATAAGTTTACCAAATATACACAGATGTGATTTTTTTTACCCCATCTGTATTGTTGTGTATTAAAACTAAAACAGAAAATAACGAGAAACTCTACATGAAATGACTATGAGATTATTATATTGATGTTTTCAGCTCTATTTAATTTTAATAATAATATATGAAAGAAAATCATACAATTTTAGTTTAAAATGAAAACCGGGGTTTCTAAAAAATTGATGCAGACAAAATAAAAATTGTCCAAGTGATCTATATCTGTTTCGAATATTGCCATTAATTTTTCTGCATCCATTTTATTTTAAGTAGGTATACAAGAATTGGTAAGGAATAGTAGAGGCAGGGCAAGAATTGGAACATGGAACATTAAAACATTGATGGAAATAGGAAAGATGGAAGAAATAAGCAGAGAAATGGAGAGATACAAAATAGGAATTCTGGCATTACAGGAGGTGAGGTGGAAAGACGAGGGGCGAATAGACAAGCGAGAGTACTGTGCGTTGTATGCAGGAGAAGAAAAACAAGGAAGGAATGGAACGGCGTTCATGTTAGACAAGAACTTCAGAAATAAAATATTGGAATTTAAGAGAATAAATGGCAGAATCTCATATCTAAGAATAAAAAACGAAATAGCGAAAATATCAATAAATACGCACCAACTGAAATATCACTACCAGAAGAAAAAGACGCATTTTACGAAAAAATTGAAGAAACATGCGAAATGATACCAAAACATGATACGTTGATAGTGCTAGGGGATTTCAACGCAAAAATAGGTAAGGAAGAACACCTAAGGAATGTAGCTGGAAGGGAAACAATTCATGAATCAACTACTGACAATGGGACAAGATTATGCAACCTAGCAGAAGAAATGCAGTTATTTATCGTAAGCACAAAATTCAAGCATAAAAAGGAACATAAAATCACATGGACATTCCCAGGACAAAAAAGAGGAAACCAAATAGATCATATGCTGATCAAAAAGAGAAGAGAAAATTTAATAGAGGACGTTAGATCTTATAGAGGAACAAGTGTGAATACGGATCATTACTTGGTAATAGCAAAAACAAAGCTAAGAATGATTAGAAACGGTAGAACCAAAGGGATACCTAAAAAATGGAATGTAGAAAGCCTAAATAATGATGAAAGTAAAAGAAAATACCAAGAGGAGATCAAAGCACAATTAGATAAAAGAGGAAAAAATGAGAACATAGAAGAGGAGTGGTAAAACATTAAAAACGCAATAAATGATGCGTCAGATAAAGTGTTGAAGAGAAAACAAATAAAGAGGAAAACTGGATGGTTTGATAATGAGTGCGAAGTCGTGATAGAGGAGAAGAGACGGGCAAGGCTGGAGTGGATAAGAACAAGTAAAGATGAAGATTACGAAATATACAAACAAATAAGAAAGGAAGGAACAAAACTCATAAGAGAAAAAAAAATAAAATGGATAGAGACAAGGATGGACGAATTAGAAAGGGACAATAAGAATAACACGAAGTTATACAGACAGATAAAGCAACAAAAAAGGAAGAATGTAATAACCAGAATAAATAAAAATCAATGGCAGAAATATATGGAAAATACGATAAGCATAGAGGAAAGTACCAGCGAAGATGAAAGAATAGATAACCTAGAAGAAGAAATTATAAAAGAACCAACAGCAGAGGAAGTGAATGATATTATCAATAACTTAAAGGATAGAAAAGCCCCAGGATCAGATAACATTAGTAATGAAATGCTACAAAATGGAGGAGAAAAATTAAGAGAGAGAATACACGACCTATTATTAAAAATATGGGAAAAGGAATCAATGCCTGAAGAATGGCGACTAGGAATCATAATACCAATACCCAAAAATGGTGATTTAACAAAATGTGATAATTATAGAAGAATAACATTACTAAACATAGTATACAAAGTATTAACATCAATTGTATTAAAAAGGTTGAATACATACCTAAGAAGAGAGATAGGAGAGTACCAGAACGGATTCATGCAGGGAAAGTCAACAATCGATGCAATTCACTCATTAAGCCAAGTTGTAGTAAAATGCTATGAAAGAGATATAGACCTACATTTAATATACATCGATTTTAAACGGGCGTTTGACAGTTTGGAAAGGAAAACTATCATGAAGGAAGCAACAACATTGGGAATACCAGAAAAGATAAAAAGGCTAATCAGAATGACATTAGATGAATCAAAAGCAGCTGTAATTACAGAAGAAGGGATGACAAATGCAATAAAACAAACAGAAGGAGTAAGACAGGTAGATGGACTTTCGGCGGCACTATTTAACATAGCATTGGAAGGAACCATACGAAGTTGTGAAATAACCGGATCCTTAATACAGAAATCAATACAAGTGATTGCATATGCCGATGATATTGCTGTCATGGCAAGGGACAAGAAAAGTTTAGAAAAAATAATAAAGAGGATAAATGGAGAAGCACGGAAACGAGGTCTAGAGATAAATCAAAAGAAAACGAAATATATGAGAGTGAGTAGGAAACAGGCAGAACATGGGAAGGAAATACGGATGGGAGACCGCAGGTTTGAACAAGTACAAACCTTCAAATACCTCGGAACGATTATAAGTAATAAAAACGATAGAAGTATAGAAATAGCACAAAGAATAAAATCGGGACACAACGCATACTACAGGTATAGGGAGATAATGAGAAGTAAAAATATAAGTAGGAAAACAAAATTGAAAGTGTACAAAACAGCGATAAGACCGACAGTCTTATATGCGGCGGAAACTATGTGCATTACAAGCAGGGACGCAGAAAATTTAAAAATTTTCGAAAGGAAGATAATTAGAAGGATTTATGGACCGGAGAGGATAAGCGAGGAACAGTAGAACAGTATCGACGATTAACTAATCAAGCTATAAGAGAAATACTAAACGGAGAAGATATAGTAAAGGAAATCAAATCGAAAAGAATACGTTGGTATGGACACATAATGAGAAAGGAGGAAGAATCAATATCAAGGAAAATAATGAAATGGAAACCGCAGGAAAGTGGATCCAAAGGACGACCTAAGTTAAGATAGGAGGACCAAGTGATTAATGACATAAGGGCCATGGGAATCATTAACTGGCGAGAGAAGATAAAGGATAGAAAGGTATGGAGGCAAATAGCAGATGAAGCAAAGAAACATGACAACCTGTAAATACAAACAAACAAGAAAATGGAGAGGAGTGACGAACCGCCCCATAATGATAGTCAGAAGAGCTCAAGCAGCGGTTCCAATTCCGTAAGGAATGTATAGCCAGTTATATATATATATACAAGAAATTTAAAAAAATGACAATTGACAGTTCGGTGTAATTCACTCCTGCTAGTACCCAGGTGCAGATAAACTGCACGGTACAGCGCTGGTTTATTTTACATCGTGCCAAGGAAAAGCAAAAGTGTAGCAATTAAGTGTTGATTCTATGCAAAGGAATTAAATGTGGTGTAGAGTGTAGCTGGGTGCAGTTCGTTGCTACACCTTCTACGCAAAGGAAAAGATCTATAGTCACTGTTTCATTGGTAGCATAGTGAGGCGCGGGAAGCAAATACATTTTAAATAAAATACATAATTCCATTTGTCTACATGGTTCTTTATGCCCGAGTTTTCCCTACCTATATTGTCATCAACCGTTTTCACAATGTAGAGTAAAATCCAAAATTATTCTTCTAATATGCTACAAGTATATTTCAAACGCAAAATTATAGAGATGCACTTACAGATAATAATAACAAAAAAGCCACAAATAATAAAAATATATAGATATTACTCATATTACAAATAACACATGGCAAGTATCTAAAATCATATTACTCAAAATGAAAACACTATAAACTCAAGCCACGCAAAAATCTTACATAATATACAAAGAATTCAAATAAATTTTACCTCAAAGTAGCCCTTGGAAATTATGATTATGTCTTAGCTTGTTACTAATTTTAATAGGAATTTTGTTGGTTATGAGATGAGATATTTGATTGAAATGACAAATGTCAAAATAATAAAACGAACATTTTTAAGTGAATGAAATATGTTTATTTCCAACAAACAAGCAAAATTTTATAAAAATTGTTCAAAGTGTCCACCACCTTGTTCGAAACATTTCTCACATCTTCTTCTAATGGAGGAAAAAGTGTTTTGTAGTATCGCATTGTCAATTCCATTAATTCTTTCAGCAATTCTGATTTGAAGGCCTGCAAGATCAGGTATCTGTACTTGATAAATTGAGTTCTTTAAGAATGGCCATAAAAAGAAATCACATGGGGTAATGTCACAAGATCTTGGTGGAAATTCATGTTCAGTGTTTAAACTTATCAACCGATTTTGAAAAAATTGCTGCAGAATATTAATTGTTTCACCTGTTGTGTGTGCTCTAGCTCCGTCTTGTTGAAAGTAACCCTGTGTTATTTCTTCGTCGTCAAGCTGTTCGATAAATGGCATAATAATTTCTTGTCGATACCTTTCTCCTGTTAAGGTTCCGTTAAAAAAAATAGGGCCAATAATTCTCCTTCGACTAATCGCACACCATACACCAATTTTCTGCGGATGAAGTGCGGTTTCAACAAAAAAATTATGTGGTTTCTCATTAGTCCACATCCTCATATTTTGTGAGTTCACATATCCATTCAGATAAAACCATGACTCATCAGAAAAAAAGGTTTTGTCAAGAAGGTCATTATCAAAATTATTTAAGAACCACTGACTAAACGTTATTCTTCTGGGATAGTCGAATTCCTTGATTTCTTGATAACAGGTCATGTGATATGGAAATAAATGTAAGTCCTTTTTCAAAATTGTATGACATGTGCCAATTGACACACCCACTTGTTGTGATAATGCTCGTACGGAAGTTCTTGGTGCATTATTTATAATTTCTCTTACATTATTAACTAGCTCTTCTGTACGATTTTTCGCCCGACCTGCGCCTTCTTTCTGTTTAACACTCCCTGTTTCTCTGAAAACCATAACGGAATGTGTCACTGTGTGCCGAAAACTGTCATAATCAAAGATGACGTTAGGGAACTCATTTCTAAATTCTTCTAAACAATCTTGAAGAGAATACTGCCATTGTCCGTCAATCTTACGTCCGTTTCGAAAATAAGATTCTAGCATGAATGATTTGTGTTGCATAGTAAAAACCATGTTAAATCAATTTTAAATTACAAAGCAATTTTTGTCAACTATGCATCTGTCTAATTGACAACTAATGCAAATTTAAATTATTAATAATCATACGTTTTTAAAGGAATGGCCTACTAGAGGCAAAGCTTATTTGAACGCTTTTTATATGATACATATACAAAAATGCCTACCAAATCATAAAATAAATTAATTTATTGATCAAATAGGCTTCTATTTTATCCGTCAAAGTATTTGACGACATCTTTTGTATTGGTTGCACACCACTCAATTCACCTACCCCAGTCTAATACAATTGACCTACTACAGTACGTTTAAGCGAAGGATTATGTCTCAGATAACCTAATAATCAATCTTCCTAGAATTACATTATATAAAATAAACATCGTTAGAAATTAATAATTAAAATTTTTAAAAATGCATATTTGAAATTTTTCTATGTGGTCCTAATGTAATGACAAGAGATTCTAAAATATATTCTCTCCTTAATCTATAACGATATTCTATACGACCTACCTCCACAATTTAATACTTAGCATAATGAAATCAGTTACAATCAAACGTTAATGCGCAACTAATTACTGCACTATTTATACATAGGCATGCCTATATTCACCTACTTATGACATTTTCTATTAACAAAGAAAAAAATCGAATAATTGCCGTGGAGATATTTATATTAATAATTGATTATATTGCATAAACGGGTTTCTTTCTAAGTGAATGTACTATGGTTTTTAATTATGTATAATCTATCATTCAAATTACTATGAATTATATAGTGTAATTATATTGGTGTGCTCTATTTGTAGATAAAAAACGAAATGTACTGATATTTATTACAGTTGGATCGAGGAATTGTGTCGTAAAGAAATTGAATAGAACCAAATTATCATAGAATATTTTTTTTTTTTTTTTTCTTTTTTTTTTTTTTTTTCTTTCAATGGAGACTGTGGTTAAATAATAATTTAAAAAAGGTATATAACCCCTTACCACAATTAGTCGTATCCTAAATACGTATTTCGACAACTAAGTTGTCATCATCAGTAGGTAAAAACTACTATAGTAACATAAACGCTTCCGCACAACTACTATACACTGCAACCCTGTAAAGACGAGTCTTTACAGGGTTGCAGTGTATAGTAGTTGTGCGGAAGCGTTTATGTTACTTTACTGTGCCCCATGTGTGACTTTTAATTAGTAGTTTTTACCTACTGATGATGACAACTTAGTTGTCGAAATACGTATTTAGGATACGACTAATAATTGTGGTAAGGGGTTATATACCTTTTTTAAATTATAGAATATCTCATTACTTTTTGTAAAATGATCTCGAAAACTAAGTACGAATATGTAAAATATTATTTTTTTTTATACTTTGCTACTTCTCTACACACTTGCATAATTCTCATTATTTTGCTATCAAGACTAGTAACTTAACTTTTACGCATACCAAACGGTGGTTCAATATTATATGAGGGTCACCTTTTATATTTTTACAAAATCTGGGAAGAAAACAACATTTTTGGGAACAAACTATTGTATTGCTTTTCAAAATATTCGCCTTTATAATCTATAGACTTCTGCATGCGTACGAACCAGTTCTCAAAACATTTTTTCCATTCTGAAGGTTGTATCTCAGAAACATGGTTTTCGAAGGCTTTGACCGCTTCTTCGTAAATTTGGGATTTTTTTTCGGTTTTAACGTTTTTTGTCTAGATTTCTTCGTAAATTTGGGAATTGACTTGCCTATTTCTTATTTTAAGGCGCCGTCATTTCATAAATAATTTTCTTTATTTTCAGCACAATAGATTTTTACATTTTACATATTTAAATTCTTTAATTGTTTCGACCTTTGCTTGATGTAAATCCATATCACAAATAAATAAAACACACATAAGATGTTTTAGATTTACACTTTATTTGGGTAAAAAAAAAAAAGTGGAAATCTAAAACATCTTATGTGTGTTTTATTTATTTGTTTACATATTTACTCAAAAAAAAGGTTTTAAAACCATGATTAACGTAACGGTAGGTACATATTCATAGAAAGAGTACTTTTATGATTCAAATACATCACCGCAATGCATGCATTTCAATGAAAGACAATTAAAAACCGATTCAAACTTCTTACAAGAATACACGAAACGGATACACCTTCCGAGAGAAGAAAAACACTGGTTGTGAGGTAATGATATGTATTTGGGTTGTTTTTCCACGGACGGAAGCCTTAGTTTGTCAAGATATACAAACAGATTATTACGGAATGTAGATCTTACCTCTGGTAAAATTCCTTTTTAATATCGGAAAAGGCGAAGGCTTATTTCGATGCGTTGGTGTTAAACGCGTTTTTGTGAATTTTAAATTAGATTAACCTTATATAATTCAGTAATATAATATGTGATTGGTTTATTAAACCCGTGAAGGAATGATTTAAAATGTCAACAGTTTTATCACACTATTTTCTTAGTCAATATCTATAACTATACTCGTACATATAATAAACATTTCCTTTTTGGTGTCGGCATAAATGCAAAAAAGGTTTTTATATATTATATGTCTCATAATTAAAGACGGCAGACTATGTGCCCCACACTGTTAAATTTAATAATACACATAAGGTGTATTAGATAAAAATGTAGATTTTACAAAATTAGGGCAACTTTTTACCAATACTGAAGATCCATTGTACAGATACAAAGAGCACTTTAACTATGCAAATATAACATCTCTCAGCGTCGAACAATCCTTCTCAGTATATAAACATATTATTATTAAATTTGACAGTGTGGGCACATAGTCTGCCGCCTCATAATTGAATGTTAATATTGAAAGGGCCGATTATTCAGGTTATTTTAAGAAAAAAGTTAATATAAACATCCAGAAACAGTCCGGAAACGGAAAGTCCGGGCTAGCTGGAGCGTCCTAACAATACTGTAAATGTTTAAATAATAAATGGTGGTAAAGTTATTGCATCAAAGGTCTAGGACTGGTATAATGTCCTGAAATAGGTATACTCCAACTTATTAACTAAATAAAACAAACAGTACCCTAAAAAGGAATTTAAATTATATTATAAATTAAACGGGAATTAAATGTGATAACAATGTGATGAATGATGAACAATACAAAGTTACCTGTGGATGCGTGTGTTGGTCGACCACGAGGTTCGCGGCATGTACTTGGACAAGTATGAAGAGGGATGTTTGGCAGGAGGACGAAGAAAATTAATTAGTTAAATTAATGTGCAACTAAAATAAAATAATCTCTGCATCGAACAATACAGAGTTACCTTAGAAACATGGGCACGTGCTTCATGGCGGTTAGGTACTCGAACAATACGCAGAGTTAGCTGTTAGGAATAAACGGTGGTTACGGTATGGCAGCTGAACTAAGAAACAGGATGAGTTTTGTGTAAGAGAACGCTCGTTGTCGGAAAAGGTTTTTATGGCCCAGTTTGGAGAGGGGGATGAAGCTGACGATGTCTTAAATTAAGAACTAATTTAAAAAGTTGTGATATCATTGACATAAATATCATTAAAATATTTCTTGTGGAGAAAGCTTTAAATTGATATGAGACATGGCATAATTATAAAGAGAGAACGTAATTTAATAAACATTTAAATATTTAGAAAAATAAATTATTCACAGTTTTAAACAATATGGACTTTAAACATGCATATCGAAATGCTGCATATTTAGTTATAAATGTAGTTAGTAGCGTGTTCGAAATGTGAGAGGGGTCTTTCAAACCATCTGATAAAAATGTACGTTAGAACTTACACTTTAGACTAACATATTTTTAATATACAAGCATGTGACTTTAGGTGGGAATCGCCTATCAGTTTTTGTTTGTGAAAAAAAAATTCGAGGGGGGCGTGCCTTGTCAAAAAGCTATTTACCAAAAAAATAGCATATCTACGTGTAAATAGGTACATCAAATATTCGTGAATACAAGTTAATACGAATATTTTAGATTCGCTCTCACAAGATACTATCTTTGCGGGAGCGAATCTAAAGACGTCACTCCATAACTGCACTGAGGAGATAGTTAGATTGAAGCACTGGTACCCAACGAGATCTTTGTGCTAGTTGTGTACCAAAAACACTTACAGGACAACACAATAAACAACGTCTGAGCAATGCACTTGACTTTTTGAAACGTTGCGACAATGGCGGTGATGACTTTCTAAGGCAGATAGTGACCGAGGATGAGACTTGGATTGCTTATGATACCCATGAAACTAAACGACAATCGATGGAATGGAGGCACACTTTCTCGACAGCAAGGACTAAAGCCAAGCAAATCTCGACACTTCGAAAAATAATGTGTACAGTGTTTTGGGATAGACAAGGTATTTTACGAGGGTGATGAAGAATAATGCGATGTTTGTTTTCGGTTGTTCTTCTTGATTTCGTCTATAACTTTTGGCAAACAAATTACTGATACCATTCAGCGTTAACAGTTTTTCGAACCTCTAAAGGAATTGTTGCGATGTGTCCTGTACAGTCGAAGAAACAAGCGATATTTTCTTGGAAGTGCTCCTTGCATGAACAACTTTTGTGGGCTTCGGTTCGTCTTGGAACACCCATACAGTAGATTGTTGCTTGGTTTCCGGCTCATACGCAAATATACATGTTTCGTCACCTGTGACGATGTTGTATACGGATTTTGCGGTTCCTACGTCAAATTTTTTGCGCATCTCTTTACACCAATTGACACGAGCTGCTTTCTGTGCTTCGGTCAAGTTATGTGGAATCCATCTGGAACACATTTTTTTACAAATAAATGTTCATGTAAAATCAAATGAATTGCAGTCTGCGATATGCCAAGAGATGCCTCTACCTCACTGTAAGTCACATGTCGATCGTGTTCTATCATTTTGCGCACAGCATCGATGTTTTTTGGAATCGCAACAGTTTTTGGTCGACCTTTACGTGATTCATCACTAAATGAGGCACGACCATGACGAAATTCTGCAAACCAATTGTAAACTGTCTTCTCTGATGGTGCTTCATTAATAAAAGTGGACCGAAGCGATATAATGCATTCTTGTTGAGTTAGGCCTTTTTTATAATCGTAAAAAATCATCCAACTGAAACCTTCACGAGTAATCTCCATTATTTTACAAACTCACTGTTTTAAAACTGTCACTGTCAACAAACTACTGACTCAATTTCTAAGCTATCGTGGATTTGTCATTGACAAATGTCAAACTTTAAGAATATAGTGATTACATATGTGAAAAGCACCATCTAGTGGTCGACTGTAAAAATATAAAAGATGTTTCTCATACCGGTGGATTTTTTACCGCGGGGAGGTCAATGCAAATGTTTACTGCGAGACGCTTAGAAAACTGCATCACGTAATACAGAACAGGTGCCGGCGAATGCTCACAAACGGTATTGTTTTTATTCATGACAATGCCCGATCTCGCACTGCGAATTTAACAAGACAACTCTTACAGGGCTTTGGCTGAGACGTGTTTGACCATTCTCCATACAGTCCTGACTTCGCCCCTTGCGACTTTCATCTCTTTTGCACCTGAAATCGTTTCTTGGTGGTCACCATTCAACAACGATGATAAGCTCAAAGGACATGTTACCACATTATTACAAACGGCGGCTTGTGCTGTGTTTATCGGGAATGTGATTGTGCCGTGCTAATAATAATGACATTATTTGATAATAAAATAATTAGTGGTGCTAGTGAAGTTCCTTCAAAGTTCCAGGACGTGTGTGATAATGGTTAACTTAAATAAATATACAGACTGTCCCGTAAAAAAACGCCAAAACATTCATAATTCCGTTATTTATTGTCCGGTTTTATTTAAACAAAAAGTAAATTTAATAGCATCAAAAACACTATAAGATAGCAGTGTTTTATTAGTTTTCAATTGTTTTCATTAATGTCAAACGACAGTCAAGTTTTTTATTTTAAATGGCAACATATATATTTTTGGCTATATTCGGATTGTATTTTTTTCCTGAATTCAACGATGTATAACATGTTTATTTTTGATAAACGTTTATTGCAAAAAAAAAACTTTATAAATTTCATCTTTGTCTTCCATTATTTATAAATATTCGAATGTGTCATGAAACATTTGAAATGTAAGTATTATAAATATTATTATAAGAAACAAAACACTTTACAATAAATGTTGAAATTGCCCGCCACCTTGTTTAACACATATCGCACATCTCCTAATAATAAAAAATAAAAAAAAACTTTATAAATTTCATCTTTCATTATAGTAGACTTGGCCCAGTCCACTAGCATTATGTCAATGTGCCTTAAGTGTCAGTTTGACTTTATTAAGTTTTCTGTATTATCCTGTTTGAACGTTTTGCCGCAACAAAAAGCGTATTTTCGTTAAAAATGAATAACAATGAATTAACGGACATGTTACAAGTGTTCTTTGAATGTAATAAAAATCGCCTTCAAGCAGTTCGTCGGTACAGTGCTCGTTTTCCGGACAGAGAAGTTCCAGGTTCGAAAATATTTCAGAGAATTGAAAAGAATTTAAGAAATTATGGATCATTTACCAAACCAAAAACACAAAAACGGAAATTCTCCGAAGAGAAGGAATTAGATGTTCTTCTTAGAGTACAGCAAAATTCACGAACTTCGATTCGCGAAATTGCACATAATATTGGGGTATCAAAAACTACAGTTCATGGTATTTTAAGAAAACACAAACTTAAACCGTACATAGCTCGAAAAGTTTATGCATTAGAACAAAATGATCCTGGCCGAAGAATCCAGTTTTGTCGTTTTTATTTAAATGCATTAGAACAAGACCCAAATTTTTACAGAAGGATAATTTGGTCTGATGAATGCACTTTTAGCAACAACGGTATTTTTAATAGAAACATACATCGACAGTGGAGTGCAGACAATCCGAGATTTGTAATTGAAAATAATTTTCAAAGACGTTTCAACGTAAATGTTTGGTGTGGCATTTTAGGTGATCAATTAATTGGGCCATTTTTCATAGATGGTTGCTTAAATCAAGAAAAATACTACACTTTATTACACGAAAATCTCCAAAACTTTTTAGATGAATTACCTTTGGCAAATTTAAATAGAATATTTTTTCAACAAGATGGGGCTCCCGCGCACAACGCCAGAGTAAATACTGATTTGTTGAACACCCAATTTGGAAATAGGTGGATAGGAAGATCCGGTCCTATCGAGTGGCCTGCGCGTTCACCGGATCTTACGCCCCTCGATTTTTGGTTGTGGGCTTATCTACAAGATCGAGTTTATTTAACAACTCCAGAAAATGTTGACATTTTAAGACAAAGAATTATTAACACTTGTCAAGAAGTACCTGCCGCTTGTCTTTTAAATGCGACCTTTGGAGTAATTAGGAGATGTGCGATATGTGTTGAACAAGGTGGCGGGCAATTTCAACATTTATTGTAAAGTGTTTTGTTTCTTATAAAAATATTAATAATACTTACATTTCCAATGTTTCATGACACATTCGAATATTTATAAATAATGAAAGACAAAGATGAAATTTATAAAGTTTTTTTTTTGCAATAAACGTT
Source organism: Melolontha melolontha (assembly GCA_935421215.2). Lineage (NCBI taxonomy): Eukaryota > Metazoa > Arthropoda > Insecta > Coleoptera > Scarabaeidae > Melolontha > Melolontha melolontha. The sequence goes on along the minus strand of OW285241.1, from coordinate 19,714,704 downwards.
TATCAAAAATAAACATGTTATACATCGTTGAATTCAGAAAAAAAAACCAATCCGAATATAGCCAAAAATATATATGTTGCCATTTAAAATAAAAAACTTGACTGTCGTTTGACATTAATGAAAACAATTGAAAACAAATAAAACACTGCTATCTTATAGTGTTTTTGATGCTATTAAATTTACTTTTTGTTTAAATAACCCCGGACAATAAATAACGGAATTATGAATGTTGGCGTTTTTTACGGGACAGTCTGTATAACAACTTAGTTACTAAATAAATAAAACACATAAGCGTTGTCCTTAAAGTTTGTATTTATATTTACATAAGAAAGAAATTGAAATTGTTATATTTAAAAGTAATTAAAACAAAAGTAATATATACACGAGGAGCGGTAATTAAGTAACTGAAAATTAACACAAAAATACTCTGAAACGAACGTTTAATTGAGCAGTAAATTGATGGTTAAATGAATACGATTAATATAAAATAAGCTCTGTATCGAACAATACAGAGTTACCTTTGTGTGGCGATGATGGTCACGTGGCCTTCGAAGATATACCTTAGAAGCGAAAGAGGCCGGACGGCGTGGTGAGTTGCATCGTGTACTTGAACAGCACGAGGAGTTGTTTTAACTCACGTAGGTTCTAAAGAGAAGATCGGACTGATAGCTTTGCGTCGATAGACACTGGTTTTGAAAACGGTCTGTTTTATGATCTGTCGAAGAGAGGGGTCGATAATATTCTAATTAATTAAGAAGCGGGACCTGAAGAGGTGTTCTATCGATGGTATAAATATTATTAAAATAACGCTTGTGCCATAAGCTTTCTAATAATATGAAACACAACATATAAAGGAAGATGTATAATTAAATAAAAGAATTTAATGAAATGTAAATAGAAAGAAATTCCACAGTAACGGTTGTTGGGTCAGGTAGAAGACTAAGGGTTTCGGTCAAGAATATAACAAAAGAGAAACTTTCTCTTTGGACACGAATACACAGAAAATGTCTTAAGTTAAAATATTTTAAATCGAGATATTTAAAGAAGAAATATATTATTTAAAAATACATTAAAATATTTTTATATGCGTAGCGTAGCAACATGGTTACAGGCGGCAACCTTTCATGAAGAAGGCGTACAATAACTTGTGCCACTCCATGACCAATGTGTACAAAATGGCGGGAACTATGTAAAACATAGCCTAAGGTTTGTAGATTGTTTTGCAATAAATAGTTTTTCTGTATCTCCACCTGATTTCTTTTTATCACCAAACAGAACTTACTTTCTGGACTTACCTCGTATCTTTTTGGTGTTATACCAAAAAGATACCAAGTAATTAAAGACAGTTGATCGAGATGAATTAAAGCCGATGGTTAAAAGAACGCTAAAAAAAAGAAGAGCGAGGGGAAAAGGAGAAACCGATCACGAAAAAAGTTGGTTAAACACAGTATGAGAGAGACAAGAAAAAGTTAAAAACAGCAAAAAAACGCCCAGCTTCTTTACAACGATATTATAACGTTGTAATTACGCTGTATTTTACAAAGGTATTTTTAATAATATAAAATATTATTAAAAATCTGGTGTGAAGAACACACATTTTTGTGAATGTGTCTGAAGATATCCTTTCTCCAGCAGGGGCGTACCGATGACCCTGTAGAAAGGCGAAATACGTATCCACGTCTCTGGGAGGGATATGTTCGGACACGTTCACAAAAATATTAATGGTGAACCTGTATTTGTGTTCTTCACACCAGATTTTTAATAATATTTTATATTATTAAAAATACCTTTGTAAAATACAGCGTAATTACAACGTTATAATATCGTTGTAAAGAAGCTGGGCGTTTTTTTGCTGTTTTTAACTTTTTCTTGTCTCTCTCATACTGTGTTTAACCAACTTTTTTCGTGATCGGTTTCTCCTTTTCCCCTCGCTCTTCTTTTTTTTTAGCGTTCTTTTAACCATCGGCTTTAATTCATCTCGATCAACTGTCTTTAATTACTTGGTATCTTTTTGGTATAACACCAAAAAGATACGAGGTAAGTCCAGAAAGTAAGTTCTGTTTGGTGATAAAAAGAAATCAGGTGGAGATACAGAAAAACTATTTATTGCAAAACAATCTACAAACCTTAGGCTATGTTTCACATAGTTCCCGCCATTTTGTACACATTGGTCATGGAGTGGCACAAGTTATTGTACGCCTTCTTCATAAAAGGTTGCCGCCTGTAACCATGTTGCTACGCTACGCATATAAAAATATTTTAATGTATTTTTAAATAATATATTTCTTCTTTAAATATCTCGATTTAAAATATTTTAACTTAAGACATTTTCTGTGTATTCGTGTCCAAAGAGAAAGTTTCTCTTTTGTTATATTCTTGACCGAAACCCTTAGTCTTCTACCTGACCCAACAACCGTTACTGTGGAATTTCTTTCTATTTACATTTCATTAAATTCTTTTATTTAATTATACATCTTCCTTTATATGTTGTGTTTCATATTATTAGAAAGCTTATGGCACAAGCGTTATTTTAATAATATTTATACCATCGATAGAACACCTCTTCAGGTCCCGCTTCTTAATTAATTAGAATATTATCGACCCCTCTCTTCGACAGATCATAAAACAGACCGTTTTCAAAACCAGTGTCTATCGACGCAAAGCTATCAGTCCGATCTTCTCTTTAGAACCTACGTGAGTTAAAACAACTCCTCGTGCTGTTCAAGTACACGATGCAACTCACCACGCCGTCCGGCCTCTTTCGCTTCTAAGGTATATCTTCGAAGGCCACGTGACCATCATCGCCACACAAAGGTAACTCTGTATTGTTCGATACAGAGCTTATTTTATATTAATCGTATTCATTTAACCATCAATTTACTGCTCAATTAAACGTTCGTTTCAGAGTATTTTTGTGTTAATTTTCAGTTACTTAATTACCGCTCCTCGTGTATATATTACTTTTGTTTTAATTACTTTTAAATATAACAATTTCAATTTCTTTCTTATGTAAATATAAATACAAACTTTAAGGACAACGCTTATGTGTTTTATTTATTTAGTAACTAAGTTGTTATACAGACTGTCCCGTAAAAAACGCCAACATTCATAATTCCGTTATTTATTGTCCGGGGTTATTTAAACAAAAAGTAAATTTAATAGCATCAAAAACACTATAAGATAGCAGTGTTTTATTTGTTTTCAATTGTTTTCATTAATGTCAAACGACAGTCAAGTTTTTTATTTTAAATGGCAACATATATATTTTTGGCTATATTCGGATTGGTTTTTTTTTCTGAATTCAACGATGTATAACATGTTTATTTTTGATAAACGTTTATTGCAAAAAAAAAACTTTATAAATTTCATCTTTGTCTTTCATTATTTATAAATATTCGAATGTGTCATGAAACATTGGAAATGTAAGTATTATTAATATTTTTATAAGAAACAAAACACTTTACAATAAATGTTGAAATTGCCCGCCACCTTGTTCAACACATATCGCACATCTCCTAATTACTCCAAAGGTCGCATTTAAAAGACAAGCGGCAGGTACTTCTTGACAAGTGTTAATAATTCTTTGTCTTAAAATGTCAACATTTTCTGGAGTTGTTAAATAAACTCGATCTTGTAGATAAGCCCACAACCAAAAATCGAGGGGCGTAAGATCCGGTGAACGCGCAGGCCACTCGATAGGACCGGATCTTCCTATCCACCTATTTCCAAATTGGGTGTTCAACAAATCAGTATTTACTCTGGCGTTGTGCGCGGGAGCCCCATCTTGTTGAAAAAATATTCTATTTAAATTTGCCAAAGGTAATTCATCTAAAAAGTTTTGGAGATTTTCGTGTAATAAAGTGTAGTATTTTTCTTGATTTAAGCAACCATCTATGAAAAATGGCCCAATTAATTGATCACCTAAAATGCCACACCAAACATTTACGTTGAAACGTCTTTGAAAATTATTTTCAATTACAAATCTCGGATTGTCTGCACTCCACTGTCGATGTATGTTTCTATTAAAAATACCGTTGTTGCTAAAAGTGCATTCATCAGACCAAATTATCCTTCTGTAAAAATTTGGGTCTTGTTCTAATGCATTTAAATAAAAACGACAAAACTGGATTCTTCGGCCAGGATCATTTTGTTCTAATGCATAAACTTTTCGAGCTATGTACGGTTTAAGTTTGTGTTTTCTTAAAATACCATGAACTGTAGTTTTTGATACCCCAATATTATGTGCAATTTCGCGAATCGAAGTTCGTGAATTTTGCTGTACTCTAAGAAGAACATCTAATTCCTTCTCTTCGGAGAATTTCCGTTTTTGTGTTTTTGGTTTGGTAAATGATCCATAATTTCTTAAATTCTTTTCAATTCTCTGAAATATTTTCGAACCTGGAACTTCTCTGTCCGGAAAACGAGCACTGTACCGACGAACTGCTTGAAGGCGATTTTTATTACATTCAAAGAACACTTGTAACATGTCCGTTAATTCATTGTTATTCATTTTTAACGAAAATACGCTTTTTGTTGCGGCAAAACGTTCAAACAGGATAATACAGAAAACTTAATAAAGTCAAACTGACACTTAAGGCACATTGACATAATGCTAGTGGACTGGGCCAAGTCTACTATAATGAAAGATGAAATTTATAAAGTTTTTTTTTATTTTTTATTATTAGGAGATGTGCGATATGTGTTAAACAAGGTGGCGGGCAATTTCAACATTTATTGTAAAGTGTTTTGTTTCTTATAATAATATTTATAATACTTACATTTCAAATGTTTCATGACACATTCGAATATTTATAAATAATGGAAGACAAAGATGAAATTTATAAAGTTTTTTTTTTGCAATAAACGTTTATCAAAAATAAACATGTTATACATCGTTGAATTCAGGAAAAAAATACAATCCGAATATAGCCAAAAATATATATGTTGCCATTTAAAATAAAAAACTTGACTGTCGTTTGACATTAATGAAAACAATTGAAAACTAATAAAACACTGCTATCTTATAGTGTTTTTGATGCTATTAAATTTACTTTTTGTTTAAATAAAACCGGACAATAAATAACGGAATTATGAATGTTTTGGCGTTTTTTTACGGGACAGTCTGTATATTTATTTAAGTTAACCATTATCACACACGTCCTGGAACTTTGAAGGAACTTCACTAGCACCACTAATTATTTTATTATCAAATAATGTCATTATTATTAGCACGGCACAATTACATTCCCGATAAACACAGCACAAGCCGCCGTTTGTAATAATGTGGTAACATGTCCTTTGAGCTTATCATCGTTGTTGAATGGTGACCACCAAGAAACGATTTCAGGTGCAAAAGAGATGAAAGTCGCAAGGGGCGAAGTCAGGACTGTATGGAGAATGGTCAAACACGTCTCAGCCAAAGCCCTGTAAGAGTTGTCTTGTTAAATTCGCAGTGCGAGATCGGGCATTGTCATGAATAAAAACAATACCGTTTGTGAGCATTCGCCGGCACCTGTTCTGTATTACGTGATGCAGTTTTCTAAGCGTCTCGCAGTAAACATTTGCATTGACCTCCTCGCGGTAAAAAATCCACCGGTATGAGAAACATCTTTTATATTTTTACAGTCGACCACTAGATGGTGCTTTTCACATATGTAATCACTATATTCTTAAAGTTTGACATTTGTCAATGACAAATCCACGATAGCTTAGAAATTGAGTCAGTAGTTTGTTGACAGTGACAGTTTTAAAACAGTGAGTTTGTAAAATAATGGAGATTACTCGTGAAGGTTTCAGTTGGATGATTTTTTACGATTATAAAAAAGGCCTAACTCAACAAGAATGCATTATATCGCTTCGGTCCACTTTTATTAATGAAGCACCATCAGAGAAGACAGTTTACAATTGGTTTGCAGAATTTCGTCATGGTCGTGCCTCATTTAGTGATGAATCACGTAAAGGTCGACCAAAAACTGTTGCGATTCCAAAAAACATCGATGCCGTGCGGAAAATGATAGAACACGATCGACATGTGACTTACAGTGAGGTAGAGGCATCTCTTGGCATATTGCAGACTGCAATTCATTCGATTTTACATGAACATTTATTTGTAAAAAAAATGTGTTCCAGATGGATTCCACATAACTTGACCGAAGCACAGAAAGCAGCTCGTGTCAATTGGTGTAAAGAGATGCGCAAAAAATTTGACGTAGGAACCGCAAAATCCGTATACAACATCGTCACAGGTGACGAAACATGTATATTTGCGTATGAGCCGGAAACCAAGCAACAATCTACTGTATGGGTGTTCCAAGACGAACCGAACCCCACAAAAGTTGTTCATGCAAGGAGCACTTCCAAGAAAATGATCGCTTGTTTCTTCGACTGTACAGGACATTATACAAAACTGGTGGGGTTTACCTACTCATGTATGTTTCAATTATTCTGATACGTTGTATTTGGTGAATAAAGTGTTAGAATGCTAAAAGCTGATTACTAGTCTCGAATCTCGTTTTAAATTTTATTAATATTACACTGTATATTGTAGGTATATAACAAGTGTTCATTTGAAAAGTCAATCTAGGTTACTTTGAAATTTTGATAGAATAAGACGCAAATATATTAATATGTGTTTGTTGTTCCGTAAACGTAAATCCAAATGACATTTGATAATGTCAATGACAAATATCAGTTAGTGCATAAAATAATCGTGCGTCGATTCTGGTTTAAATAAATTGCTTCTCAGTTTTAAAATGGCTGTCACTTTAGAACATAAATTTTTTTTAGTCCAGGCTTATTTTCGAAGTGGTAATAAAATTGATGGTTTATGGGTTTATTCAGTTCAAGATTGCATGGTAGAATTTCAAGGTGAGTTTCCACATTTTATAATAGATTATATACAATTTAAGAATACTTTGGATAGAACTTTAAAACTTTTTTCTGAAACTGGTAGTCTCTTAAGAAAATCAGGCAGCGGAGCAGTTAAGAAACGTACACCTAAAGTTGTCAATCGTGTTGAAGAAATAATGGAAAATGAACCACAAACATATGTTCGACATTTGAGTCAACAAATAAACCTTTCTGTTGGTACAACTCACAAGTTATTAAAAAAAGATATGCAACTTTATCCATACCGTATCACAGCAATATAAGAATTGTTAGAAATTGATTACCCACGTAGACTACAGTTTTGTAATTGGTTTGTAAATATGAACAATAATGGAGAACTTTCGCAAAGAGTCATCTTTACTTATGAAGCATGGGTTTATAAAACGGGATACCTAAATTCACAAAATACAAGAATTTGGAGTAGTGAAAATCCACATGTAATTAATGAAGAATCGCTACATCCAGAGAAAATTGGTGTTTGGGCAGCGATAAGCCAAAGGCGAATCATTGGACCGATATTTTTTCAGGGAACGTTAACTGCTCAAAGGTACCGTACGGAAATTTTACAACCATTTGTCAATCAGTTGCATAATGATGAACTTCAAAATGTATATTTCCAACAAGACGAAGCACCTTGTCACTGTACTGCAGAATCTTTGGATTATTTAAGAGAATTTTTTGATGAGCGTATAATTAGTCGAAATACTGAAATTGCCTGGCCTGCACGTTCATGCGATTTAACACCTTGCGACTTCTTTTTGTGGCCTTATCTAAAAAATAACATATTTCGAACACTTATATTGAATTTGAATGATATGCTACAGAGAATCGAACAGAAATGCATGGAAATTAATAACAATCCAGTAATGTTGCAGAATATCATCAGAAATTTTGAACGGAGGATTTTAAAGTGCATTGATCTTGAAGGACAACATTTTCAACATTTGTTATAGTTTTCAATAAATACCTACTATTTGTTATTTATTTGTATGTATGAAACTATCAAAATATACGACTTCGTAGGTTAAGTAGTAAATTTTAATTTACGACATACTTCAAAATGTTCTCAGTAAATCACATGCTACTAGATTTACTTTTCAAATGAACACTTGTCATAAAAGATGATATAAAGTTAACATTCCTTAAAAGTGTGGAATCATTAAAAACGTAATTATAAATTGAATCCCATTTTCAAGCTCGATTTACAATACATATCTCACGCGATTGTTTGTTATAACATCTACTGCACATAGAATATCGTGTGAAATGGTGAATTTTGTACAAGAAACAACGTCTATGTCTTATTCAACCTTGCGTAAAACTGCATTTTCTTTAAAGCCGTCAGGCTGGCGCTTTTGTAATGTATTCGCACACTACTGCTGTTGGAGAAAAAGAATCGTACAGGCAACCTTGCTTTCTAATATTGCCGGATAATACTTTTGTTATTAAATAAACAAGCGTTAAACTTTTGTGTTTACGTAGTTCTGCACTTAATGATTCTAATTATGTAAATTATTCAAACGAGAGATGTTTGAGAAATTTATTTTTAGAATGATAGTTTTTGTTTCTATGGAATAAGATGCAAACAATTATAAATTCTATGAAATAAAATTATTTTATGTTAAAATTGAAACAGTCATTATGTTGCTCTAAATTAAGTGAGGGTTATGAATCCACCATTCGGAGATTCGTATATTGAAGAAATCTAAGGAAACTGGTTCGGTTATAAACAAACAAACACTTCCACATCCTAGTCTTGCGCGGTCGGCCGAAAAGGTTGCAATCGTGAGTGAGAGTATCGATAAAAATCCAGGAACGTCAACACGTCATCGTTTTCGACAATTGAACATTATCTGAACCAATTTGCAATGATTTCTCACTGAAGACGTCCATCTTCGCCCGTACAAAGTTCAATTAACTTAGGAGTTCAAGCCACGAGATCATTTGCAACGGAGACAATTCGATTAATTACACAGGTCTACAGTGATTTTTATGTTTGAAAGCTGTTTGCTAATTTGTATATGTTTGGGGGCCCTTATTCCAAAAAACGCCATATTTTTGCTCTATCACGTAAATTTTTTTTATAGCGCTCTATATCTTAAAAATGTTAATTTATTAATATACATACCTATGACAAGAATATGTTTGTTGCATGTTAGGCATGATTTTTAAATGAATTGATTTTTATGAAATTAAATGTGATTTGGCAACACTGGTTAATATTAGATTTCTCAGCAAAGCAACAGAGTCGGCGCAGAAGCGTCAATACAACGTTGAAACCTGCTTATGTCCAGTTTGGTTGTGTTAGTCGTCGTGCTACTGTGTCCGCGCGCTTGTTGTCTTCGTTGTCTTCGTTGTTGCGTATTTTAAGTGTTCTAGAACGTATAAATATGGAAAGAAGACATTGTGTAAACAATCCGAATAACTTTTGTTATATCTGTGGTAGTTATGTCGTAGTAAAGCAGAGGCAAACTATAACTTCGTTTGTGAAAAATGTATACCACGCTTATTTTGGTGTAAAAATTGGCGACCAAGACAAGTCCTGGGCTCCTCATACTGTTTGTTCCGTTTGCGTTGAAGCATTAAGAAACTGGCAAAAAGGTAGGAAGAAATGTTTAAGCTTTGGTGTTCCTATGGTATGGCGAGAGCCTAGAAATCACAGTGATGATTGTTATTTTTGTTCGTGTAATGTTCAAGGATTCAACAGAAAAAATAAGAAACAAATTGTGTATCCCAATCTTGACTCTGCTATTCGACCAGTTCCTCATGGACCAGATGTACCGATACCTACCGCCCCAAAAGCACTAGAAAACGTCATATCGTCAGAATCAGAGGAATCTAATTGCGACACAGATGACTCAGATTTCACACCAGATTTCAGAGAGCCCGAAGTGTTTAACCAGAGCGAACTAAATGATTTAATTAGAGATTTGCACCTTCCAAAGGATGCATCCGAATTGTTAGCCTCCCGACGTCGTGAGAAACATTTACTGGCACCTGGCGTCACATCAAGCTTTTACCGGGATCGCGAAAAGGAGTTATGTCAATATTTTACTCAAGACGGACCGCTAGTGTATTGCAACAATATTCCTGACTTAATTTCAAAATTAGGAAATGTGCCGTATGTAAAAGAAGAATGGCGCCTGTTTATTGACTCAAGTAAGCGTAGTTTAAAAGGCGTTTTATTGCACAATGGTAACGAGCTGGCCTCGGTTCCCGTTGCCCATTCGGTACATTTAATGGAAACGTATGAAAATTTTTAATTTCTTTTAAAGATAATAAACTACCAAGAACATCAGTGGATGCTCTGTGGTGAGCTTAAAGTGCTGTGCATGCTACTTGGACAACAAGGAGGTTATACAAAATTTCCATGCTTTATTTGTGAGTGGGATAGTCGAGCAAGGGATAGACATTGGACTCAAATAGAATGACCCTCTAGAACAAGCCTTACACCTGGTAGCAAAAATGTATTAAGAAATAGCTTGGTTGACCCCAAAAAAGTTTTACTGCCTCCTCTCCATATCAAACTTGGCTTGATGAAGCAGTTTGTTAAAGCCCTAGACAAAAATGGACAATGTTTTAAATATTTGTGCGAGACATTTCCAGCCTTATCCGATGCCAAGTTAAAAGAAGGTATTTTTGTTGGGCCGCAGATCAGAACATTATGCAAAGACAAGGATTTTCAAAACACAATGACCAATGTCGAGAAAAACGCCTGGGTTTCATTTGAAGAAGTAATTGATAAGTTTCTTGGGAACTCTAAGGACGAAAACAAAATATGTTACAACACTTTCATCGTCTAGGTTGTAATATGAGTTTTAAAGTGCATTTCCTGTTTTCACACTTGAACTATTTTCCTGAAAATCTTGGAGCAGTTAGCGAAGAACAGGGAGAGAGGTTTCACCAAGACATTAAGGAAATGGAACAGCGATACCAAGGCAGATGAAGCATAACGATGATGGCGGACTACTGCTGGATGTTAAAACGGGATATGCCCTTAAAAACATACAACCGAATGTCCGGACAACGCAGCTTTCTGGCAAAAAGACAAAGATTTCACTTAAAAAAGACTGAGTAAAGTATTTTTTTTCACTTTTTTAACTTGTATTCCACCTTTTTACTCAATAAATAAATAAATTTTTTTAGAAATATCGTTTTTTTTTCATTTAATATTTGCAAAAAAACCTTACGTGATACAAATAAATGCATAGAAATTTTGAAATCAGCCTACCAAAATTATATAAAATCAGTTTTCAAAATAAAAACATGTGTCAAAAAGTTTAATTTTGTAGACCTGTGTTATGTGATGGAAAACCAAACAGCGAAAGATTTTTTTTTGAAAATTATCTTTAGCGATAAATCTTGTCTTCGTTTGAAAGTTTTGCTAATAAACAGAATTGTTGGATTTGGGCCAATGAAAATCCTCGTGCTATTTAAGAACGATGCACCCACTGTGACAAAAAGTCTCTGTTTGGTCCAGATTATAGACTGTAGGTGTAATCGAATCTTTTTTATTGAGAACGAGTTTAGCTAAGCTTTAACTATAAACGAAGTACGATTTTGTCACATTATGCCGAACTTTTTATGAGATCAATTGGTCGATATGTACTTCGAAACATGTGGTTTCCCTGTGGAAACCGTCGATTTATTAAAACAACGATTATGAACGTGATATGCGGAACGAATTATTAGGTAATAAATGTATTTATACGTTATGAGATAAATTATTCTAATACATAGTAATTATTAGAGCTGAGGATGTTTGCGGTATAACCATGGTTATATCATGTAACCATAGTAAATTACTATGGTTACATGATATAACCATGGTTATACCGCAAACATCCTCAGCTCTAGTAATTATTGCTAGGGTTACCTGTACGAAAACAGCTTAAATACACTGCTGTGCCTAGTGTAAATCTTCCACAAATGTCCAAAGATATAAAGAAAGTTGCGACAAGAGGGGAAGCATATTTAAAAAGAAAAAAGGAAAATGAAAGGAAAGAAGAAGTAAATAGATTGATTGCCGAACAATCGATAGCTTCATGTTTAGCGGCAAGTGAGCTGTCAACAGCGTCTTCAACAGCAGAATTTAAAACCGATAAGCCTTTAACTGTCCCAGCAGAAAATATATTATCTAAACAATATGCGGAGCTTCGTGAAAGTCACACTAAATTATCTACAGAGATGGAAATTATGAAACGCAAATTGAATTTGCAGAGAAAACAACTTTTATACTATAGAAGAAAGAACAAGCAAGATAAACCTGCACAAAAACAGGAAACGGTAAAAATACTGAGAAAACTCTTAACAGAAAATCAAATTTCTATTCTTCTAAACAAAAAGAAACGCGTTAATTGGACTACTGAAGAGATTGCAGTTGCTTTTACTATTCGTTACCTCAGCAAGAAATGCTATATATTTTTGCGAACTAAACTTAATTTTCCGTTGCCAGCGTTGTCATCTTTGAGAAAGTGGGCATCAAAAATCAGAATAACGCCGGGAGTTTTAGAAGATGTACTAACTTTTCTAAAGGTAGCAGGAGAAAATATGTCTGCAAGAGAGAAAACTGTAGTCATTTCTTTTGATGAAGTCAAAGTTAAAACCACTTTAGAGTATTGTGTTGGTGAAGATCAGGTGCTAGGTCCTTACAATTTAATGCAAGTCTGTATGGTTAGAAGCTTATTTTCTACTTGGAAACAGCCTATCTATCTAGACTTTGACAAAAAGATGACAAAGGATGTGTTAATGGATCTGATCACCCAATTGCATAAAATATCATATAACTGTGTTGCAATTGTAAGTGATTGCGGAAGCAGTAATGTTGGTCTCTGGAAAGCGTTGTCCGTTGACATAAATAAGACCTATTTCGAGCATCCGCAAACCAAGAAAAATGTTTATGTTTTCGCAGATGCTCCCCATTTACTGAAACTTCTCCGTAATTGGTTTTTGGACACAGGATTTATATTGAGAAGTGCTGGAAAGAAAGAGATAAGAAAAGAACCTTTAGAAAGTTTGATAGAATTAACCAATGTAGAAGTAAATTCCTGTTATAAAATTTCTGAAAAGCATATTACAGTTGAAAAGAGTAAAAGACAAAATGTAAGACTAGCGGCTAAATTGTTATCACATAAGACCGCCCAGGCATTATTACGATACAAACCAGGCCCTGATAAAAAACTTGCTGAAGATGTCGGAATGTTCATAGACAATATTAATTCTTGGTTTGATATTTTTAATAGCCATGTGAATAGATCTCCTGGCCCTGACCCTATGAAAGCCCCTTTTGGAATTTATTTACAGGACCAAGAACAACACTTAAATAAAGTTAGAGATTTAATATTTGGCATGAGAGCTGAAGGAAAAAACACTTTGCAAATTTTTCAGAAAGGAATAATAATTTCTATAGAATCGTTGAAACTACTTTTAGGAGATATGAAGACCGAATTTGAAGATGTACATTATATATGTACTCATAAACTTAATCAGGATTGTTTGGAGAATTTTTTCTTCCAGCTTAGATGTCGAGGGCCGAATGAACATCCATCTCCATTGGAAGCCATCAAAAGAATAAGAATGATTATTCTTGGGAAGAATCCTGGTATTTTAGAAGCACAGGTACATAAAATGTGTTTATTAATTCTTTACATATTCCTAGTATTATATAGGTACCTATCTACATAGCTATACTTTTTTTAAAGGTGAACACACAAGAAGCTGTTCCTGAAGAATATATAGTGGCCACAGTTTTGGAACAAGCGAAAGTTTCACTTGAATTACCGAAAGAGAAGTTTGACAGCAATGCAACTCAAAGTAGCAATGGAAGCTCGTTTTCATCATCAGGGATTTCAGAAATATCTGATGCAAAATCACCAGAAACAACGGACGATGCATTTGAGTACATTGCTGGTTTTATAGCTAAGAAATTTAAAAACAGTCATCCCCAACTCGGCGATTATACTTATAAAATTAAAGCCGATCACGCTTTACAATTTACCCTCATGGGTACAACAGCTCTCTTTTGGTGGTCTTATTAAGCCCTCAACGGATTTCTTAAGTACCATTAAACAGTGGAACAAATATTTTGAGATATATCATGGCGATAATAAACTGCGGAAAGAAACACTGGTTGTTAAAAGACTAGCTTTAAAAATTAAAAAGCGAGAAAATTTGTGCTTTGTTATTATAAAATTATTTTGTAAATTAAAAACTGTTATCCGTATGAATTATTTAAATACAAAAAGAACCCTTGACAATGCTAAAAAATCGAGTAAACGTAAGCTTTCTACTAGTACACCGTCAGACACTCAACGAACACTAGCTAAAAAAATGCGGAAAACCACTACTTGATTCGTTTTTATTTAATTACTGCGTAATAAAACATTGCTATATACTGACTCTTTTAATTGAAAAATATATATTTTTTGCTTTGTATAGAGACTACATGCTCATCGGCTTTCTTTATTTATGTTTATGTACCTAATAAATGTGTTTATTTGAAGTTGGAAAAGTTTTTTTTAAAATTATAAACCAAAGTATAACCTTATGGCAATAAAGACGTGTATTATATTTATAACAGTACACTGACGGATATGTTATTATCAAATGAAATATTATATACCATAATAATAGCACTAATATAACTCGATAATTAATTGTTGTAGTAGCTAAACACATTTTATAAGGTGCTTTACAGTAGTGAACGCGTTCAACCTGGTCCGTTTGTGACGTCATGGCTCCCCACTACGCGGCGAAAATATTGCGGGATCGAGCAATCCTATGTTCTTATACAATCCTTGGCTGAAGGCCACATTCGAAGTCACTTGGAATGTTTTTCAAATTAATAATAACCACATCTAGTGTGGTTAATCCATTATTTAATTTGAGATTTTGATTTTCAAAATAAGTGATTAGTTTTGGAAAATTTCGTTGTTCGTGAAGAAAGTAAAACTGATTTTTTTAATTTAGAATTTGTATTAGTTCATTGCACTCAGACATACTCTGAGCATCGTCATTTAAACATGTAACGAAATTTTATCGAGATTCGAGATTCCCTGCATGAAAACTAGTAGCTTACAACCATGTTCCCCATCTAGTTATTACTGGAGGGGGAGGCAGTGACAAAGATGGAAGTTTTTCCATGTAAAGAGCTACTCTCAATGGTGATTTTCTAAAAACTCTTTTAAAAACGGATACAAGTCTATCAACTTCCAGAAAGGTGTCTTTGATATATTCACAGATTCTGTGGAGAGCATGTGCTACACAAATAATATGCAGCATATTAGGTTGTTTCTTTTAATAGTCTGCCTGTTTTCAACATATATGCAGCACTGTCACTGTATTTTGTCGTTGTACTTGTCGTCCGAATGAAGTATTTGGTGCATATTCTCGTAAATCGTTTTAGCTACTGTTTCCGCATCAACTGTATTTATAACTTTTGTTGCTATTACATATTGCTATGAATAGTGGTTTGTAGAATAAATGTGCCACCATCCACAACTAATCTTCCTAACTAGGATACTCAGCCGGTTTATTTCCAAAAATTGAGACTTCTTACTTCTCGGGTTCCAATTGGAAAGACGTGGAACTGCAATGTTATTTGGACGCCAGTAAATAGTTCACAATATGTTTTAAATTTATTTTATATAAGTTACTTATTTTAATAAATGAGCAGTAAAGTTATAGCAAGAATAAAACACAAAATAAAATTTAAACTGAATCTTTAATACAAAAAAAAATCAAAAAAGAAAAAAAAATATCTTTATAAAGTATAAAGATTAATGTATTTACAATATACTCGAGGTAAAATATATCCACTGTAAATTGACAGCTAAGTGGATGAAAAAAACTTCCTCTAATGACTCCGATCAAACTTATCTAAAAATAATAAAGTTTATTTTTAATTTCTCCCCAGAGAACCACACTGTATAATCAAATATATATAGATACATGATCAAAATTTTAACACATGCGCAAACTAACATGTACAAAAAACAACCTTGAATCCCGTCGAATAAATTTTCAATTTATACTTATTACAAAGAAATGTTAATAATAATCTTTATTATTTATTTCTACTAATTAAGACTCTTAACTAATTATTTTAATACAATTGATATACACTTTTAAAAACTTTTCTAATTAAGACGTCTTATGAATATAATTCTACTTACATAAAAAAGTTATTGGAGACACGTTTACGAGAAAACGTTGTTTAATCAAATACTATATCAAAATTACGAGAATAGCAATCTCGTAGAATTATCGGGAATAAAATATGAAATACCATCAACTATGATCACACTCAAAAAAACAACCCGAACTAATTAAATTTATATATTTCAATCAACACAACGTTCTCGTATCATTGCAGATGTTGGTCTCCCCCTCAATATCGGTCTCTATCGCTTTCACATCAAGTCGACCTCCAAAAATCAAGTTTTTATCTAAGCACATTTAAAATAACATTTTCAAAAATATACAACTTATCGCACAATAATTGTACATTCATATTTAATTAATTTTAAATATTATTTTAGGAAAAGTCCATAGCAATATGCATTATATGGAATAGTTGGATGTAGTACACCAGCTACAACATTTACAACACAGCGTCCTAATATATCGGCACTTATCCATAGGTACTGATTTGAAAGATAGGATTTTAATGCGTTCTAACTGCTTTCGTGTAGCCCTTAGAAGCATAATATTTGCGTAACGTGGATTCATCAGGAACATTTCGACCAACATATTTTTGGAGAAATGTTTTGAAGGTGGGATTGTTAAGTTTATTTAATGGAATATTTGCCGCCATTAAAGTTTCACAGAGATCTTAAAAATGTCAGATTCCAACAGGTCTGATTTCTGTGTATGTCTTTGCGATGCTAAGTGACGTTTTACGTGCGATTTCTTGGAACTTTTTAACGATATTTTACAGGCTTTTCAATAAGTTTTGAAATCACTGGCAATGGACATACAATCAGTTTGACCCTGAATCCAACTCGCCATTGTTTCACGATGCCATTCTCGACGTTGTTCCTTAGCATATCTGAAAAAGTAACTTAAACAATGGTCTAGATCTAAATAAATTAATTCTAGATCTTAGAAAATTAAAAATTAAGTAGATTCGATGAAACGATATTAAACAGGATCTATTACAAAGTCTGTAATTATGTAATTAACAGTTAAAACAATGAAAAAAAGGAACTAACTCAGCATACTTTATTTAATAAATAAAATAAATTATAAAATCTCCTCCCGCTTCTATCTACGTCCATGAACAAAGGAATTTAACTGTAAAATTGAAGTAATTGCCTCACAATTCAACGACAAAAAACAGATGTGCGGTTAACTGAATGAACAGTGCTATTCAATAACTGAGTGTATTACTTAGCGATGTTATAGACTATTTATATGGTCCATCGTAATTTCGGCCTGATGCGTCCGGTCTCTATTTATAAATCAATATAAATTGCCCAGTTAAATAATGATTTACTATGTTTTATTTATAAAATTGAAATACAGCGTATATATAAAAAATATGCAAAATGTTTTTTTTTTATTTACAGGATGGTTAAAATACACTACCTCACAATATTCTTTTGTATATTTCTGCCACGAACGAAAGGCCATGGAAGACTCATAGAACCTCCTAGTAGAGCATCCGCTTGGAGATATGGTTTTGATACGCCCCATAATTACAATGATCACGAACTTTTTTGCGGGGGATTCACAAGGCAATGGGTGAAAAACGAAGGAAAATGTGGCGTTTGCGGTGATGCATGGGATACGAAGTAAGTATTTCTTGAAATAGGATTCAAACTTTAAACAAAAAAAGTCTAAGAAATAAAAGATGCAAACATTTTTTAGCGAGATGATTTGCAAAATCTAAGATATAATTTCTTTAAATATAAGATAACGTTGTTATTATTTTCAAGTACATTGCGAATTGTGAGAATATATATAAATATGAATAATGTTAGTTGTTGTCAGAAGAATTAAAAAGAAGGAAAAGAAGAAATAAGAAACGAATTAAGAGTGAAGTCAGCAAAGGAAATATTAGAACAAGAAAAATTGTGATGGGTTGGTTATATATATAAAGTGTGTTTTTTATAGAGGTATAGAACTTTGAAATGGAATAAAACAAAGATTAATTTTTTAAATTGACATGAAATTTACTTTATTCGAAAGATAATCTTCTGGCTTTATAATTTAAATATGACTTCTGGCATATGACCGCCACGGCTGGCTCGGACGTAGTCTAATCTGGAGGTCCAATTTTCGATGACTTTTTCCAACATTTGTGGCCGTATATCGGCAATAACGCGGCGAATGTTGTCCTCCAAGTGGTCAATCGTTTCGGGCTTATCGGCGTTGACTAGCGACTTCACATATCCCCACAGAAAATAGTCTAGCGGCGTTAAATCGCACGATCTTGGAGGCCAATTCACGGGTCCGAAACGTGAAACTATGCGGTTACCAAACGTTTTCATCAATAAATCAATTGTGGCACGAGCTGCGAGACATGTTGTGTCGTCTTGTTGAAACCACAGCTCCTGCACATCATGGTTGCTCAATTGATGAACGAAAAAGTCAGTAATCATGGCTCTATAGCGGTCACCATTGACTGTAACGTTCTGACCAGTATCGTTTTTAAAGAAGTACGGACCAATGATTCACCAGCCCATAAAGCACACCAAACAGTCAGTTTTTCTGGATGTAACGGTGTCTCAACATACACTTGAGGATTACCATCACTCCAAATACGGCTGTTTTGTTTATTGACGTATCCATTCAAACAAAAGTGAGCTTCATCGCTAAACAAAATTCGCTTATGAAAATCGGGATCAACGGCAATCTTGTTTTGGGCCCATTCACCGAATCTACGCCTTGCTAGGTGATCGTGTGGCTTCAATTCTTGCACGAGTTGGATTTTGTAAGCACGCAAACCAAGATCTTTCCGCAAAACCTTCCATAAAGTGGATGGACACATATCCAATTCCTGTGCACGATGGCGGATAGACCGATTCGGGTCTTGCTCTACGCTACGCTCTACAGCAGCAATGGCTTCTTCTGTACGCACTGTACGACGTCTGTGTGCATGCGTACTATCATTTAGAGTAAACGTGGTGCGAAAACGTTCCATAGTTAATCGAATTAATTGCTCTGATGGACGATTATGTTGACCGTAAAATGGACGTAGTGCGCGATACGTATTTCGAACAGAACCATGATTTTCAAAATAAATTTGCACAATTTGGAAGCGTTGTTCAGGCGTCAGTCTATTCATGTTGAAATGCCAAACCAAACTAAACATAAATCACTTGACGGCTGACAAAATGGCCGCCAGTTAAAAAAGTTTTGCCAACTTAAAGTTTTATACCTCTATAAAAAACACCCGGTATTTAGTGAGGAAGGAGGAAAAAACGGGAAGGGGAAAAGAGTTGAGAAGCAATATCTATTGGAAAATACAAAAGAGGAATACCTAAACGCAAGTGATGTAGTGGTATAAAAAAGACTCCTAAACATGAAAGGGAAATGTTGAAATTGAGCCAAGGAAATGATTGAAGACTGGAAAATATGCAGGAATTTTATGAGAAAGGGAAGAAACGAAATAAGTGCTTTAGATAAAACCTTAACATTTTAGATTAATAAAGGAGAATATTATGATGATTATAATATACAATGTTTACATTGAATGACAATAGAACTCCAGTTGTATTGGCTTTATGAATATTTTTTTATATTATTAGAGAGATTCTAACATTGTGAAAATGGTGGGCTGAATTGTATTACAAAAATCGTGTCGACCAGTGTTATTGTAAGAACCATATTGCGAAATTTGTTATTTGGCTTCCTAATCTCTACACCTGGAAATACTGTGGTGCCTAATACCATATGCGCAAAAATTACTTAGCTAAGGGTTGGCCATGGTTGGGAGGATCATTGTCTTTGATAGGTTCACCCTGTTGTTGGTTCTACATGTTGGTTAGATGTCAGTTTCGACTTGAAGTTTTATTCGACATGATTTAAATGTCAGTTTTTTTAGATAACATAATCAATATACTTACAACTACTACAAATCAAAACTGACATTTAATTGGCAACAACAAGCTGAACCTATCAAATACAGTAATCCTCCCAACCATGGCCATCTCTTATCTAAATAATTTTTGCTCATATGGTACATAGCACCATAACTGCAGAAATTGAAATTAATTAAATAACTTTTACCATAATGTAGCTGTAGCTGGATGCGTATTTCGACAATTAAGATGTCATAATCAGCAGTAGAAAAAGTATGACACTTGGAGCTCTGACCTCGCGCTTTACACGGGCAAGGCGTATTGATACCTGGGTGATATAGTGACGTGCTTTGCTACTGTAAGTGTATGCTAGAGGTCAGAGTCTAATATTTTTTCTACAGTAGATGATGACAATTTAGTTGTCGACATAGGTATCCAGGATTCAATCTACGAGGGTTGTTTTTTATATTTTTCATATAGAGCTAGAATAAAACAGTAGATATCTTTTAAAGACTTTATTGTTTTTCGAAGTATTCTCCACGAAGATTAATGCACTTTTGCATGCACTCGAACCAACTCTGGAAGCGGTTATTTCACTCGTTTGTTGGTACAGTCAAAATGGCGTTTTTGAAGGCATCGACTGCTCCTTCTGACGACTGTAACCTTTGACCACGCAGTCCGTCTTTGATTTTCGGAAAGGAAAAGAAATTGTTAGGACTTTAGGATGGTTTAACAATTCGACATTATGTTGGGTTAAAAATTCAATTGTCTAGATCAGTGTTTCTCAACCTTTGGGTCGCGACCCCCTGGGGGGTCGCGAAGCCTCTGTAGGGGGGTCGCGAAAGGTCGAGGGTAAAAAAATCAATAAATTTTAAAAAGGTAGATATATTAAAAAAAAGTTAACAAAATGATACTCGTTATGTTATTTATACAAACACATTAACAAAAAATAAAATCTTCGATATAATAAAATTCTCGTTCATTTTAATGTGCATTTCTCCCATCGTGGATCCGTTTTTGCAACTTTAAGTATTAAATCGTTTTCCAAATTTAAACGATTTCTTAGTTTACTTTTTATTTGGGCCATTGATGAAAATGCCAACTCGCACAAGTACGAGGTAGAAAATGGAATCAAACACTTCAAAGCCTCGGTTGTTAATTCCGGGTATTCTGTTTTGCTTTTTAACCAAAAGGTATCCAAATTTTCAGACTTGAATTGCAAGTGTAACATCCCATCGGCAGATAATTCCAGCAGATTCTCTTTAAGCTTAGTTGATAAATTTGCCTCATTTATAGCTGCATTTAAAAACGGATTTAAGATCCATCTTTGACCAGTGTTATCCGACATCTCTTGCACTGAGAAGTAATGACACAATTCTTTCTTCAAATTATCTAACACCCTTTTCATACCAGATATATATGAGTTGATGTATATCTCGCTTCCGACTTCTTCAATGAAAGACTGTGTCGACGAAAATGAATCAAAGCTGTTTTGATTTATAGATGATGACCACAATTCAATTTTTTTATAAAGCCATGGAGTTTGTCTTTTGCTGTAATGACATTTTCATCCCGCCCTTGAAGACTTTTATTCAAGTTATTTAAATGCTCCAATAAGTCAGAAAGAAAAGCCAATTTCAAAAGGAATTCCGGGTCAGAAATGAATTCATAGTAATGTGACTTGGCTTGTTGTAAATATACTAATAGTTCAGCGCGAAGTTCCATAACTCTGGTCAGTACTTTGCCTTTTGATAACCACCTAACTTCTGTATGGTAAAGCAAATTGTGCCCCCATATCTTCACAAATGATTAGAAACAATCGAGTCTGCAACGCTTTTCCTTTAATAGAATTTACAAAGTTAATAATAATATTTAGAACTTGACTGTATTCTTCTGGCAAAGTTTTGCCTGCAAGAGCTTGGCGATGGAGAAAGCAATGCATCCAACAAGCGTTTGGCATCTGTTCCTTCAGTCTAGCAATAAATCCACTCTTCTCACCAGTCATGGCTTTTGCTCCGTCACTACAAATAACAATGCATTTTTGTGCCCAATCGATATTTCATATCTTGCGTAGTTTCAAGGAACGTGTCATGCAAGCACTGACCGGTAGTATTTTTGGGTAGTGCCTTGCAAAATAGTATTTCTTCCATTAATATTTCATTGGATTCAAAACGCACAAAAGCTACAAACTGCACAACCCGCAATATCCGTTAATTCATCAAATTGCAAGGACACAAAAGAACTTTTCTTAATTTTTTCTATGACTTGATCACGAACGTCACTCGCCATATTGCTTATCCTGCGTTGAATGGTATTGTCAGAGCGAGGTATACTTTTGAGCTTTTCGACCTCTTGTTTGCCAAACATAATCTCTGCTATATCTAAAGCCGCTGGTAAAATCAAATTTTCGGCAATACTGTGAGGTTTTCCTGCTTTAGCCACACGAAAAGCTACTCGATAACTAGCGAGCAACGCTTTCTCATTTAGGTTGTCCTATAGCAGTTTTTTTATGTTCAAGAGCTTTTAATTTTCGCTCAAAAAACTCCACGGGTTTATTTTTTTCATTAGGATGTTTTCTGTTTAGGTGGCGTACCAACTTCGATGGCTACATGCTTTCTCTTGACAAAGTTTCAAAGCAAATTACGCACTGCGGTTTATTCTCAATCACAGTAAACCCAAATTTCAAATAATTGTCGTCATAAATACGTTTTTTCTTTATTCCACTACTGCCGCTAGACTTAGACGTTGATGGTTCTGATGATCTTTTCAGGAATTTATCCATTTTCAATTATAACAAACAACTTGCTTCGCGGTCTTGCACTCAACTGCCGTGGCCGCGGTCGACCGCCCTATTTATAGGCCAGCGCATTCTAGCGAGAATCATCTCGAAGCGTAACGAAACGTCTCGAAACTTGTGGACCTTTAGCGCGAGCCGTGGAGCACGCGGGGGACTACCAGCGCCATCCGTTGTTAAAACTCGGAACCTGTACTAGTTCCGAGTGTTACCAAGAGATGGCGCTGGGAGTCTCGGCCCTAACAATATGTTTGTATTTGTTTGTTAGCTATCAATTGGCCACGTATTCGATTTAAAATTATATGTTTTATGTACTTAATTGTATATTTATATCCGAATCCTAATAACGCAAACGCCTAAAATTTTTGTATGGATTAAATATTTTTAACATACATGAAAAAAAAGGGTCTGGGGTCGGGAAATATTTTTTGATACTAGGGGGGTCGTGTCATGAAAATGGTTGAAAAACACTGGTCTAGATGAAGGATGATTGTTGTTGTGGGTTGGTTTCTCGGAGCTCAGCAATGACTTGCAGCAAAAAATGGTAGTATACCAATCGGCAGTAACAGTTGTTTGATCTTCTAGAGAAGTTGTTGCTACATAACCTGCTTTCGAGACAAATGTGGCGATCATCTTTTTGGAAACACTTCGAGAACGGACGACTTTTGTCGTACATTCTTCACTTTGGAACACCCAAAGAGACGACTGGAGTTTATTTTCTGGCTATGAGTAAATCCAAGATTGATCACCACTCACGATGTTGTACACATTTTTAAAGTTTCCTGCGTTGAAGCACTATAGAGTTTTCTTGACACCAATTCATCCTAGTTGTTTTCTGTCTGTAAATTTTTTTAATTGATGTTTTTGAAATCCCCCGTGATGCCTCAATTTCGCGATATGTCACATGTCGATCTTTGCTAATGAGCTTGCGCACAGCATCGACGTTTTTGTGAGTGACTGTCGATTTTGGGGCACCTGCTCTTTGAATTCTGCATACCAACGAGAAATTGTTGATCGATGTGGTGCTTCATTATCGAAAACAGAAACCAACTCGACGAGGCATTCTTGTTGAGATAATTGTCTTCGAAAATTATAAAAAATTATTGCGTGAAAACTTTCACTGTTTAATTCCATTTTTCGACTAACTTGTCAACTTTGACAGTTCGTTACAGCTACAATACTACACGTAGCGCACTGAAACTTTCGATTTAAGCTCACTAAAGGTGGAGGTTAAATTTTAATACTGACATTTGATTAGTGGCGCTCTCTATGTCCCAGTATGCAAATCATAAAAGACATCCATCGTTTATTGTAGTAAATTATTATATTCAATCAAGTTTTACAGAATCAAACACAATCTCCTATGTCATCAGATTTGGGGGCCAAATGATATGCTTCTATTAATGACTGTGTTCGCCCCTAAGTTGGGCTGACAAATGAAACGTTTCTATGAGGCTTAATGTATACGCCCCTACGTTGGGCTGTAAATGTTACGTTTCAAAGAGACGTAGTTGTGAATGATTAGAATAATAATAATAATATAGACGGTTACTTAATAAAATATTTATCTTTATTAAATGGCTAGCTCAAAATCTCTAAATCTTCAGGGTTAAGGTCGGTTCAGATCTCTCCACTCCAGTTACTTATGTAGCTTAATTTATCAAATTGAACAACACTTCAAGTAATTAAAAATGCCAAAATAAAATAGTAAAAATTAACTTTATTGTTTAAGTAAGTTTTAAAATTCTAATTTTAAATTTCGTAATTCGTATTTCGTATTTTCGTGGCACAACACTCAAGTATATATGTGACAACAATTGGTACTAATATAGATCAATCTGAATATGTGAATACACATGTGGTTAAAATTATCGATCTATTAAATTATTTTATAAGTGCTAAATTAAATCAAGTTTTAATATTATAAATAGTGCAAAGTGATATTAAACAAGTTTTAAAAAGGATTACAGTGTTTGAAGAACAGTTAATCAAATGTAAGTAATAATAGATTTAAAAAAACAAGTTCTCTATGTGTTCATGAATGTTCTAAATGGCGTATAGAAATTTGTAAAATTAACCTGAATATTCAGGATATAATTTCTTGTAATCTCTGACAATAGGTTGTGGATGAGTTCTCAAATCAGGAAACAGGAAAATAAAACAGGAAAAGTCCCTCTGGATGGTACGATTTTCGATATTTCGAAGTCCGAAGGCAGCTAATCTGATGACGGCTCGCGTGGCCTCCAATGAATCGCTTGGGACTCGTAATTTTCACTGTAAGACTTGGCGTGGGTTTTATGCGTCCAAATTTTAAAAATTTATAACTCAGGAACGGAATGGTCTTGTATATTGAAACTTGGTCTAAAGGTAGTCGGCAGGTAGGAAAATAGTTTGATTAACTTTAAATTCTCGAATATATGTTATTTCCGCAAAAATATTTTAATTTAATCGGAGTGAATTTAGCGTGACCTCTTGTTACAAATACGGATGGATAGACGCCGTTTTCTCATTTGTTTTTATGTAAATAACTTGCTATAAATCACCTTATTTTTACTTATATTATCTTTTGATATAATTATAAACTAAATATTATTACATTGTAAAACGGTTAATAAAATTACATTAAGATTTATCAAATTTGTTTGGTTAGGAATCATATGTTGATTTGTTTTCAAAACTCTGTCAAACATATGCTCCTACACCGTTAATTGTGCCGTTGGAAATGGAGCCGGAGCTTAATTGATTTGAATATTTGAATATAAATACGTTATATATGTTATTTTTAAATCGCGTTAATTATAAATTTGTACTTGAAAATGAATTGAAACATAAATAATATAAATAAAAAAATATAAGTTAATTACTTTAAAGCAAAACCTGTCGTCATAATAATGTATTTATATTTTGAATTAATTCTTCCCCCCTTTGGCATGAAAAATATGTTCTACACAAGAATGTAATTTATTAAAGACCTTTTTGTTTCTCTTTCAGAGGAGGAGCCTTCTCGTGAAGTGAAAGTTTGTTTCTCTCCTCTGAAAGAGAAACAAAAAGGTCATTAATAAATTACATTCTTATGCACAATATATTTTTCATGCCAAAGAGGGGAAGAATTAATTCCAAATATAAATACATTATTATGACGACAGATTTTGCTTTAAAGTAATTAACTTATATTTTTTTATTTATATTATTTATGTTTCCATTCATTTTCAAGTACAAATTTATAACTAACGCGATTTAAAAATAACATATATAACGTATTTATATTCAAATCAATTAAGCTCCGCCTCCATTTCCAACGGCACAATTAACGGTGTAGGAACATATTGCTGTGTATAGTGGGTTTAATTAGAAGGATAGTCCACTATTCACCACAATATGTCCGAACTTGAACTCAGCCAGCTTTTCTTTTAAAATGAGACTCCTCTTTATCCAGGGTTTCCCGTAAAGGAACGTGGAAATCAATATGAATTAATAATGATACAAACACATTCACGTACTCTTTTATTAAAAAAAAAATAAAAAACTCTTTACTAAATGTAAAGACAGCTAATGCATCATTTATACAGAAGCACAGAGGAAAAAGATTGTATGATAATTAACACGCATACAATGAAAACCTCAAATGAAACGCGAGCAAAATTAATCCTAATAGATTGATTAGAAAACTTTCAATTTCATTAATTACTTTAACCCCAAATAAAACGTAAACAGATCCAACTGTCAGACGCGAAAATAACATTCACTCGTGCGCAATCTCACGAGTATAAAACTCCCACCAACCTTAAATTCAAAATGTTCTAGAACAACATGACAATAAAAAACTCCCTTATAAAAAATGATAGTTTTCTTCACCATCTATCTATTAAACTAAAATAGATATAAATTCATAAATCTAAATCATCAAAATTACAATTAAATTACAATGAAAAGCAATAAAATAAAATACTCTGAAAAATTATTTACGCTAGCGTAAAATTTTCACACACAAAAATAGAGAGATATCGAGTGGATTAAATTAAACAAAATACGAGATACAAACACTCGTAATTAAATCGATAATGACTTTAATCACAAAGCACTATAAAACAAAAGAAACCCGAAGTTACAAATATAAAAGATAAAAAATAAGTTTTTATCTTCAGACTGAACTGACCCACTCGAGCACAAAAATATCTCTGCGGAAATATGCAAAGCGCATGATAAACGTAAAAAATATCATTATACATCAAAATACGATCCAGGCTGCATAGACATCCGGGAACGCCCTAATCAAAAGTACACATACAAGATATACAGTCATGGTTATAAATGTACATAACTAAATTGTTAAATTTAAAATTTATCTTCGGGGAAAAAATCACTACAATATGTTTGACAGAGTTTTGTAAACAAATCAACATATGATTCCTAACCAAACAAATTTGATAAATCTTAATATAATTTTATTAACCGTTTTACAATGTAATAATATTTAGTTTATAACTATATCAAAATATAATGTAAGTAAAAATAAGGTGATTTATTAGCAAGTATTTACATAAAAACAAATGAGAAAACGGCGTCTATCCATCCGAATTTTGTAACAAGAGGTCACGCTAAATTCACTCCGATTAAATTAAAATATTTTTGCGGAAATAACAGATATTCGAGAATTTAAAGTTAATCAAACGATTTACCTACCTGCCGACTACCTTTAGACCAAGTTTCAATATACAAGACCATTCCGTTCCTGAGTTATAAATTTTTAAAATTTGGACGCATAAAACCCACGCCAAGTCTTACAGTGAAAATTTTACCGAGTCCCAAGCGATTCATTGGAGACCACGCGAGCCGTCATCAGATTAACTGCCTTCGGACTTCGAAATATCGAAAATCGTAACATCCAGAGGGACTTTTCCTGTTTTATTTTCCTGTTTCCTGATTTGAGAACCCATCCACAACCTATTGTCAGAGATTGCAAGAAATTATATCCCGAATATTCAGGTTAATTTTACAAATTTATATACGCCATTTAGAACATTCATGAACACATAGAGAACTTGTTGTTTTTTAATCTATTATTACTTACATTTGATTAACTGTTCTTCAAACACTGTAATCCTTTTTAAAACTTGTTTAATATCACTTTGCACTATTTATAATATTAAAACTTGATTTAATTTAGCACTTATAAAATAATTTAATAGATCGATAATTTTAACCACATGTGTATTCACCATATTGAGATTGATCTATATTAGTACCAATTGTTGTCACATATACACTTGAGTGTTGTGCCACGAAAATACGAAATACGAATTTCGAAACTTGAAATTTAAATTTTAAATCTTACTTAAACAATAAAGTTAATTTTTACTATTTTATTTTGGCATTTTTAATTACTTGAAGTGTTCAATTTGATAAATTAAGCTATATAAGTTAACTGGAGTGGAGAGATCTGAACCGACCTTTACCCTGAAGATTAAGAGATTTTGAGCTAGCCATTTAATAAAGATAAGTATTTTATTAAGTAGCCATATATATTATTATTATTATTCTATTCATTCACAACTACGTCACAAAAGAAACATAACATTTGTCAGCCCAACTTAGGGGCGAACACAGTCAATTAATAGTAGCATTACATTTGGTAAGAAAGTTTAAAAATGAATAAAAACATTTACTTCCGGTAAAAAATGAGCATTTTTTTTTAGAGGTTTGATTTTTAAGTTCGCAAAACTGTTTTTAGTAACAACCATTTTGACAATTAACAGCTGATTTTTAGTCAGCACGTTTTGCCATTTCGAAATGAACAGACTTACACTAGAACAACGTTTGCAAATTCTGCAAATTTATTTCGAAAATCGTGCTTTAATTCGCGAAACTTACCGTGCGCTACATCAATTTTACGGTTGACATAATCGCTCATCGGAGCAAGTTATTCGAACAACCATGAAAAGCATTCGCACCATGCATACTCTAATTGATAATACACATCCGCAGAGTCGGCGTACAATGCGCACCGAAGAAGTTGTTGCTGCTGTAGAAAGCAGTATTGAGAAAGACCCAAATGAGTGTATTGGCCGTCCTGCACAGCAATTGGAGCTTTGTCCATCCACAACAGCAGTTCTTGGGCGTCCTTCGCGAAATTCATTATGTACTACGAAAAAAACGATCTCTTTTGAATTCGTTGTGCCAATTATAATATATTGCCTTAGATTGCCTTCTTCGTCGAATGCATTTCTAACTAATATTCACATTGTTTAGGCGCTAATGATGATTTCATACCCCGGAAATGTTCTGTACTCAAATCCATTTTTTGATTAACACATAATCTTTTAGAAACACGGCTATTTTAAATGTTTTCAGCGTTCCCTCGCGTTAATAATAATAATTTAGGCTTTAGCATCACCTAACGGCTTGACGCCAATATTAGACTTTCCTTCTTAGGTGTAGATATACATTTTTTTTTCCTATTTTGCAGACTGCCGCGGGCTCATGAATATGGTGGAACCTACGGCCAAGGTGTAATCGTACGAAACTACAGTGTAGGTAGCATAATAACAATCAGAGTTGAATTAACCGCCAGCCATATGGGTTATTTTGAATTTGCAATTTGTCCAAATTACAAAAATGCAACCCAAGACTGTTTAAATGAAAATATATTACGTACAGTAAAAGCCCAAGAAAATGTTGATAAAGGAACAACTAGATATTACCCAAAAGATGGTAACAAAGTCTACGAAATGAGATTCCGCCTGCCCAAAATATCTTGCAAACATTGCTTGTTACAATGGAGATATGTTGCAGGTAAATTTAAATATTTAATCGAATTAAATCCTTTTTTTTTTTTTTTTTCTATATTCCAGGTAATAATTGGGGTAATTGTCAAAATGGAACAGAAGCTATAGGATGCGGAGCACAAGAAGAATTTAGAGCTTGCGCTGATATTTCAATAATGGGAAGAGGTCCTTCTTACATACCAACATCAGAACTCCCGGAAGAAACAACTACGATCAGCATGAATGCTACGACACCAAGTGCGCTTCCACAACCGGAGGAAACCTACAGTCCAGTCACTGCCATTATAATCACTATCATCACTTTTTTAGTGATATCTTTAGTTTTGTTCCTTCTCTATTTTCATTATTACCAAATTGGTAGAAGAGTTAGTGTTTGGATCAAAACATCCCCCAACAAAAACGTTAACCAAACTAAAGATACCAAAGTTTCAATCAATAACAACAGTCACCTTCAATTCCCACCGCCAGTGGCTCCACCGCGGATGAAAAAAACCAAAATTTTGGCTGAAGATAACATGCAAGAAATTGATTTGAAAAGCGACAGCTTAGCGTAGATATATTTGAATTCAATATCTACAAGAACTTTCATTATTGTGATTTTATTATAACTAATTTCATAATTTCACGTACCTTGTTTTTTATTAAATTAATTAAGACTTTCTTTTAAAGATTTAATGGAATTTTTTTATAAAGTGTCGGCTCAATAAATTGTATATTTCTTTCAGGAATTTTTGTATAATTGGGTGTGACGTGATGTATTTTTTCATCGCTGTATTATTTATTATTTTGTAAGTATTTGTAAAAATAGGAAATAAAAAATACGAACTTCTGTTTTGTTTTGTACCTCTGGAAAATAAAAGATCTTTTAAAAATACATTATGTATACAGTGGCGTTTATAAGGTCTTTCACGATAACAGACGAGACACGTGATAAATAGTTACAGAGTTGACAAATCTGCATTGCTTTGAGTCAGCTGTTGTTAGTAAATAATCTATGAGGTTAGGTTTATATCATTTTAAAATATTTACAACTCCTACTAATATGCTTTATGTTATTATTATATATAGGCATGACTTAGTTGTGAAAATAACTGATCTTATATATAATATCGTTTTATAAATAAAATAGGGAGGAACTTGTAAATATGAACTCATTGTAAACAACTTATGACATTTGACAGAATCCAAGCTGGCAACCATGCCCAGTTCTGGTAACATAATATATTCACTTAATAGAGAGAAATACTAGGATTATTAGGTATTATTGTAATTTAAATGTTACTTGTTCCGAAGTAACTGTTTATCACGTGTCTCGTCTGTTATCGTGAAACACCTAAAAAAAAATAATACCACACTAAGGAAGTGACATTAAAAAAATATTCTATTTAAATATTTAGGTATATTAAAGAATTAGCCATTATGACACAAATTCTTCATGTTATATTTTCTGATTTGCCTCTTTTATAACCTCTTTTACATAAATAGAATTTTCAAAATTTGGAATTAATATTTTGTTAATCATCCCATTGCCTTTTGCTACAATAATGCATTCATGCTATTGATAGAAACTTTGGTCTAACAAATATACAATTATCAAAATACCCACTTGATAAAGGTTTGTTTTTGAAGAATGCAAACAGTTTGAAAATCATTTTATGATCACTTTTATACGCATGCGTCAATTACAATCGTTTGCAATCTATCCCAAATTTTTTCGTTGCTCATTCGTGGCAGCTAGTGACATCTACCATACAAATAGTAGAACATCAGAATTTTCAAATCTATGACATAACGTGTGTTCATTTGAAAAGTCAATCTAGGTTATTTTGAAATTTTGATAGAATAAGACGCATATATATTAGTATGTGTTTGTTGTTCCGTAAACGTAAATCCAAATGACATTTGATAATGTCAATCACATTTGTTATTTATTTGTATATACGAAAAGGTTTTAAGTATATCTATACGTTTATGCACGTATAACGCTTTTGTTACAATTGAAACAGACATGTAATATACATATCAGTAACTGTACACATGGACAATACACCTCGTATTTTCAGCATTTACTTCTGCTTAAGACACGTGTTTCTGCCATTACTATTAGGCGTCATCAGTTAAGCTAGTGAAGCAATGTAATACAAATGTATATAACATTAAGTTGAAATCGCCTACAAGATAAAGCAAATTTCATCCTGTAAGGTGGCACTTATTTAATAAGTGACATCTGACGGACGAAAGTATGTTTTCGTTCTTCGTACCAGTATAGCTGGTTGAACGAAAAGGTCGCCTTTTTCGGCAAAGTCTCTTTCGTCCGTCAGATGTCACTTATTAAATAAGTGCCACCTTACAGGATGAAATTTGCTTTATCTTGTAGGCGATTTCAACTTAATGTTATATACAGATACAAATCCATTCATAAAGATTTGTATCATTTGTATTACATTGCTTCACTAGCTTAACTGATGACGCCTAATAGTAATGGCAGAAACACGTGTCTTAAGCAGAAGTAAATGCTGAAAATACGAGGTGTATTGTCCATGTGTACAGTTACAGATATGTATATTACATGTCTGTTTCAATTGTAATTTATTTGTATGTATGGAACTGTCAAAATATACGACTTCGTAGGTTAAGTAGTAAATTTTAATTTACGACATACTTCAAAATGTTCTCAGTAAATCACATGCTACTAGATTGACTTTTCAAATGAACACCCGTTACTTCTTGAGCAATATGTCTGCTTACGCGAAAATGTTCTTGAATTCATTGTTTGTGATTTGAGGAATAATTATTTCAAAATAATTTTCATTCCTTATTTTAATTTTATCTTGAAAATAGTACATCTTCTTCACTGGTAAACTTCCACTCAGTACTACTACTGTCACTAGTGGATAAACTAAATAAATCCGACATTTTTTTATAAAACCACTACGATTTATAACAAGCATTCAATTAGTCTACGTCCTGGGCAGTCATGGATTTGTAATCGCATGTCTGTGCTTAAATTATTAATATAACCTATTAAGTGTAACCCATTAAGTGACACACAGAAAATAGGTAATGTATATTTTGACTTAAATCAAACTTCTGTCGTAAGTAGTAATTCATGACATTTATAAATTAGTAACGACATGCGTTTTACAATACATAGCTACTCCGGACGTAAAGACTAATTGAACTCTCGTTACAAAACTCTACACAAAATAGTCAAACAAGCGCGATAAAGATTTAAACATTCAGTCAGAATTACAACGATGCCTACGTTTTTCCACTTTCCGTGGATAAAAATGAAACGCGCATTTGTCTGATATTGGGTTTCACGAAAATACTCAAACCATTCCAACCGATTGAAAATCATTTCACAACGATTTAAAAACTGCATAAACGACAATTGTTATATCAGCTTAATTAGGAATTGCTGAAAAAAACAAGTCAATCAACGGGAGGAAACGTACAGACGCGTTTCGTTCTAGTTGGAACTTTTCAATGCACGGCATTCCTCGAAGACGGACATTGCTTTTCATTTCTATACTTTCTGTATGAATTTTTGTGAACATTTCACTGGCGCTCAACATATATTTTAGACACGTCTTTCCTAAGTGGAACCCGAGAAGTTAGAGGTCTCAGATTTGAAAATTCACCGGCTGAGAAAACCTAGTCGGGAAAACTAGTTGTGGATGGTGGTGTAACAAATCTTCAACCCACTATTTATAGCAATATATTTGCATACGTAACAACTGGATGAGATGGACAATAACAAAACTGTTTTTTTTTTGTTATTGTCGGTCAATTTTAAAATATCGTCTCTGATACTTTTTATAATCGCACAGTAGCGTAACAAAAATTTTTTTATTGTCTTTGTAATTTTTTTTTCTCGCTTACGAGGAGAAATTTTGGGAAAATATTTTAAATTTATATTCTATATAATTACATCTTCCCATTTTTATTACTTTGTCTTTTTAGTTCATGGACACCCGGTATATTATACACATATATATATATATAGATATAGATTTATATATATATATATATATATATATATATATATATATGTATATATGTATATATATATATGTATATATATATATATATATATATATATATATATTATATATAAGTCTAAATGAAGCAAACTGGCAAACTTGAAAATGGACTATGTATTACTAAAGCGCGCCATCTCTTAGAGATCATCAAAAACATACACTAGCTAATTCTCGGATCCGAGATAACTCGGGAACGAAATACAATACCGTAATTTAGTTCAGAAACTGACTAGTATAAAGCGCAATTTTAATTAAAAAAAGTAACGGGTGTTCAGAAACATTCGAAGTCAAGTGGGCTCTGAACAAAAAATCGTATATCTTTACTTAAGTATCTGATTTGTAACAATTATTAAATGTCAACTGTTGTCTGTCAAAAATCAATCTATCTCAGACATGACTTCATATTTTCAAGGACTACTTTGACTTCGAATGTTTCTGAACACCCGTTACTATTATTAAAATTATGGAAGATGCCAATGACACTACAAGAAAGTTTGTATACGTGCATAATGACAATTTGTCTTGTTATTTTAAATTTAATTGTTATGTTTCTAAATTTTATTGTCCAGGACTTTCTTGAAACGGAAAATTAAGAACTGAAGTCGTTTTTAACTTTTAATTCGTTTCATTTTAAATCGTACTATTTTCACCTCTTTTCGTATCGGTCCCTGCATTCACAACACTTTCCTTACCATATTAGGCGCTAAATTCAAAAACGTATATTGAATTTAAAAAATAATAGAATAAATATATTTTTATAGTATTGTAAAAATCAGGTAACGAAAGTTTTGAATTCCTCTTCTTTTTTGTTGTCAGAAAGATAGGCATATATAATAAAATATACTTAAATTATTTTTTTCATGCGAATTTATTCATAAAAAAAATGTTATTTTTAATACAATACATCTAAATAGTTAATTGACAAAGGAGATACTTGTTGAAACTTCATTATAACGCTAAGAAATAAGAAATTAAACTTCTAGTTTCAAAAATTTTTTTATTGTAAATACCACTCTAATATTGTTTCGCCATACAATGGCTACAATGGCAGTATTTCATCCACCTGATGAAGCCATTGTATGGCGAAACAATATTGTAGTGGTATTTACAATAAAAGAATTTTTGAAACTAGAAGTTTAATTACTTATTTCTTAGCAATACATCTAAAATAAAACTATTTTATTTTAGTATGGGTCATTAAGTCATTAGTAGAGCTGAGGATGTTTGCGGTATAACCATGGTTATATCATGTAACCATAGTAAATTACTATGGTTACATGATATAACCATGGTTATACCGCAAACATCCTCAGCTCTAGTCATTAGTGTCATTACGTAAAGGTAGATGCATATTTATGTAATTAATATAATGTATATCGTGCTAGTGTGTTTAAATATTACTTTTAATTAAATAAGCACATTACATTAAGTACAACAAATATTTTTGTTAAGATTAAAGAATACAATAACCAGGTTTATACATGCTTATTAATATTTTAAATAAGGTATGTTACTTGGCTAGTGTGTCAAGATGATTTTTGACAGATGGCATTGTGCAACAAAATTTTGAATTGAAATTCTTTTTCTAATTTTTATAATGACGACAATTCAAAAAGGATTCATTAGTAAAAGAACATAAGTATATCAACGCAAAATTTTGGACTAAAGTATTATTTAGTAACCTAACATAAATATTTTTTTTTCGTTAGATAGAAAAGAAGAAATATTTTTAATTGTATTGATACGGCTTTTACTTGACGAAGATCCATTATCTAAAATATAAATAATAATTTATAAAAAATAAAACAGATAAAAATAAGAAATCTGAAGTCTATAAGTTAACGCGTGGATGCGGTAAGATATATGTTGGCCAAACAGGAAGATCGTTTGAAAAACATATTGCTGAATATTGTTATTCGTTTAAAAATAAAAAACAAGATTCCACTTTTGCCAATCATCTATTAGAAGAAAACCACATATTCAATAAGTATTTTCAAATTCTACATTTAGAAAATAAAATAAAGGGACTACATTAAATTTACAGTTTAGAAATTAATAAATTGAAACAATCACAAATTTTACTTAACTATCAATTGGCTTTAACTAACTCACCTTTGTTAAATTTATTCTTCTAAAGCAACTCTGTAGACGATAATAGAAATGTGCATTTAGTTCATTAAAAATAAAATATTTGTAAACATGTTTAGTACCCAGACGGCCCACTTATTTTTACTACAATATTTATGTAAATTCTCATATTTTAAAGACATTGTAAAATAATATTAATCATTTTCTTTTTTATGTATACCGATGTTAGCTTCTAATGTGCTGTAATAAGTACCTGATGAAGCCATTGTGCTGGCGAAACAATTGTCGTATTACGAACAAATATTAATAAAGTGAAGATTTTAAGAATCATTTTTATTTCTATTTGAAATACTTTTAGGCGAAACATTAAAAATATCTATACAGAAATATTGTAATTATTGCAAATTTAGCAACGGTTAGAATTGGAAATATTATATTTACTGATGTTAGATTTTCGATGGTTTCTAACATTTTTTTAAATTTACAAGCAAGTAACTGCTATTTAAAACAAAATGATTTTTAATAATATCGAAATATTATTAAAAAAACTGGACATAAATTCTCAAACAACAGTACAGCCCTAAAAAATACATCAAGCAGACCAAATACACTTCCAATTTCGATAAAACTTCAATGATTACATCCGAAAAAAATAACAAGGCAAGAAACATATTAGAAAGCATACACATACAAAAAAAATACAGATTCCATAAACGATAGAACAGACACAAGTAACTTGTCTACATTATACCTATCACATGTCCTAGAAAAGTTTAAACATGGTGGGTGACACTACAAACATTTTCACACGTCAAAACGATTATATAAACATATGCCCCATAAAAAAATGTCTAAATCAGCAAGACATACGTAATTTAGTTTTATTTAGAAATGGTAACCAAAAACGAATACATTATATATTAACAGCACAATTTTAATGTAAGTCATTTTCATTTTAACATTGTATAATTTTTACCGAAACGTCAACATAAATTAAATATTGTTTTAATTACCTGTCCGCTACTCCCAAGAAACAATTACTTTTTTTATACTATAATTACGGCCAAGAAAATAAGAAATTCCTTTTAATATTATATATATAAACAATCTATTTCTTAGCCGTTTATTTAACATATCATTTGATAAATTCTTGGAGTTTCGGCTTTATATTAAATATTTTAAATTAGTATGTTATTTCGCGAAGTAATGTGAATGTAAACATTGCTGTCTACAATTACGACACTAATTTCGGTTTACCGGACCGTCGCTTTAACCAACTAAGCCACGATAGACCTTGGTTTAAGCTAATTAGAAATGCAATCAGTTAATGAAAGTAGATGTCAGTTTTGAAAGCAGATAGATGTCAGTTTTGAATGCAGATGTCAGCTTTGAAAGCAGATGTCAGTTATTGAAAGCAAATGTCAGTTATTGAAAGCAGATGACAGTTTTTGAAGCAGATGTCAGTTTTGAAAGCAGATGTCAATTGATAAATTCTTGGAGTTTTAAAACTCCAAGAATTTATCAATTGATATATTAAATGAACGGCTAAGAAATTATCTAAACATACATATAGCTATGGAGTAATAATTAGCAATTTCAAACCTTCAAAACTGACATCTGCTTTCAAAACTGACATCTGCTTTCAAATACTAACATCTGCTTTCAAAACTGACATCTGCTTTCAAAACTGACATCTGCTTTTAATAATTGACATTTGCTTTCAATAATTGACATCTGCTTTCAAAATTGACATCTGCTTTCAAAACTGGCTTCTGCTTTCAAAACCGACATCTACTTTCAATAACTGACAGCTGAATCATTAACACTGTTATTTTATAATGCATTTCTAATTAGCTTGAATCAAGATCTATCGTGGCTTAATTGGTAAAGCAACGGTCCGGCAAACCGTAGACTTGGGTTCAAGGCCCAACGTAGACAAAATTTTTCAATTAAGATTTAGTATGCTTTGCGTTGTAATTTGTAGACAGCAATGTTTACATTCACATTTACTTCGCAATTACATACTAATTTGATAATATTTGTAAATATTTCATATAAAAGCCTATAAACTCCAAGAATTTATCAATTGATATATTAAACGAACGGTTAATAAATTATATATATATATATATATATATATATATATATATATATATATAGATTTGATAAACAATATATACAGGGTGTTCCTTGAGGTAACCGACAAACTTACACAATACGTTCTAGAGGTGATTCTGAACAAAAAAGTTCATATGCACTTTAGCTTAATTTTTTTTGTTCTTCAGATTTCAACAAAAGAAGAAAACTGTTTCAGTAATGTATTTAATCATATCATGAAATTACATAATGAACTCGAAATGTTCGCCTCTTCTTTCTAAACATGTTGCCAGTTATTTTATAAATTGAAAAATATCTATCATGAGCGTCGGCATGTTTTATACCACTGCATTTTAGTAAGCAAGTTATTGACTTTCTAAATTAAAATTTTCCTGGACGGTGGATAGGCAGAAGAGGCCTTGTATTATGGCCTGCGCGTTCTCCTGACCTTTCGCTATTGGACTTTTTCTTTGAAATTGTCTAAAAAATCATGTTTACTGTAACGGTTAGCGAAACACTCGAGAGGAATTGATCGAAAGAACAGTTGTAGATGTAGATTCCTTACGAAATGAGCTTAAAGATATTAACTGGAAACAGAATATGACCCAAACACTAGCAACATGTTTAGAGAGAAGAGGCGAACAATTCGAGCAATTGCTATAATATTAGTTTTTTAGTTTGTTATGTAATTTCGTGATTAAAATAGTTAAATACATAACTGAAACAGTTTTCTTCTTTTGTTGAAATCTAAAGAACAAAAAAAAATAAGCTAAAGTGTATATGAACTTTTTTGTTCACAATCACCTCTAGAACATATTATGTAAGTTTGTCGGTTACCTCAGGGAACAGCCTGTATCCAATTTAAGAAATACATCAGTTTACATGAAAGGTAAGTATATTAAAATTTACTGCTTTTGAGAAACTCAGTTTGATTTTCTCAAAAGAATTCATTCAAATCCTAACTCTAACTATGCTTAAAAAATAATTGCTTAGCCGAAGAATAAATATAGATTTTTTTTCCTATAGACACAATTTTTATTCTAAAAGCTTCCAGAATATATTTTATTGTCAGAAAGAAAATATACAAATGATGAATAACCTCGAATTAATTGGAAACTATTGTGTTAATTTAGTTTGTAGGTCTCCGTGATTGCTGCCAATTATCTTTTCGGATTCAAGGCCCAAACCTAAAGATTCTGTTGTTTGGATACAAAATAATAATTATTGTTCCTAGAAACATGTGTATTTTTTACAGAAAAGTTTACACAGGGCTAAAATTATCTGTAAAAAAAGCATTCATTGCGAATAAATATTAAATAACGATTACATTTCAGAAATATTTAAAAAAATTAATCATTTTAAATTTGGCTATTTGTTCGATGTTTTCTTATCAAATAATGTTGAAGCTACACCTCAAAGTAAGGTAATGTGGCTTTTCATATCTAACAGTGAAACCACGTCCTGTTACAGAAGAGAAGAAAACAACACACGAACCAATCGCGAATATTATCTTACAATATCTATGTGTGGAAGTTTTTGTAAAACTATATAAATGTTGACTTTAAAGTTATTGTAATTAGTTCTTCAGTAACTGTCTTACATTTAACGTCGTCTGCATTGTAAAGCCGGTGCATTTTTGCTTTTTTTATAATCTATTTTTTTCTACCTTTTTCCAAAATGGCTACTGCAGATTTAGATAATCTGGTCGCCCTTTTCGACAGGCCAATCGAACCCATGTTTCGAGTGAAGGGCAATCGATCCTTTCAACTGCCCGCCGAGTATGAGGTAAGTTCCACAGCATTTTTTTAATATATGATATGCAAATTTAATATTTTTTTTATTTTAATAATCCTTGTAGGTCTAATGATACTCAAAACGTTTATAATTATATTACAAAAAAAAACAATTAGAAAAAGATATATACAATAAAATATCCTCGAATTAGAATCGATTTCTATTATTAAAGCACAATTTGTAAAATCTATATTATTTAATTGACAAAATTAAATTCAACCCTGAATTAAATTTTTATATTTTATATATATTATTTATTTAATAATTATTAAATTAAATATGATATATTAAATAAACTACTCAAAAACGAATAAGGAATTTTTATTTTTTTGTATTTTATAGATAGTATGGGTAAATATTTGTAGTGTATTTATTATATTAGATACATAATTGTACAATTTAAAATATATAAAAGTATATTTATTCAGAAAAATCGTTAGATTACTAAGAAATTATCAAAAATGAAATAAGCAACATTTTTAACAATAGCTAAAATAAACATTTTTCTGTAACAATTAATTCTAAAATCGTGTATAATGGCCATGGACATCTCTCACAGCTGTACATCTTCGGGCATACTCATAATGCAATTATTAATGTGTTCTTGTGACACTCTTCTCCAACACAGCGGTAAAATTTCCCGCAAGTGTTGCACGTTAACTGGGGGTGGATTATGTTCGTTGAGCTGTTCTTGAAGTCTGTCCCAAATGTGCTCAATTGGATTCAAGTCGGGAGACGTTGGTGGTAAAGGTAGGTGGTTAATATGGAGATCATTTATTGCTTGCATTACAATTTGTGCACGATGAGGTCTTGCATTATCTTCAATAAAAACCATGTTTTCATCCACAGCCTCACGAAAGTCGGCCACATATTGCTGAATAATGTCATCTCTGTATATGTGTCCATTGACATTGTTTTCAAAGAGATGGAGGTTCGTACGTCCATTCAAACTAATGCCCGCCCACACCATGATACCACCGCCGCCAAAAGGCACCACAGCTTTTGTAAACTCGCGTCTATAACGGTCTCCTCGAGTTCTCCAGAACCTTACTCTACGATTATCACTAAATAAGCAGAATCTGGATTCATCGGTGTATAAACCATGCTCCCATTGAAAATTTTCTGCTAGTCGTTGGTTAACCCAAGTTCTTTTAGCCATTCTATTGGCATTAGTTAATTTTGGGCGTCTCAGAGGCCTGCAGCTATGAAGATCCATTTCCCTCAGACGGTTTCTGATGGTTTGATCCGAAACTCTAACTCCAGTGGTGGCACGTAACTGTGTTTGCAACCATACAGCACTTCTAAACGGATTCATCCTTGTCTGAATTCGTATGTAGCGGTCTTGTCTCTGATTTGTTTTCCTCTCAGATCCACTACCGGGTCTTCTCCTTACAGATCCTACCTGTTGGAATCTTGTTAGAGCCCTACTAACAACACTTGGAGACACATTAAAAATTGCGGCAATTTCTGCTCCAGATTGCCCTCGCTGATGCAATAACGCAATTAAATCAAAAGTTTCTTTATTTAAATGACGTCTTGGCATCGTGAAAATGTGAAATGACGTTTAAAATGAATAATACTTGTCAAAAAATGCGATTTTTATAATTTTGTATTCTAAATTAATTTAAGGTTAAAATACAGGATTCAATATTTTATCACACAGAAAAGACATTTACCAAATAAAATGTCCACAAACGACTGTGGGCCTTCTAATTTATCTATAGTTTGAGAAAATACGTTAAATTTAATCGAATTAATTAGATCTGTTAAAAAAAGATCTAATTCCCTATTCATTTTTGAGTAGTTTATGTAAAACGAAAACTATATCAAACACCCTAAAAGGTATGTAAAATGCTTCAGGTATATTTATGAAATAGAATTGAAAAACAATTTCACTAAATTTCCACTTTTTTTGGTAAATACCATGACAATTGTTTGAACACACAGTGTCTCTTTCAGATGAAGTTGTATCGGTCTAGGTAAATTGGATCCCAGCAGGTCATAAATAAAATATGTAAATTTAAAGCCTCTTTATCGATAGGTAAATCCGGTGTCAACATTTCAATGATTCCTTTTATAAAGCTCACCCCCCAACAAATTCATTTTTTTACAAAAACTTAAAGAATTTCAAATGGATACTTATGTAAAATTACAAAGTGTACATTTGATTTCTAAAATACATAACAGTAAATTTAAAAACCGTCAAAAGTTTATCACGAAAATGATTGAAGCGTACAGAAAACAGGAAATAAATCGTTTACATTTCATTAAATGCATATCTTTTCACTGTGGCGTTAAAAATTGAGGTAATTGTAATTTTTTAGATTTAATTTTAGTATGTTTGTAATTTACGTTGCATTTCATTAAATGTAGATTCTTTCACTGTTCGTGTTTACCCAAGGGTAGCCAGGACCGAATTTACACACAAAGAAAAATTACAGGACCGAATTTACATGTTATTTCTGAGCGTCCATTTGCTCGGGACCCAATTAACATGTATCCAGTTGTATTAATTACAAACTAAACATAAGGGTGTTACATATTTGAATAATTTAATAATGGGTACTTTATGTTCAAGATTTAAACCTTAATTAACAAAGGGGTTAAATTTACCTGAGAACAAACATAATTAAGATAAAAAACAAAATAAATCAAAGATTTAGTTGTAAAATAGGCTTAATAAAGAATTACCGAGTTCAG
Source organism: Melolontha melolontha (assembly GCA_935421215.2). Classification (NCBI taxonomy): domain Eukaryota; kingdom Metazoa; phylum Arthropoda; class Insecta; order Coleoptera; family Scarabaeidae; genus Melolontha; species Melolontha melolontha. The sequence goes on along the minus strand of OW285241.1, from coordinate 19,672,487 downwards.
TTAGGTTATTAAGTAAAAGGTTCGTATTTTTTTATTTTTCAAGATTTCCATTGCTTCCATTACATTCAATTTTTGCGATTCATTTTCTATGCGTAAAATTTTAAAGTTATAGTTAAATTAGGGACTTTTTCTCTCAGGTGGATTGCATAATGTTTGTCATTCTTATTAATAATATAACTTTGTTCATGTTCTTTAATTCTTGCAGAGAAAAATCTACCTATCGCCCATGGAAAATTTAAGGCATGAACAACTACATACAAGTTTGTAAACTCCCAATTTGTTTTATCTATTTTTTGTTTATTGTTTTTAATAACTGAACTTAAAGAGTTGTTGGTTTTGAAAGCTATGTCACGATTATTTCTCGATAAGATTACCAGTATAAGAAAGTGTTTTAATTTATTATTTATTTAAGTACTATCTGTAGGAAATACTAATTTAATAGCTTTCTTGTAAGTTTGTTTAATGAGAATATTTTAAATAATATCTTGTCTATCTATATCCATTGTTATAGGCTATTTGTTTGATATAGCTAAATTCTTTACTATAGTTTTCTTGCGATAAGGGAATACTAATAAGTCAATGAATCAACAAATTGAACGAAGCCATTTTATGAGAGTATGGACGTGTAGATTTATTATGAATTACTGTATCAGTATGTAACGGTTTATGGTATATAGCAAAATCATGTTTATTGTTCATGTTTAAAACAGTTAATACTAAAAAATTGATGGTTTTATTTATTTCTTTTTCAACAGTAAACTTAATGTTAGGGTGGAGATTGTTAGTATATGATAAAAATTGCTTTAATTGTCTGTCTGCTTCCGCGAAACAAACTAAAACGTAATCGACGTATTTATGCCAATAAATAAAGTGTTTGCAAAGTGGGTGTTCATGAATTTTCTTTTCTAAATTGTCCATAAAAATTTCAGTTAATAGGGGGCTTAGTGGGATACCCATTATTAAACCATTCTTTGACACATAGCATAAATTAGTGAAAGAAAAATAATTTTGGTCTAAATATACATTTAACAAATCTAAAATATCTTGTTTAAAGATAAAACGCTTTATAGATATGTGTCTTTTCTAATATTACTCAATTTTCCTTGATTAAGAAACAAATCTTCAGTTTATAATTCCTATATTTCTAGAAATTATATTGTTAAACTAGCCCTCGTAATGTCCATATTATTGATTATTTAATTGACAAAATTTAATTAAAATTGAATGAGATTCTTATATTTCTAATTTCATTTGAAATCATTAAATTAAATTTAAATTTATTAACAATATAAAACGAAAAATATACGTATTATAAAACCCTGCGTAAATACAAAATACAGAATATGTGAAGTATGTACTTATATATTTTTAATCTTCCTTTTCTAGCTCTATTTAACACCATTTTCCTTTATTAACGAAAAATCTTCTTAAGTTTCTAATCCCATAATTTTTAGATTATCTTACAAGTTTTCGTCAATTTCTTCATTATTTCTCTAGATCTGCTTTCTAATAAGTCTTTTTTCCACGATGTGTTTTTATCACTTAATTCGTTGGGATTTGATAAACCTTATTAGATCTGCGAATTAAATTGTTGCTTCTAGTTCGAAATTCATCGCAGTTCTTTCATTAACTATAGGTCTATGGCTTAAGATTGAAAGTCCGTAACCAATCATAGCCGATTGGATTTTGCCATGTGCATGATGGATAATCATGGATTTTTACTTTTCATGCTACAACCATGAAGATGGTTGTTTTACCAAAACTGCTTGTTTGTAAAGAATTCCCTAGAGTTGTAATTGCTAATTGTGTCTTTAACTATTAACAATTTATTCCAGATAAGTAAAATTGATTACATTTTCTAAGTAAGTCTAATCCTTTATCCGACCCTCATCTCTTTCTTCGATCGCTGGCTTTGATGCTAGAGCATAAATTCGCTTTAGTTTATCTTTAATTCAGTTCAATATCTTCAACTAATATCAAAATATTAACTAATATAATACGATTTCTTCAGTCGTTTTCATGTTTCTCTATTTTTTATTTCTTATTGGAATTATTTAATATTTTGGAGTTTCAATTGTTACTAATCTAACTCTTATTTTATCGTCTACAAAATTAACAATAAAAATTTTTGATAATACTGACCCATTATTTGAATACCAACCATCAATAAAACTTCCTTCAACGATTTTTGATTTATTTTGTGGAATTATCCAATATTCTTCTAAAATCGTAATAGGCATTTATACCAATAATATAAATATAGTTTGTGTTAGAATACTGATATGAAATTTAATAAAATACAATAGATTAGTTACGAGAGTAACAAAAAGTCATAAACTACTATTCTTTCTTCAATTTTGTATTAAAATAACGTTAAAAATTCTTTAAAGTGCTATTTTTTACTTGTATAACTACATTTCCAGACTGACAGGTACAAGAATATCGGTGTTGAACTGACTAATCGATTTCGTCCAGATGCCAGTTCGACTGTGGACGTTGAAAAGGCTCCCATACCAGATCTTGGAGATATTTTGTCATTAGGTAGAAAAGAAAATTTCTCTCTGTTCATTCCGAAGCATGTTGATCTTTCAACGAAACTTATCAATATATTTCTAAGTAAGTAATCCTTTCATGATATATTCTGATTAAATTTAACTATTTTTGTATTAAATCAGAGCATTCTAACAGTTTAAGTATGTGAATTATTATTTTTTACGTATTTGTAACGAGTTCCATGGGGGTATAAGATTGATTTGGTTTGGCGACTCGTGTTTATAAGACTAGAATATTTGTTAGTAATTTATATCATGCACCTTGCGTCTTGAATGGAGAAAATTTGGGTTATATTATTTCTCTCTTCGACGAACCTAATAAACCAAAGGAAATGATAAAGAAACTATAAATATTAAGTCCTCATGGTATTCTGCATTTTATTCGATTCTATCACCCTCTAATTTTAGCTCGACAAACTCAGTACAATTCAGACACTTTATTTAACTAATTTTATCAATTATTTTTCAGAGGCGAAAGACCCAAAAGAGCTATTATCGATTGCCTGTTACTGCCACGACAGAGTTAATCCTTACCTTTACATCTATGCATTATCAGTGGCTTTAATCCATAGGAACGATACTAAAGGCGCTAAAATCCCAAATCAAATTCAAACGTTTCCAGACAAATACTTCGATAGTCAGGTCTTCAATAAGGCACGAGAAGAACTACAAGTTGTACCACAAGGATTAAGAGTAAGTTTATGAACATCTTATACTAAATATAGTACAAATTTTTGTCATTTTATAAGATTTCTTGGTAAATGTGAAATGTATAATAAATAAATATTCTTTAAGCAACCCATTGAGATACCGCGCGATTATACTGCAACCGATCAAGATGTAGAACATAGAATAGCTTATTGGCGCGAAGACCTTGGAATAAACTTACATCACTGGCATTGGCATTTAGTTTATCCAACCGATGGCGATGCTCAAATAACTCAAAAAGATAGAAGAGGAGAACTGTTTTATTACAGCCATCAGCAAATCATCGCGAGGCAAGTCAAATTATACCAAAAGAATAAGAACAAAATCATCGATGCAATTTTTCAGGTACAACTTCGAAAGACTTTGCAATCAAATGAATAGAGTGGAGAGATTACTAGATTTGAGGGCTCCAATCAAGGAAGCTTACTTTCCCAAGTTGGACACTTTGGTGGCTAGCAGGGCTTATCCGGGACGTGTTACAAATATGGTCCTTCAGGATCTTGATATCTCATCGCAAAATGTAAGATTGGACGTTGCGGATATGGAACGTTGGAGGGATAGGATTTACAAAGCTATCGCCGAAGGAGCTGTTATGAATGTGAGTTTGGATTTCATTTTGCGCCCATCTTTTTAATTTACGTTCTTTAGCCTGATGGAAGTCGCACAGTTCTCGACGATTTTAACGGGATAAATATAGTGGGTAACATCTTGGAATCCAGTCAATTATCACCGAATCGACAATATTACGGTAACCTTCACGGCTTTGGACATCTTATTATATCTTTTATACACGATCCAAAGGGTAAACATCTTGTAAGTTACTCAAAGTATTACTGTAACAATTAAAACACTAATTCGGCTGTTTATTTAGGAAAACTTTGGTGTCATGGGTGATTTTGCTACTACCATGAGGGATCCGACATTCTACAGGTGGCACTCCTTCGTTGATGATGTCTTCCAGCAATTCAAAGGCACTTTACCAAGATATACAGTGCAGCAAGTAAGTTTAAAATTTTTGTATTAACATCTTAAGAAAATTGCCCGACGATTTTCCTATTTGCAGCTGGATTATCCTGATATAACGATGAGTAATGTAACTATTAAAACTCAAAGTGGAGGAGATAACGTTTTTAAAACGTTCTGGCAACAATCGGATGTCGATATGTCACGCGGTGTTGACTTCCAGGAAAGGGGATCAGTATTCGTTCGATTTACGCATTTACAGCACGAACCTTTCTCATACAACATTACCGTCAACAACGGCAGTGGCGCTGTTAAAGAAGGAACCTGCAGAATATTCTTGGCGCCCGCTAAAGATGAAAGAGGAAATCCATGGATGTTCTCCACTCAGAGACTTATGTTCATAGAAATGGACAGGTTCAAAGTAACATGTAAGTCGAACACCTTTGAAATAGAAACTTACGGTGAATTGTCGGAAATTAATGATGACACTGTTCAACATAGTTTAACTTTCTTAATACGTGTAGTCTACGTCTTTTTTCATGACGATTCTGAATCTGATTTAAAATTTGATCCAACACGTCACAATTTTAGGATATTTTCTTAAATAGTTTAAAAAAAACGCATTAAATTTTACAAAATTTCAAAGTTATTTTAAAATAGGAAAGATGCTACTAAAAATACTGTTCTGTCGAATATTGAGTGGACATGTCTGGACATGTCCTTGTATGTTTCCTACGTCAGAGCACTTAAACCACGCCCATTTTTACTCTGGAACTAAATTAATTAAAATTTTGAACGATTCAAAAGAAAATAAATTCATATTATTAATATATAAAAAAAATTGTTAAAGAAATATACGAATACATACCATGTTTAGATTCCAAACGTAAAATAATTATCAAAACGCTATTCATATTGCTTGTTTATATTCTAATCATAATACAAGGAAGTTATTCTGATCATTTTTTTATACATATAATTGATATATGATTCCTTATGTTTATTATTGTCACACATTTAAAATATATTCTGAAAAAGAAAATACATATATAAAATATGAAATAAACTTACATTTTGATCCAATCTTGGAATATTTCATTTCTAATGAAATACAGAGCCAATTAGTAATTAAGATATATATATATATATATATATATATATATATATATAATATTTTCGTGACCTTGGTATGATATGCTAAACTTAATAAGTCGGCGATTAAAGGTCTGGTTTATTACTTCAAAATATATATATTTAAAACCCTACATGTTTCGGCAATGATGCCTTTGTCAAGGATATAAAAAATATAAATGACAGAATACTTTATGGACACAGTGTATATATATATATATATATATATATATATATATATATATATATATATATATATATATATATATAGACTATAAAGTATTATCGACCGTACTGTATAAGAAAAAATTTCATTAACGGGTGAGCGGTCTGTCAAGTAAAAATAAAACTCCTTTATTCCACTCTATATTTCATAACGCATTGGTTACTTCATCAGGAGTGTAATTCAGAGTTAAAATTTAGCAAATAACGGCACTAAACATGTTAAAATTCGTTAACTTTCAAACATCACATCAATATGTTGTTAGTTTTTGTCATCAACCTCTTAAAAACTCAAAAAAAGTTTTTAAGAGGTTGACGACAAACTAACAACATATTGATGTGATGTTTGAAAGTTAACGAATTTTAACATGTTTAGTGCCGTTATTTGCTAAATTTTAACTCTGAATTACACTCCTGATGAAGTAACCAATGCGTTATGAAATATAGAGTGGAATAAAGGAGTTTTATTTTTACTTGACAGACCGCTCACCCGTTAATGAAATTTTTACTTATATATATATATATATATATATATATATATATATATACACTGTGTCCATAAAGTATGGACACAAGCCCGTAATAACGTTATTGTGCATTATTTGAAAAATTGCAAAGATATGTCGATTAATGTTTTTTATTAGCTATATTTAGATGCTACTATTTTGTTTTTTTTCCGTCGACCTTGAATAAGTTATGACGTCATTGATAATTTTTTTAAATGTCAACCCCATTTTTTTTTATGGATTTAGAAAGCTTTTATAATTCTTTATTCGATGATTTAAACATTTTGGTGTTAGTGTTACATTAGAAAAGTCTATGCGAGACAACCGGAAAATTTGGACGTTTTACGACAACGCATCATCTACGAAACCAGACTAATCACTCCCGAAATATTACAGAATGTGCGAAATGGAATTTATCATCGCTTAGGATTTAGTCAACAAAATGAAGGAAAACATTTTGAGCATTTGTTATAAATTTGATACTAAAAATGTCAAGAATTAAACTTAGAATTACAACACCTCAAAAATTTTCTAATGTAACATACCAAATTTTTTACAACATCGATTAAGAATTGTAAAAGCTTTCAAAATCCACAAAGAAAAAGTGGGGTTGACATTTAAAAAAAATATCAATGACGTCATAACTTATTCAAGGTCGACGGAAAAAATAAAATGGTAGTATCTAAATATAGCTAATAAAAAACATTAATCGACATATCTTTGCATTTTGTCAAATAATGCACAATAACGTTACTACGGGCTTGTGTCCATACTTTATGGACACAAATGATTACTCAAAAATTTTCTAATGTAACATACCAAAATTTTTACATCATCGAATAAAGAATTGTAAAGGCTTTCAAAATCCACAAAAAAAAAATGGGGTTGACATTTAAAAAAATTATCGATGGCGTCATGACTTATTCAAAGTCGACGGAAAAAACAAAATGGTAGCATCTAAATATAGCTAACAAAAAACATTAATCGATATATCTTTGCATTTTGTCAAATAATGCACAATAACGTTATTACGGGCTTGTGTCCATACTTTATGGACAGTGTATATATATATATATATATAGAGAGAGAGAGAGAGAGAGATATCTGTAGCGCGTTCGGGAACAATCCGGATCTCCGCTTCTAGATTTTCCGGGCGACAGCTGGTATGTTCGGCGCATGATCTCATCGCCAGACCGTCGCCTGACGTAGTTGTGGATGACTCACATCACAGTATATATCGTTGTCTTCTGGGAATAATTGTAAAACAGAGGGAAGCATAACATCTTGCAGTATATTCATATATTCAACACTATTAAATCTGTTTTCTATATGCCATAAAACACCAAGTCTGTCTCTAGATATCCATCCCCAAATATTTGTCGAAAAACATCCACTTTTGTTTTGCTTATTTACGTATTTTTCCTCATATTGAGTATTTTTGGGCCTATATATTCTAATCCTGCCAGTGTGAGCAGAACGAAATACTTTTTTTTCGTCCGTGAAAACGTTATTCCAAAAATCTCTGGCAATAAATTCAAGAGAAAATCCTACACGTTCTTCTTTACGTCGATCATTTAATAAATTTTTTTTGAGCGGCCGCAGAATTTCTTAAACCATTTTGTTTCAATCAACGCTTTCAAGTGTGCCGACATAAAAGGATGTTTGATTACTTCGTGATCTAATATCGTATCTTGTTCTACAGTACAAATCCTTTTTTTGGACCAGTACCCTGTCTTCTTTCAATCGTACCTTCCCAACTCCATTTTATTACTGTTCTTGAAACAGCACTTTCACCAATTTAAAATTCTTCTGCGATTTGCCTTCTCGGATTTTCGACCATCCCTTTGTAATTCTTTCTAAAATTTTAATTCTGTCCGACAAGGTGATATGTGGCATTTTTGAATGTGCGACATTGTGATGACAGCAAACTCAATAATGACATTTCAACAGTGACTGCACATAGCTAAAATTTCGGCATTTTGGTATTAAGACATGGCGCGTTTTCCATGCTCGCGATGTACATACCTAATTAATATTATTTCATTTACTTTTCAATATCTTTTTTCAACCTGACCTGCCAGAACAAATTTGTTGTTATTACTATTGTTAGAACTATGAAAGAAACGAAAATTGTACACAGTTTCTAAAGAAAAACAAAGTTGTTATTACAATTCTTTCTTTTTCAGTAAAACAAGGCCAAAACACTTTAACTAGAAACTCAACAGAATCAGTAGTAAGCATTCCATTTGAAAAGACCTTCCGCGATGTAGACACTAACAGACCAACAGGAGGTGATGAACTTGATATATTCAATTTCTGTGGATGTGGTTGGCCGCAACATATGTTAGTGCCTAAAGGAGCTGCAGACGGGTACGAATGTCAATTATTCGTGATGATATCAAATTACGAGAATGATAAGGTGAGAAAAACAAATTAAAATTTGTGATTTATAATTAGGAAATTAAAATTATTTCTTTTTGAATCACTTGATGGAAATTCATAGTTAAAATTATTTCTTGTAAATTAGGTCGAACAAAATCTTACTGGTTCTTGTAATGATGGTGAAAGTTATTGCGGTGTCAGAGGCGGTAAATACCCCGATGCAAGATCGATGGGATATCCTTTTGATCGATTGAGCAGAGATGGTGCTCCTACATTACAGCAATTCCTAACTCCAAATATGATTGTGCAAAATTGCAAAATCGAACACGCAAACAGGACTGTCAGACCTAAGGCTAACTAATGGTGCATTTGGATTGATTCTTTGGTTCACGATGATGGATTTCTCTTTCCTAATATAGAAACGAATAATTCCTTTTTATTCAATTCGTACTTATTATATAAGTGCTTTTATTAGTATCATACCTATATTTACTATTGCTTTTATATCATGTTACTCTCGCTTAATATTTTAAAATAAAATTTATTTCACAGCAAATATTGTTTTTTTTCCCTTTTAATGTTTGAAATTTGTAAACTATAAACTCAATACTTAAATGCAGATCAAAGTCAATTGATTGAATCTGGAAAATTCAACCTTTTCACATGGTCAATTATATGTTGCATGCTCACGAGGAGGACAACCCTTTCGTTTTTGCTCAAGACGGAATAACTAAAAACATAGTGTAGGTATCCTAAACCGCTTCAATAAAAGAATGAAAAATTAAAATACAACCTAGGGAAGAGAAATTCAATAATATAGCAGATTTCGAATATCGAGATCTGATATGGATTTCACGGATGCCTTGAGCAGCAACCTCAGTGTGGTGTGACCAGGGAGAATATCGTTGAATTTCTCAATATTTACATATCTTCAATTCCCGAGCAGCTGCTCAAGAGAATTCGTAAAAACTCAATAAAACACTATTTTAGTCGATTCAATTTTGCTAGTGAAAACGTAAAAATATACAGGGTTGGGCAAAAGTAACGCATCAGTCGAATAATTCCGTAAATATAAACTTTAGAACAAAATGTTGTTAACAAAAGTTTTTTGAAAAGTTATTTTGTATTGGCTTCAATCATTTGTTTTTCTTTTCATGATGATTACATATGACAGCCAAAAAAATTTTTTTTTTAATGGAAATAATATTATTTTTTAGACAATTCGGAATCTTTATTAAGTTATGAATATGAATGCGTACTATTTTCATGGGGTTAGATAATAAAAATATTGAGAAAAAAATAAAATTTAATAATAGTAAACAAACTACAAAAATAAATTAAATGCTCAAAGTGACGTCCTTCTACGACCTGACAGTGTCCTAAACGTTCCCAAAAATGACGAATTGTATTTTGTAAACTATTAGGTGGTATGGCTTGTATCTCACGAGTAATTTTTGCTTGCGACTTCAACTGTCCCCAAAGAAAGAAATCCAATGGATTTAAATCGGGAGACCTAGCGGGCCAATCAATAAAACCCCGGCGTCCAATCCAACGACCAGGAAAAATTGTGTCTAAATACTGTCGAACATTAATAGCATAATGTTGTGGTGCTCCATCTTATTGAAACCATAGATTACGGTTTGGCATACTTGGTTGATTGTCGTTAGGAAATAAAATCAACAGATCTGGTACAATATGGTTACGCAATAAATGTAAGTAACCATCACCATTTAGGTTGTGTTCCAAGAAGTACGGACCTATGATTCGTTGCCCAACAATGCCAGCCCACACATTAAGTTTGTGGCGATGCTGTGTATGATTTTCTCGCATCCAATGTGGATTCTCAGTCGCCCAATGACGGCAGTTATGCCTATTTACAAATCCATTTAGACAAAATGTAGCTTCGTCAGAAAATACGATGTTGTTTAAAAAATTTGGATCGTTATTGGACAATTCCATTATTGTTTCACAAAACTGTAATCTTCTGTCCGGGTCATTTTCGTTAAGTTCACGCAGTAAGTGTATCTTATAGGGCTTGTATTTGTTCGCTTTTAATATTCGTCTAATAGATCTGCTACTCATATCATTTTCTAATCCTAGTTGAGTGGTTGACGTAGTGGGATTTTCCGTTAGAGCAAGTAAAACATGAAGAGATCGGTCTTCATTAGTGATTTCTTTTGGTCAGCCAGCTTTAGGTATATCTCTAACATTGCCCGTTTCTCTAAATTTAGTAACCAATCTCGAAACTGTTGATTGAGCTATAGGATCTCGATCCAAATAAACATTATTGAATAAAGTGCAAACTTCGTGATGTGAACGTTGCCTGTCACCATACCCGACCATAATAAGAATTTCTATTCTTTCTTTAGTAGTTAATTTGACCATTTTAACACAAAACACGTATTAAAAAAAGCAAGTTTTACGATGGAAACTATTTTATTGTGAAACGTCAATAATTCAATGACAGTCAAAAAATCTACAATTTCCAAAGCAATCTACAAAACACTGCACTAGTCCAAATGCACGTTTATTAAATTTTATTTTTTTCTCAATATTTTTATTATCTAACCCCATGGAAAAAGTACATATTCATAGTCAGAAATTAATCAAGATTCCGAATTTTCTAAAAGAAAATATTATTTCCATTTAAAAAAATATTTTTTTTTTTGCTGTCATATGTAATCATCATGAAAAAAAGCGCAAATGATTGAAGTCAATACAAAATAACTTGTTAAAAAACTTTTGTTGACAACATTTTGTTCTAAAGTTTATATTTACGGAATTATTAGACTGATGCGTTACTTCTGCCCAACCCCGTATACCGATAGGACCAGCTCTCAACGGGCCATACCGAGCAATAAGTGGCAACAGCTAATCCCCTCTACGCGCAATAGCTTACATTACCAGACATTGCAGAGTTATGAATTTAGTAAGACTTAAACCGCGCAAGGATATAGTCGTTTGCATATTCGTTCTGTATACGTAATTTGCCCATTTGTTTCAGATATAATAATCTCCAAGTTATTATTATTGTATTCTTAGCTGCTACGGAAAAGTAATTTTAAGTAATAAAAAAACAATAACATTTTCTAAAAGATAAAAGTAAAAAAATCAATAATTCTGCAGAATAAATTTTAATTCTAAGAAAGTCACTAAATATAGGATTCGAAAATACCGCCCTCTCTCCCCAAACAATAGCCGAGGCTATTGTAAAACTCCCGCCTCACTCCCTCGAGATTTCTAGGGGTTATTGTCTCGAAAATTCTAAACAGTTGAACTTGCAACTGTTGCAACCTTTAGATTTGCACAGCTAGATACGAATGACGGGCAATCTATTGCTCTCGATCATCGGACTTATGTATGCGCACGCGGAGTGGCGTCGTACATACGTTGCCACATCGCATTACGTTCCATACGTATATTGTTCCGTATGGCCCGTTGCGGGCTGGACCTATCGGTATAGACAATGACAGAATTGAAAGGATAACTTATCTTTGATTAGGTTCAGCCTGTTGTTGGTTCTACATGTTGGTTGGATGTCAGTTTCGATTTGAATTTTTTAATGACATGAATTAAATATCAGTTTAGATTTGAAGTTTTATTCGACATGATTTAAATGCCAATTTTTTTAGCTAACATAACCAAAATAATTAGAGTTACTTCAAATCAAAACTGACATTTAATTGGCAACAACAAACTGAACTTGTCAAAGACAGTGATCCTCCCAACCATGGCCATCCCTTATCTAAATAATTTTTGCTCATATTGCTGTGTACTTTGATTTTCAAAATGGGAGCCAAATGTTTAAATATGAATCGTTAATTATTAAACATGAATCATCATACACACATATTTTGTATTTTTAGACTCTTGACATTGCTCTCTGGGTTTTTGTTTTATAAAGAGGGTCACTTTGCAACTAGGTCTAGCATCTAATGTAATAAGGAGAGAAATAATACGATAGCCATTCATTATTCACACTTTGTCAAGACATACATTAATATTCAATTATATTAAATATCGTCAATTATTAGTAAAACATAGTACTCCAATCTTATATCTAGTCAGATAATATTCACATTTATATAGATATATAAATAAAACTTTGAAGATTTAGATTCCAATATTAATATTTCAAAACACAGCTGTGTATTACTTTAGACTAGTGAGTTTTTATGCCCTATAAGATGCTAAAGCATGAAACAGTGTTTTTATTTGAAAATCAATAAATTGTAAAATTTGTGGATTTAATAGTATTAAAGGTTGATAATATTACAAAAGAAAAATATGTCGTTTCATATTTACGTGGCGAGACCTAACCCAGCTACATAAAATCGTCAATAACAAACAACATATTTTAATTAGTATTTCATATATTTAACAAGATTTTAAAATTTCGAGTTCTAAACCCAGATATCTATAAATATTCATGAGATTGTTTTCCCTACTTACAAGTTAAAGACAGCTGTATTCTATTTTATTATCTGTTTTAATACAGAAATTGAAATTACACACAATCAAATAAAATGTCCACATAAAACAAATAAACTCATAAATTGAATTTTAGTACTTCAAAGCCTTGAGTGTCTTTGTTACATAATTTACCTGTCGTAATTATTATTATATTAAACAAACTAAAGTAATAATTTTCTTTAAATTAAAAATATAAAAATTCTGAAGATGAATTAAATTCAATACAATTTACAAAACCAAAGTTTTATTTGTGACCACAGCTTTAAAACGATATTTCGATAAGTGTCACCCTCCTTGAGAAATTTTCTTTATATATGCTCCGTGACGTCAATTCTTTTTCAAATACATTTTAAAAACTTTGGTTCTTATACCGATTTACGTTTTCTTTAATATTTCTTTCTAATAATATTTCATATTTTAAATGCCTTCTTATTTTCAAGTGTATTTTACCGTCCGACGCCGTGTTTTCTTTACAATTCACGTTATCTTTGTTTGAAATTTTACGTACTATCGTGAGCAAAAAAAAGTGGTACAGTCATATTTTAATAGGATTAAATAAGGCTGCGTGAATGTAAATATATATTAGATGTACGCGTCAAATTTAAATATTCAAATAACCTATAAGTATCAAATCACATATACGTTGATATACAGATAGGAGTAAGTGTCAAAAATGACTTTTTTCTGCAAACACCGTTAAAAGTTGACATTTTGACACGGCTAACTTCACTTTTAACACTTGTGTTAAAAGTAAATGACAGTTTGTCAAAAATGACAAGAGAAAATTCCGTACATATCAAATGATTTTTATTACAATGAAAATTACATATTCTTTGGATAATTAATATTAAATGTACAGTTTGTGCAATTGGAGATCTTTATTCCATGTGTTGCTGTACTTGCAGAATTATTATTTGCAGACAAATAGTTCATAGGAACTAAAATATCGTGATTTAATTTATCATTTGCAATAGAATTATTAGATAGATCTGGGAAGATGGAGTGAGCAATTTTGTTTTTATTTTCTAGAGAATCCTCTAGGTAACCTTCAGCAAAGGTGGAACTTTTCCAGCCTCCATTTCGCTTAATTGAGCATAAGCTTGGACCAGAATCTGCTAGCAAAGTAGCAGATGAACGTCGGAAGCAATGTCCCGTATTAGATTCTGGATTCGGCAATTTCAAAAACATTGCGATAATTGCAGGCATCTTGGCAAACGAATTTATTCCAACCGCTTGACTTGTGCATTTATTATTAGCGTATTTAATAAATAAACGTCGATGTTTTATATTAGATGGACGTAATGCTTTGTATTTGCGATACAAGTTTATATATGAGCCAATAACGGTAAATATTCTTTGAGTATTGGTTTTAGTATCTGGTATAGTAACTACTAACACATTTCCTCTATCTTCAATGTCATCCACAGTCATACGGCATAACTCTTCCCGGCGACAAGCGCCAAATATACCCATAACAACAGCTACTTTGAACAGCATATATTTTTCATCTGATGCTTCAGAAATAAATCTATCAATTTCTTGTCTTGTCAATATTTTTGATTTTCTTGGTCGGTAACCTTCTCCTTTCCGTTTCAAAAATGCAATAAGTTTATAATATTTACTAATATCATGGTTGTATTTTATATTTAGCAAAAGCTTTATCATCGAAAAATGTGACCACAGAGTAGAAGATTTCCAAATTTTAGACCTTTCTTTAAAATATGCTAGTAGAGCATTTTCGCAAAATTTACCTATCACAATATTGCATCTGCACCATTCCATAAACCTTTTGTACGCAATTTCATATTGTTGCCTAGATTTTGAGGGCAACAAATCTAATGTCGCTTTATCAGCGGCTTCAATTATTGCACTCGGTATTACTTCATTTTCTTTATTAATACACGAACTCATCTTTTGTACAAATTGTGACAAATTAATTTGACGTAATTTAACGGTTGCGTCCAGTTGTGTCAAAACGTATTCATGAGCTGTCAAATTTGGTCCGTGGAGTTTCATTATATTTTATAATAAAAATTGTGTTTGTAGAAAAAATATTGTACGATACACATGTTAAAAATGCTATTTTATTTCACTCGTAAATTGCGACACTCGCTAACGCTCGTGTCGCAAACTTTTACTCGTGAAATAAAATCGCACTTTAAACACTTGTATCGTAAATAACTATTGCACGTTACTACGATTTTAAGTACCGTAGCAACGTCACAATACTAAATTGTTTAAAAATTGACTTTACACATAACTTTACTACTGTACCACTTTTTTTTGCTCACGATAGTACATCGTAACCGTTACAAAAACAATATTTATGTATTTAGGAAATTTTTCAAAGTTCAAGTATCGATTATGAAGCTTACTATAACTTAAAAATATTCTTTTATAAATTGGTATATATAGCATGATTTAAATTCTAAGTTATTAACAATTATAAGAACGTAAAGAAATATAATAATTTACATGACATTTTACATACAATATAACGTTACTAAATATACACAGATGTGTTTTTCTTAACACGATCTGTATCGTTGCTTATAAAAACCTATTACAGAAAATAACAAGAAACTTTACATGAAATTGACTATGAGCTATGAGATTTGTTTTATGACGATGATTTAAAATTTTTTTGTTTTAAATTTTTCATTACTGTTTTCAACTTTATTTAATTATTCAATTTATCTCGGTTAGAAGAGAACACAGCAATATGTTATTATGCTTGATAGATTTTGTAACGCCGCAGTCGGATAAAAATATAGCATCATTAAGAGATTAGTAAAGATAATATGAGATGTAATTTTACTATCAAACCGACTGCAGATCCTTTGTTTCAGTAAATATATGCGCCAAAAAATTATCGCAACTCTTAAAATTTAGCAAATATGTATCTTATATTTAACGCGGAAGTAAACCTTTACTAGGACAAAAACTACATCCTCCTCAAAAATTACTTTAAAGTTTCATTTGAAAACTTTTTTTTCCAAATTTAACAAAAATTGCGAAAATGACAAAAAAATAAGAATAACAAGAATTAATAATGCGTGTTGCCTCCTATGGCTGCAATAAGCTTGACCCTTGACATGCTTGAAATTAAATTTCTTAATAAACGATCATCCAATTGCTCCAAATCTTCTACCGAAGCTTTTGATAATTCTTCTAAAATTTGAGGTTGCCGTAAAAGTGAGCGAATACACTGTTCCAATCTATCCCATACATGTTCAATGGTATTGAGATCGGGTCTTCTTGCAAGCCAGTTCAATGATAATAATAATGTTCATTTCATTAGGGTAATTTCTAACCACATAACTTAATAAGCCTTTACGTCGAATATGTCGACAAACCTATGCCGCATTAATTAAAATGTGAATAAAATTAAAGTTTGAACGTTCTTTTAAACGTAAAATTATCATGTTTATAATAAAACGAAAATCGCCATAAAACAAAATGCTTTATGTAGAGTGTCCCAGTGGCGGCTCTTTAATGAGAGCAAGTGAGCAATTGCACCCCCTGGAATTATGAAACAAAACAAACCAAGCGGCGACTAACTGTGAAAGTATTTATTTATTATGTATATTATGTATTCATAGTTATTGACGAGGAACGTGGCACGCTAACAACGTACATACACCGAGCGTTGTCACAGATATACTGAGCAAAGCCCTACCGTTGCTCTGTTAAGGCATTGACATTACATTGATGGTGGGGAGAACTGTATTTTGCCGTACTTCAATGTCGTATAATACATAGCGTTGGAGCAACTAAACCAGACTGCTCTCGGGCGTTATTGCGATGAACTCCGTGTGTTTTTTAGAAAACAACGAGTTATCGCGTTTAACGCAGTAAAAAATCTTATACAGCCGATGCGTCAATTATGTTTAGAAAATAAACAATCTGTTAAACGTAAAGACGTTATAAGAAAATTCAAAATGAATATTTATCAGAAAAATGACTGGATTTGTGGGTGTGAAATTAAAAATACTTTGTTTTGTTTTCCGTGTCTTTTGTTTGGTGGTGAACCGTCTTGGTCAAAGAACGGAATAAGAGACTTAATTCATCTTAGTGCTAAAATTAGTAAACATGAAAATTCCGAAGGGCATTTGAAAAATATATTTAGTCTAAGAATGTTAGGAAAAAATAACATTCAGAATGTTTTAGATTCATCATATAGAAAAACAATTCAACAACACAATGAAAAGGTAACAAAACATAGGCATGTGTTAAATTTAATAATTGCAATAAATTGCATTAGATTTTGTGGAGCGTTTGAACTGGCACTTCGGGGTCATGATGAACAGCAAACGTTGAATAACAAGGGCATTTTTCGGGAATTGATAAATTTTACGGCAGAATTGGATAAATCGCTCAGAGATCACATCGAAGCAGCACCGGCTTTTAAGGGATTATCAAAAACGATACAGAATGAGCTGCTTGATGCAATGTTGAACGTGTATCATGAACAAGTTGCCAGTGAAATTAAAGCAACCGACTTCATATCTGTGATAGCTGATGAAACCACAGATGTGTCCAATCAGTTTCAGTTGGTGGTTGTTTTAAGATATATTGTGAAGGCGAAACCGGTCGAAAGATTTTGGAAATTTCTTCTGCCTAGTGGACATGATGCTAATTCTTTATCTGCCTCCATCCTTAACGAAATTAGTTTGCTTGTTGATGACCCAGAAAAACTGATTTAAGAGAGCTATGATGGGGCAGCAGTCATGAGTGGTGCTATTAACGGCGTGCAAAGACATGTCCAAGACCAGTATCCAAGGGCTAATTTTGTACGTTGTTATGCACATCAGACAAATCAAATTATGTCACATGCTACATCGAGCAGTAGTAATTGCAGAATTTTCTTTGCCAATCTGACGGGATTATGTACATTTTTCTCCACATCACCACAACGAGCTGCAAGATTGGAAGAATTCCTTCAGAGAAAAAGCTTACCGCGTTCTTAAAAAATAAGATGGAACTTCAATTCTAGGACAGTGAATACAATATATGAGCACCGAGAAGAAATAATTGAAGCTCTAGAACAAATCGAGGGAGAAGCTAGTTTACAAACTACCATTCATCAAGCTAGCGCCAATTTGCGAATTTTAGAGGAGGAAAATTTTATCTATTGGTCTTTCTTTCATAAAATTATGCCACATGTGGACATATTGTTTAATCAATTACAAAATGTCAATACAGATGCATTAAAAATCAAGAATAATTTAGATAATTTTGAACGTGCTATTGGAAAAATTCGAACCGAAATCGCTGACACAGATAATCAGTTGGTTAAACAAAATGACCCAGAACTGACTCCACGACGGTTTAAGAGAATAAAAACTTTCCTGAGAAATACAATGAAAGAGGATAGATTAAATGCCCTTACTATGTTATCTTGTGAAAAAGAATGTATAATGATTTCCCAAACTTTAATGAAAAAGTGATAGAACTGTTCTGCAAGTCAAAGACATGTAAAATGGACTTCGTTTATCGTCAGATGTAATTAAACTGTGTAGTGTAATATTTACTATTCCCTCAAAACAAACTCTACAATGAACAGTACCTGTCTGGAACAGTACGTCGGTGAAATTTATAAGGATTGGGTAAGCGTTTTCGTATTACACTTTTTAATTTTGAAATTATGCACTCCCTATGTGAACCACCCCGAGCCGCCACTGGAGTGTCCAATAGGATAGATAACTGGTTTTGAATTATTCGTATGAAATTATTTACATTTTTTTTTCTTTTCATTTGTGGTGGTACTGACAAATACCGATGGAACAATATAATGCGTCGCTAACAGTCACTATACACAACTAGTATTGTATATGCATTTATGACTTAATATATTTATTGGTGATTCTTAATATATGCCACAAATTTTATGTTTTTTTATTTTATAATTTATTATTTATTCTTGTGACATAGTAGATCTTAAATAATTTTTTATTAATTTAGAAAGTCTAGAAAAACTTCTTTCGCCAGAAGGCACTGTCAGAGGTCTTGTCAAAAAAATCCTTAATGCAAAAATCCTTATTTAGAAACATAGGAGGAAGATCAAGTATAGTCCGATTACTATAGTATGGTTCCAATCTGCACGAGAATACTGACTTCACCACATCTTATTTACCAATAGTAACGTATGAAACATACTGCAATGAATAGTGGGTTAGTAGTTGGATGTACCACTATTCACACCAACTCTGTCCAGCTTAGATACTCAGTCGGTTACTTTCTTTAAATGGGACTGCTTTCCTCTCCAGGTTTCCAATGGAAAACGTGGAAAAATAATTTAATTAATACCACAATCAGGCGCCACATAAAATTTATTTGTGAATATTGTTAGTTTTACTGAAGTTACTGTTAAGCACACAAGTAGAAAGGTAATCAAAAAGATATACACATCCTTACTCAAATGAATCTTTAATCCAAAAAAAAATAAAAAAGAAAAAAAATTCTTTATAAAGTATAAAGAATTGTGTAATACAAACTTACACTTAGAGGTAAAAGAATTTGTTGAAAATGACCGCAAAACAAATCCAAACGTCCTCTGATTACACCCGAACTAAATTAAATCTAATAAATTGCAAAGATGTTTTTTAAATTTCACCCCAAATAAACAACTTCAAAGAATAAACAAACAGAACTGACAGACCGAAGCAAATCTCTAACACATGCGCAGTCACATGTAAAAAAAAAACTCTGCCCTTGAATTCCAAGCGAACAAAATTTAAAGTTATAGAAAATTTTTTATATAGAAATTTTAGAAACGTTCTTTGTCATTTATATATATCTAAGATAAAATATATCAAAATTACCACAATGGTAAAATACAAATCAATACATACAAGAAAATAATAATAAAGATAATAAGAATAATTTCTTTTACTTACGTAAATAAAATGTATTTTTTTATACGAGACACCAGAGTTAGAAGAACGTACAAAAATTAAACAACCACGAGTTCTGCACACTCGTAAATAAATCGGTATGAAATAAAGCACCAAAACTAATTAATAAAAATCACGAAGCTACTTAAACTAAGATAAAAAGATATCTTATAACTCACGTCTTCTCAACTCTGATAACAATTAGTGTCTCGTATAAAAAAATACATTTTATTTACGTAAGTAAAAGAAATTATTCTTATTATCTTTATTATTATTTTCTCCAAGTCCTGAAAGACCTGGTAATAATAATGTTAATAATAATTATAGTCAAAGAAATAGTAGTAGTATGGCTTCCCCAAACAGAATAAGTAATAATACTAGTAAAGATATTGTTAAAGAAAATAGCATAGACCCTAAGAAATATACAGGTACTAGATATAAAGATACTAGGCCAAATTTTAATTTAGAAGTTAAAGTTGATGATAAAAAGAAATCAGAACTTGCATGTAGTCAGGATTTTTAGTAAGGCCAACCAAAAAGTGTGAAAGTTATGCATTGTTGTTTGATAAGTCGGAGTGCGCGATTAATACGGTATTACCACATATTAAAATTAAAATAGGACAAAGGGAATGTAATTGTTTAATTGATTCTGGTAGTGAAACATCGTTTTTGGATGAAAAGGTTGTTGAATGTTTAATTAAGAATAAAGAAGGGAAATATGTACCCACTATCAAAATTACAATAGTATCAGCTACAAAAAAGGTTATAGCTGTTGTTAATAAAATTTATGTCGTCGATTTTAATATAGAAAATAATAAATTTGTCGGAGAATTTATAGTAGTGAAAGGTTTAGGGAGAGATGGAATATTGGGAATTGATTTATTGGATAAAATTAATACGATAATTGATATTAATAAGAAGAAAATAATAGTTAATAATAATAATGTGAAATGGATTAACCCACTATTCATAGCAATACGTTTTTAGAAAAAAAATCAAAGGTAAACATCGATTAGTAGTAAAAATGTTATTAAAACATAAACATTGGGAAATTATTATACATTATTGCGTCATACAAAAACAAAATTTTGGTAGAATTCTTCCCATCATTCTCTGGACGACGTTTATATTCACTTCTCGGATCTTATGTAATATTCTGGCCCGTAACTGTGCTTCATTTTAGGCTTCCCAACCCTTGTCATACACTTTTTTGCTCAGTAGTGCCCAAAATTCCTCAATGGGGCGCACCTGTGGTATGTTGGGGGGGATTATCTTCCTTAGGTACATAATTCACATTATGTTCAGTTAACCAGTTCTGAGTGGTTCTAGCATAATCGCATGAAGCCAGATCGGGCCAGAATATTAGATCATCATTTGGATGATGAGTATTAATGAAATTTATCAATTTATATAAACATTTGCGAATATAGACGTTTGCATCCACAGCTTCACCTCTAACTTTCCCAACGTAAGGTCTTGAAATTCCTGCTTGAGAAATAGTGCACCAGACTATAATCTTGTCGATAAATTTCACTTTCGGTTTGAATTTTACGTTGTCAGGACAATTTGCAATATTGGACGTGTAAAAGCCATTGTTACACTTTATTTCCGAATTGGATAATGTGAAATATTTCTCATCGTCTAAAATAAGTCTGTTGCCAATAAAATGTTGGACCCCTTAATGTTCGGCAGCATCTGGGGATTCTCTCTAGCTGGGTTGCGGTGTATTTGGGACACTTCCTTCTTTTTTGATATTCTAATGCATTTTTAGTCAAAATTCTCCCAACGGTCCTATGCACAATTCCAAATCTACGGCCTAAAGTGCGCGTAGACGTCCCAACTCTGTCTTGAGCAGATTGGATGAGTCTGTTTACTTCGTGTGGGGTCAAAACTGGAGGTCGTCTAATTTTCGGTAAATTCATCCATGGCATACCTTCTTCACATTTCTTAACTGTGCGGGAAATGGGAATTGGTCTCGAAAAACAATCTCGCGGTTAGATACTCATCCAACTAAATTATATATAGACTTTCGTATTTCAATCTTGCATAACATCTTTCAAAACTATTTCTGGCAAACTATGTCCCCATAGTAACTAATAAACGAGAATCTTTTCCAGCCCAGTGGTAACTAGTTTGGACTATTTTTGGTAATAACATTCCTCGTCAAAACTTTTTCTCAAAACTTATGTTCCATACGTTATACAGGGTGGCCCAAAATGAACGAAGGGGTTTTAATTCCTTATAACTTTTTTATTATAATTTTTTTTTTTCAGTATTTTGTAAAGAAGACTTGGGGAAATTAAAATGGAACAGTACACAATTGAACAACGTGCCAAAATCGTTGAACTTTATTTCTCAAATCAACGATCCATTGTTTTGACTCAGCGTGCATATCGTCGTTATTTTAATGTGCGGGTTGGACCCTCAGAGTCAACAATAAACCGTCTGGTTGCAAATTTTCGAGAACAAGGGGCAGTAAGGAACCTTCCTGGTGCCGGCAGACGACGAACGGTGTACACGGATGACAATATTGAACGGGTACAGGAGAGTATTCGGGAAGATGGAGAAACATCAACCAAGAGACGTTCGACACAACTTGGCCTCTCAAGAGGGTCGCTGCAGAGAATTTTGCATACAATAAGAATGTTTCCATTCAAAATTCAGCTTGTCCAACAATTTAAACCGACAGATTACCAGCATCAACTTGATTATGCAATTTATTTTCGTCAAAAAGCAGAAGAAAATCATGATTTTATTCATAATTTAATTATGAGCGACGAAGCCCATTTCCAATTAAATGGGTTCGTTAATAGGCAAAACTGCAGGATATGGGCTACGGAAAATCCAAGAGTAGTTCAACAGCGAGAATTACACCCACTTAAGTGTACCGTTTGGTGCGGTGTTTCGTCGGAAAGGATAATTGGCCCATATTTTTTTGAAAATGAACACGGTGTCGCCACGGTGTTTCCATCACTGGTGTTAGATATCGGACAATGTTGGAAAATTTTTTAAGGCAGCCGTGGAAAACCATCCGCAAGTATGGTTCCAACAGGATGGAGCCACAGCGCACACTGCGAGGGACACAATGGCTCTTTTACGCGACATCTTTGGTGAACGAATTATTTCCCGTACAAGCGATTTTAATTGGCCTCCGCGTTCACCGGATTTAATCGCTTCAGACTGTTTCCTTTGGGGTTAATAAGCTTGGAACCATACAGCAATTAAAAAATAATATACGCGACGAAATCAACAACATAACACCTGTTTTGCGAAAGGTTATGGAAAATGTTTTGGAAAGAGCACGAATATGCGAAGCAGAAAATGGCCACCACTTGCGAGATATAATTTTTCATAATTAAATTAAAAATATTCTCCATTAATATACTGTATTTAAAATTAAAAAAATTTAATAATTATGTCTTAAATAAGAAGTTATAATGAACTCAAACCCCTTCGGCCATTTTGGGCCATCCTGTACATCCGGAGAATTTGTTTTTTTTTTGCAGTGGCAATGCTTGTAAAGCAATATCTTAACACTAATGACAAGAATTTATTTTTCATAGTACTTATTTACCGTACATATTTAAGCAAAACTATAAAATCCTTACAAGTTCTACATGTTTATTTAATAAGTAGTTGGTTTAAACCATCATAACCGTAATAAAAATTCGACAATTAGTCCTTATTTCTATTTTAAATTATTTTCCACTTACCACCCGGGTGTCGTGCACCCCTGGCCGCTTGGCACTGCCCCCTTGCATGTTTATATTTTGTTCTTTTCTTAAAATAACCTTAAGAATCGCCCTTTTTAAAATTGACATTCAAGGTGAGAGTTAATAATAAAAACAAAGATTTATTTTGACAGAATAATTACTTTATTAACAATAAAAGTGATACATGAAAGGTAACATACTTATATAATAAGTATAAAAAATAAAATATAGATAACTATTACACATCTTTGTTAACAATAGTAAAAAAAAGCGAAAATACATTATATGGATAAAAAAATATTTAAAAAAATGCTCATAAAATACATTCAAACATAGCCAATGTCGTCATAAAAAATACAATACCAAAATCAAAAGTATAGAAATGATAAAGAGTATTAAACCCTGCAGAACGATTAATAGCAACATCTTCTTAACCTCCAGCTGGTTTAACAGTACGATTTTGAAATTTAATTACACAATCTTGTACTACCATGTTGGGTGTTAAGAATTCTTGGAGATTACTGACATTATCTCTGGGGAGACGGTCGAATGGATAACCCATGGATCTCTTGTCGGGGTAGAGACGATCTTTGACACCACAATAGCTCATGGCATCATTACAAACTCCTTCAATATTTTGCACGACCTAAATAAATAAAAATATATGTTAAAATTCTTGAATCTGCGATATATTTATCAACCGAACTAAATCATTATTTATAAACAATTTGGAAAAAACTATTTTAAATAGCTTTTCTTCAAATGTTTGGTGGTTGCATTACTAGAATAAATGAAAATGGAAAGCTAAATAATGAATCATAAATAAAGTTAATCAAACTGCTATTAAACCAAGAATAT
This sequence comes from Melolontha melolontha, assembly GCA_935421215.2. Taxonomy (NCBI): domain Eukaryota; kingdom Metazoa; phylum Arthropoda; class Insecta; order Coleoptera; family Scarabaeidae; genus Melolontha; species Melolontha melolontha. The sequence goes on along the minus strand of OW285241.1, from coordinate 19,648,083 downwards.
TTTGTGGGTGCGAGAGATGAACCTTAACAAATAATAGAAAAATTATTTTTGCCTTATAAGCACATTTTTTTTCTAAATTCTTCAAGGTAATGAAAGAACAAAAAGCTGGAAGCTATCAAATTCAAACTAACAAGAATCTGTACAAAAGAAATATGAGCATTGTATTACTGTAGATCATATAGGGGCAACCCCCGGCCCCCGGGCCAGATCTGGCCCTCCACCAGTTTCAATCCGGCCCGCGAGAGATTCAGAAAATTGAAATAACGATATCAATTCAAATCGATAAATAATATTATTAAGCGTACGCAGTGGAACGCCACAGATCGAATCAGAAATAGTCGTTAGAAAGAGACAAACAGATAAACATTCGGAAAGCCGCCCGTCGCGCTTGAAGCACTCGCGTACGATTGAGCATATTGGGGGTAATATATAAACCGCTCAGCGCGCGTGTCATTCAAGCAAATTCTATCAACATGTCTGGTTTTAAGAAAGCGGAAAGTGGACACAAAATGTCGTCAATTCCAAGACAAATGGACTGATGAATACTTTTTTATCTTGCACAGTGGTAAATCTATGTGTTTGTTGTGCAATGAAACAATTTCTGTTTTAAAAGAATACAATATGAAGCGACATTACTCCAGCAAGCATTTCGCTCAATATAATTTACTCACGGGCCAGTTAAGAAAGGATAAAATTAAGAAACTCATTACCGATTTAGGGAAACAGCAACAAATTCACAAAAATCATATCTAGACAGTGTTGTTAAAGCTAGTTTTATAATTAGTTCCAAAATAGCGAAAGCATCGAAGTTATTTTCTGAGGGACAGTTTGTTAAAGAGTGCCTAGTAGATGTAGCAGAACTTTTGTGCCCAGAAAAGAAGAAAGAGTTTGAGAAAGTGAGCTTATGGCGACGTGCTGTTGTTCGACGTATAGATATGATGGCTAGTGATATCAAAAAAACATTGACCGATAGATTGGCTGGTTTCCAAGCATTTTCGATTGCTTTGGATGAGAGTACAGATTTATCTGACACACCCCAATTAGCTATTTTTGTACGAGGTGTTGATGAAGAATTTGCAGTGATAGAGGAATTACTGGTTTTACGGCCGCTACAAGGGACCACTACTGGAAAAGATATTTTTGCCGAGATGCAGTGTACTTTTGAGCAATATAGTTTACTGTGGTGTAAATTAGTTGGAGTGTGCACAGATGGTGCGCCTTCAATTGTCGGTTCACGAAAAAGTTTTATCGGAATTCTGAAGAAAAGAGCAACCGCTATGAATGTGTAAGAATGTGATTTAATAATTCTGCATTGCATTATTCACCAACAAAACTTGTGCTCTAAGTCCATTCGACTGAAGAATGTTATGGATGTGGTAGTAAATATCATTAATTTCATTAGATCTCGCGGTCTTAACCATCGTCAGTTTAAAGCATTTTTGGATGAACTCTCTTCAGGACACGATGATGTGACATATTATTGCGAAGTAAGGTGGCTAAGCAAAGGTAAAATGCTAAAAATGTTTTATGACCTTAGAAAAGAAATAGCTGATTTTATGGAAATGAAAGAGAAAAGATTGCCGCAAATTTGTGATCCAACTTGGGCTTGTGACTTGGCATTCCTGGTAGACATCGCAGGACACTTAAACGACCTGAACTTGAAGCTTCAAAAAGGTAAATCAGCTGTTCAGTCATCTTAAAGCTTTTCAAAACAAAATTCGCTTGTGGGAAACACAAATGAGAAGTAAAAACTGTTTTCATTTTTTAACATTATCCAATCACGAAAACATTGAATACGGTCGCTATGCTGAAGAACTGAAACTACTGTCAGAGCAATTCACTGATCGATTTTTCGATTTTAGGAATATGGAAGGCACTTTTAATATTTTTGCAAATCCTTGTAAGTGTAATGTGGAAGATGCTCCGTTTCGCCTACAAATGGAGTTGATCGAGCTTCAAGAAGACTCATATTTGAAGTCTAAATTTGATTATGTGGAACTAAGCGAATTTTACAGAACATACCTTTCCGAAGAAAGAAATAATTTTTCGGATAACATTCGGAAGCACGTATAAATGTGAGCAGCTTTTTTCAATCATGAAAATTAATAAAAATAGGCATCGTACGCGGCTTAGAGATGTTAATTTTGGAAACAGTTTGCGCCTATGTACTACTGATATTGACCCCAATATTGATCATCTTATTTCTCAGTTTCAAACTCAAGTATCTTATTAATTTTCATTTGATTTTTCTATCTTTTTTTTTATTAATTCGTATTAATATAATTTTATTTGTTTGATTATGCTATTATAATTAATAAATTAAAAAAATGTGTGAATTTTTGTTGCTTCTTTATTCACTACTACCTACTTCTTTCTTGCCTACGGCCCGCGACCTGATTAAGTCCTGAAATTACGCCCTCAGCTAAGCAAAGGTTGCCCATACCTGCTGTAGATTATTATAGCTAAAGGCAAACAATTTTTGCAAGACTTTTGCATTAAATTTAAATTATTTAAAACATGTCGAAATTAAATTTAAATAATTGATCACTTGAGATGAATTTGTACATTGCTCGCAGAGGCTACAAACAAACAAACAAATAGTTAAAAACAAATAATGTTTTTCACTACAAAAGATATCGGGAGGAAAATATACTTTCTCGGGAAAAGTTTTTGACTGATTTTAGGAGGCAAAAATAAAAGTACAAAACTCTAAGACAATACAGATATAATTGAAATACCCAAGAAATATTTAGCAGTAGGCGAAAGGAGAAATGAACCTAGACTTTGAAACAGCACCCAGTGGATGATTACGATTTTCGAAACTCAAAGAACGTATTCATTAGTTTTTAATATACCTGATCATCATCGAAATTAGAAACCATAACGAACAACTGGCAGTTGAAACCTTCTGCATTTCCCCTGGGTATCAACATATGCTGCGGCCATCCACATCCGCAGAAGTTGAACTGAGCCAACTGTTGACCACCTACAGGCCTGTTCAAATCGAGATTGCGGAAAGTCCTTTCGAACGGAATCGTTACCGATGATTCAGTGGAGTTCCTTGTGATCTTGTTTTCACCTTGATTAACTGTAAAATACAGAATTAAGAAAAATCTATTTCAAAATCTACATTTTTTTAAAAGCCTTACGATTTACAACGAATCTATCCAGTTCTATGAATAGCAGTCTTTGATCCCTGAACAACCATGGATTATTTCTCTCGTCGAATTTCGGCGACAAGAAGATCCTGCAAGTACCTCTGCGATTCGCACCGGATGCATTATTAACGGTGATATTGTACGAAAATGCTTCGTGATTCAGATGAGTGAATCTGGCCAAGACGCTGCCACGTGGCTGGAAGTCCATACCACGTGACATATCCACGTCGGATTGTTGCCAGAATGTATTTAGTGTGTTCGCTGGTCCTGTTGCTGATTGAATAGTTACACCAGAGACAGTCACATTTGGATAGTTAAGCTAGAAGATAATATTGAGTCTAAAATATTTAGCTTGAGGTTTATATGTAAACGAAAATCAGAATTTTTAGAATATTTATCTGTTTAACGATTATTAGGCGTATTCTGTAAAAAACGCGAAGACTTAAAGCTTGACATATAAATACCATTTGATAGGTAATTAAAAAGTGCATTTGCTGGTAAATTAAAAAATATGGCGTTCTATTTAAATTAATCAAATTATAACCACTTAAAGTTCTTATTTGATTAGTTTTAATTTTTGTTCACCCTGTATAAGATGGCAACTTGATTATAACGTGTGTTCATTTGAAAAGTCAATCTAGGTTACTTTAAAATTTTGATAGAATAAGACGCATATATAACGAGTGATCATTAAAATTTTCGCTCAAGTAAGCCATGTACACAAAAAGTATGTCCTAACTTAAGTTATTAGAGGAGATCTGTCATTATAATTTCAAACGTCATGATTGTTAAAAAATAATTTGAAATGCTGACTTTTATATTAAATATATTTATAATTATTATACAAAGTAATAGAATATTATAAAAAATGTGTAAAATGTTGACCATTCTCCACCAAGCATAATCGCACTCTATTTCGTAGAGCATTGAAAACATTGATCAGTATTTGCGGTGAGTTATTGATGTGTTCACATTTTTCTATGATTTTATGTCTTAACTCTTGTAGATTATTAATTGGTGTTTCATAAATAATATTCTTTATATATGGCCACACAAAAAAATCCATGACTGTTAAATCACACGATCGTGGTGGATATGGAATCGTTGTATTTCTACTTATTATCCTATCGCCATAAAATTGTTGCAAAAACTGAATATTTTCAAGTGTAACGTGAGATGTAGCCCCATCCTGTTGAAAATATCCGACCTGGAGTTCATCATTAGTCAATTGATTAGTAAAAACACTGAGAATTTCGTTACGATATTTCTCCGATGTTATCGTGCCCTCAAAGAATATTGGTCCTATTAATCGGTGACGACTCATACCTACCCATGCGCCTATTTTTTCTGGATGTAGAGGAACTTCTCTGTAGAAATGAGGATTTTCACTGGACCACATACGCATATTTTGCGAATTAACATAACCTTTCAAATAAAACCAAGCTTCATCGGTGAAAAAAGTATGATTTAAAATATTGTCTGTCATTGTTTGAATAAACCATTGGCAAAATTGTGTTCTTTTTTCATAATCCGTAGGTAATAGATTTTGTACAGAAGTTAATTTATATGGATACATGTGCAAGTCCTTTTTTAAAATTATTTGACGTGTTCCATACGAAAGCCCTAGTTGTTGCGAAACTCTTCGAATAGATGTTTGAGGAGATTCGTTAATAATTTGTCTGACATTTTCAATTACGCCGCGACTTCTCTTGAGAGGAGGACCGCTTCCTTTTTTCCTTAAAATACTGCCTGTTTGACGAAAAAGATTTACACAATGCATTAGCGTATCACGGAAAGTTTTATAGCTAGGAACAGTATTTGGGTATCTCTCTTCAAACTCCGCAAGGCAATTTTCTATTGAATGCTGCCAAATACCATCAATTTTTTGAGATGTCAGGAAGTAACATTCTACCATAAACGCTTTATGCATATCATTAAAGGCCATTACTTTTTCTTTTGATGAAACTTTAAAATATATATTTGACACTGACAGATGTTTGAAATAACATCTTAATGACTAAAGCTACGCCATAATTTTTCTATACACGGCCAGCTACGAGTGAAAATTTTAATGATCGCTCGTTATTAGTATGTGACACTTCGCTGGGAGTTCCAATCCACCTTTTGGGAAACCGCTGAGAAAGATACTCACGAACCTGTCCAGAATTATGTGATGGAGCACCATCTTGTTGAAACCAACAGTTATTAACCACTGCCGTAGGGAAATCGTCTAAACCAGTGGCGGTTCTTTAATGAGAGCAAGTGAGCAATTGCACCCCCTGGAATTATGAAACAAAACAAACCAAGCGGCGACTAACTGAAAGTATTTATTTATTATGTATATTATGTATTCATAGTTATTGACGAGGAACGTGACACGCTAACAACGTACATACACCGAGCGTCGTCACAGATATACTGAGCAAAGCTCTACCGTTGCTCTGTTAAGGCATTAACATTACATTGATGGTGGGGAGAACTGTATTTTGCCGTACTTTAATGTCGTATAATACATAGCGTTGGAGCAACTAAACCAGACTGCTCTCGGGCGTTATTGCGATAAACTCCGTGTCTTTTTTAGAAAACAACGCGTTTTCGCGTTTAACATATAATGAAAAAATCGCAGTAAAAGATCTTAAACGGCCGATGCCTCAATTATGTTTAGAAAATAAACAATCTGTTAAAGGTAAAGACGTTATAAGAAAATTCAAAATGGATATTTATCAGAAAAATGACTGAATTTGTGGGTGTGAAATTAAAAATACTTTGTTTTGTTTTCCGTGTCTTTTGTTTGGTGGTGAACCGTCTTGGTCAAAGAACGGAATAAGAGACTTAATTCATCTTAGTGCTAAAATTATTAAACATGAAAATTCCGAAGGGCATTTGAAAAATATATTTAGTCTAAGAATGTTAGGAAAAAATAACATTCAGAATGTTTTAGGTTCATCATATAGAAAAGCAATTCAACAACACAATGAAAAGGTAACAAAAAATAGGCATGTGTTAAATTTAATAATAAATTGCATTAGATTTTGTGGCGCGTTTGAACTGGCACTTCGGGGTCATGATGAACAGCAAACGTCGAATAACAAGGGCATTTTTCGGGAATTGATAAATTTTACAGCAGAATTGGATAAATCGCTCAGAGATCACATCGAAGCAGCACCGTTTTTTAAGGGATTATCAAAAACGATACAGAATGAGCTGCTTGATGCAATGTTGAACGTGTATCATGAACAAGTTGCCAGTGAAATTAAAGCAACCGACTTCATATCTGTGATAGCTGATGAAACCACAGATGTGTCCAATCAGTTTCAGTTGGTGGTTGTTTTAAGATATATTGTGAACGCGAGACCGGTCGAAAGATTTTGGAAATTTATTCTGCCTAGTGGACATGATGCTAATTCTTTATCTGCCTCCAGCCTTAACGAAATTAGTTTGCTTGTTGATGACCCAGAAAAACTGATTGCACAGAGCTATGATGGGGCAGCAGTCATGAGTGGTGCTATTAACGGCGTGCAAAGACATGTCTAAGACCAGTATCCAAGGGCTAATTTTGTACATTGTTATGCACATCAAACAAATCTAATTATGTCACATGCTACATCGAGCAGTAGTAATTGCAGAATTTTTTTTGCCAATCTGACGGGATTATGTACATTTTTCTCCACTTCACCACAACGAGCTGCAAGATTGGAAAAATTCCTTCAGAGAAAAAGCTTACCTCGTTCTTCAAAAATAAGATGGAACTTCAATTCTAGGACAGTGAATACAATATATGAGCACCGAGATGAAATAATTGAAGCTCTAGAACAAATCGAGGGAGAAGCTAGTTTACAAACTACCATTCATCAAGCTAGTGCCAATTTGCGAATTTTAGAGGAGGAAAATTGTATCTATTGGTTAACTTTCTTTCATAAAATTATGCCACATGTGGACATATTGTTTAATCAATTACAAAATGTCAATACAGATGCATTAAAAATCAAGAATAATTTAGATAATTTTGAACGCGCTATTGGAAAAATTCGAACCGAAATCGCTGACACAGATAATCAGTTGGTTAAACAAAATTACCCAGAACTGACTCCTCGGCCATCAAAGCGGCGAAGAGTAACTGATGGAGCAAACTGATGGAGCAAAGAAGGAGGGAAACTATTGAAGTGTGCGATATTAATTTGCTAGAAATAAAAACTAGATTTCGGTATACAAGGCACTTAATATTAGCAAACTTAATTTCTTTTATACAGTTCTCCTCTTTTCAAAAAAAAATTCCGGAAGATTGCCTTAAAGAAGCAGCAAAATTTTGTCCATGCCTCAATGAAAGCAGACTACGAACTGAATTAAGCGTTCTATATTCTAGAGAAGAATTTAGGCAAAATATAGAAGTCGGTGCTGTAGGTCTGCTAGGTCTTCTGCTGGATGGATTAAGCGACACCTTTAATGAAGTTGTTACACTTTTAAAAATTGTCATTACAATCCCAATGACAACGCCAGTTTTCACGGTTGAAGAGAATCAAAATTTTCCTGAGAAATACAATGAAAGAAGAGAGATTAAATGCCCTTACTATGTCATCTTGTGAAAAAGAATGTATAAATAATTTCCCAAACTTTAATGAAAAAGTGATAGAACTGTTCTGCAAGTCAAAGACACGTAAAATGGACTTCGTTTATCGTCAGATGTAATTAAACTGTGAAGTGTAATATTTACTGTTCCCTCAAAACAAACTCTACAATGAACAGTACCTGTCTGGAACAGTACGTCGGTGAAATTTATAAGGATTGGGTAAGCGTTTTTGTATTACACTTTTTAATTTTGAAATTATGCACTCCCTATGTGAACCACCCCGAGCCGCCACTGGACTCTAAACAGTCTTCTAAATCATTTTGCAATAAATAAAGATATCGAGCCGCATTTAAGGAGTTATGTTTATTTCGAGACTTCACAGGTTTTTTAAATGTATAATAAAATGAGAAAAAAATAAAAACAAAAATTTAAAAAACCACATTTTCCTAAATATCTCAAAAAACAAAAAACATAATTGAATTAAATGCCATGTAAAAGGTCACTAAAGTGCGCAACTTTCTTCCCATTTAAACAACGTTGTATCTCTTACCGTTCCCGAGATCCCCATGCAGTTTATTCTTATCTTGGACATAGTGTATATACGCTAAATTATATAACTTTCTGCTTGGCCTTGGGTAAACATGTAAAAATGATATGAGTTTCACACCGACCGCGAAATGACAGAAAAGATTATAAAATTACTAGAATTAGGAGTTGTCTTACACAGGATGTGGTAGGATGGAGATAAATGAAACGGAAATGTCTAGGTAAATTATATCGTTACACAAATCAAGTTAATTTTGTTAACAAAATCAGAAAAGGATCAAAAAAAAATTAAATTTATTTCACGCGTGCATATAAATTACCATTAGGATTTATATATTTAACATTGAAAAATTTATTCAAACTAAAGAAATATACGAAAAATGTTCTCATCTAAGAAGTAATCAATTGTAAAATTAATTAGTAGAAAATAATCAAAAAAGTACCTTATAAGATTTTAATAAAATGTTTTATTACCTGTTCCACTGGATAACGCGGTAAACTGCCCTTAAATTGTTGGAAAACATAGTCGATGAAGGCATGCCATCTGTAGAATACTGGATCTCTCATTGCTGTTGCAGAATCACCCATAACACTAAAGGTTTCCTATTAGAGAAGCAAATGAAAATGTAATTTTGTTAATTTTATTTTCATCTATCGAAGATTGTAATTTTTTACACAAATATATTTGGGTTAAAGCAATGAAATCTTTCTTCGTTAATATTCAAGATAAAACGAAAACATCGGAAGTAATCTGTTAAACAAAAATAAAATAAGATATTCTATGACAAGCATATCAAATCCGTGGCTCACAATGTATTTATTTTAGGGTTCAACCAACATATCAGTATGCTATTAAAAACTTCCTAGTTTATTTTTTTTAATTTCTAATCGTAATTATTAATAATGAACCACGGCATTCGCCAATGATCGATTACTAGTCATGCCATGATTTTATCCACCGATGTTGTTCAAATTTTGCACGTATTCTAAGTTACCCGAGGAAGAAAATTATATTTAAGTGCGTTTATTATTGCACGAATACTAATAAAGGGACTCATTTTTATTAAAACATGAATCCTTACTAAAATCTATTAGAAATATGCTATTTGCAAATGTCTTTAATGAAATAAAGTTACACTTAACCTTTATTACCAGCATTACCAACTCAAAACAACCACGAAACTTAAAAATAGCTCATAGGGAAGTTTTTCCACCAGTAAGTTATGTTATTCAAAGAAATTATTACTGTTTCTAAACTTTACAAATACATTACCAAAAGTAGCAAATTTCTCGCACCAACTAACTTTTCTAATAGGAAAAAAAGAGTAAAGAAAACCAAAATCGAAATTTACGTGGAATAATATGGCCTGGAACTATGAAAAAAGGAATATTGTAACATATTTTCTAAAGAGAAAACCTTTAACCCAAATACATCTGAAAGATTTAGATATTACTAAGAGATTTGTGCTGAAATTATGAAATTGGGATAAATCCAAATTTTGATTAATTTTCTAATACTTGACAGTACAAGTGTTCATTTGAAGTCAATCTAGGTTACTTTGAAATTTTGATAGAATAAGACGCATGTATATTAGTATGTGTTTGTTGTTCCGTAAACGTAAATCCAAATGACATTTGATAATGTCAATCGCAAATATCAGTTAGTGCATAAAATAATCGTGCGTCGATTCTGGTTTAAATAAATTGCTTCTCAGTTTTAAAATGGCTTTCACTTTATAACATAAAATTCTTTTAGTGCAGGCTTATTTTCGAAGTGGTAATAAAATTGATTGATAAAGATTGCATGGTAGAATTTCAAGTTGAGTTTCCACATTTTGTAATGAATTATATACAATTTAAGAATACTTTGGATGGAACTTTAAAACTTTTTTCTGAAACTGACAGTCTCTTAAGCAAATCAGGCAGCGGAGCAGTTAAGAAACGTACACCTCAAGTTGTCAATCGTGTTGAAGAAATAATGGAAAATGAACCACAAACATCTGTTCGACATTTGTGTCAACAAATAAACCTTTCCCTTACAAAGTGCTGTAAGGTTGTTAGCTGTTGACCTCTAATCGCGTGTAACCTACGCTCAAGCCACCCAGGATCTCAACCACGAGGAAGACAACTTTTCATCGAAAATCATCATGAGCGACGAGGCCCATTTCCATCGCTGTGGATATGTGAATAAGCAAAATTATCGCTTCTAGAGCATCGAAGATCCGCGTATAACCCACGAAGAGCCTTTATACCCGCTTAAAGTTACTGCAGGTGTGCTGTTTACGCTAGAGGCGCCATTGGGCCTTATTTCTTCGAAAACGCCTCGGGCCAAACGACTACTGTGGACGGCGAGCGCTACAGAGCCATGCTCAACGACTTTCTCCTCTAATTGGATGAATTGGAACTGGATAACATGTGGTTCCAACAGGATGGAGCAACGACGCTTACTGCACGAGCCACAACCAAAATTCTGAAGATTGCATTTCCGGGTCGCCTTATCTCTCGGTTTGGCGATTTGCACTGGCCAGCAAGATCGCCCGATTTAACCGTCTCAGACTTCTTTTTGTGGGGTTTTTTGAAATCACGAATCTATGTCAACAAACCTCAGACTCTTGAAGCCCTGAAAGAGAATATCCGTCAAGAATGTGAGAACCTATCCCGAAAATTCTGGTAAGAGTGATGGAAAATGCCATAAATCAGGCCCGTATTGTCATCAATTCTGGCGGCGGCCACTCATTTTCTCGACTCAAATAAATATAATCCAAAAGCAGAACCAAAGTTTTTCATTCATAAAAAAAATTACAACCAAAGAACATCGGGTGATAACTTTTGTGCCACCTTGTACATCTTCCATTTCTACTTGAATCAATTCTAACGTTTATGCAAACGCTCTTTAAAAAACTTCAAATAACAGAAGGCTAAAGAACTAAATATTGTTTTTGGAAAAAGAAATTTAAAAATTATAATTATCTGTTCATATACCAGAGCGGAATGTGGTAAAAAAAATCGTTGGAAAATTTTTGAAGGAACATACGTCTTCGCGAAAATGGTAACATATTTTAAAAATTTCTGAAAAGCCACGTCCATCAACGGAACGTACAGACGCGTTTCGCTTTTGTGAGCGAAAGCGTCTGTACCAGGAAGGTCGGAGGCACGGCGAGGTGTGTTCTACATACTGGTACAAACTTAGTTTGTCGGATTGTAGTTATTAACGCATCACATAAGGCGACATTTACATGTAAAAATGAGATTTAATATTCTTTAATTCTCATTTGCAGTAAGTTCAGAATGTTAACATATTTTAACGCGGTAATGCTGGAAGAATAAAATATTTTTTTTGGGGAAAACAAAATATTTAAATGACCTGCTCATATACCCGATGTAAATTTGATGAAGAATGTGTGAGGAATTCTTGTAAAAAAATGTTAAAACATCATTTTTAGAATTTACAAATCATTTACAAATTAGTAATCTTATAGTCAATAACTTATCTTAGAAAATTAGTTTAATTTCAAATTAAATTTTTTAAATTCGAATCAATATGAACCAATAGTTATTCGTTATGTACCTAGATATTAAAAAAAACTTTTATAATTAAAAAAAAACCCTAGTTAACAAACGAGGTAGTGTTAAAGAATTAGAAAAATTGTTTTTGTAAAAAAAATTTATTATTGAAATGACCTGCTCATTTACCTGATCTAAATATGGTTAAGAAAGTGTGGGAAATTCTTGGTAAGAAATTTTAGAACATTCTTAGAATTTACTTACAATATAATAATCTTTTACTCAATAATTTAAGTAATGAATTTAACTTAATTTCAATTTAAATGCTCAAATTTCAACTCAAAATAAACCGGTGAAATATTTGTTATTAGAATTCAAAAAAATACTTTATATTAGAAAAAATTACTTACCAAATGTCTATGATCCGGATCATGAACATAGGAAATGAAAACGTGTCCCATATTGTGAAGATCCCCATAAACAGCTCTGTTTGGTGATAAAATGCTCGACTCCATCATGTTGCCCAAAATATCGATACCTCCAGTTTCTGTTAATTGTACTTGTTCGCCTCTTTCCTGTACATAATAATATAAATAGATTTTTTATTCCAAGAGAATTTTTTAATTTTATCAAAACAATCCGTACCATATACAGGGTGGCCCAAAATGACCGAAGGGGTTTTAATTCCTTATAACTTTTTTATTATAATTTTTTTTTTTTGTTTTCAGTATTTTGTAAAGAAGACTTGGGGAATTTAAAATGGAACAGTACACAATTGAACAACGTGCCAAAATCGTTTAATTTTATTTCTCAAATCAACGATCCATTGTTTTGACTCAGCGTGCATATCGTCGATATTTTAATGTGCGGATTGGACCCTCAGAGTCAACAATAAACCGTCTGGTTGCAAATTTTCGAGAACAAGGGGCAGTAAGGAACCTTCTTGGTGCCGGCAGACGACGAACGGTGCACACGGATGACAATATTGAACGGGTACAGGAGAGTATTCGGGAAGATGGAGAAACATCAACCAGGAGACGTTCGACACAACTTGGCCTCTCAAGAGGGTCGCTGCAGAGAATTTTGCATTCAATAAGAATGTTCCATATAAAATTCAGCTTGTCCAACAATTGAAACCGACAGATTACCAGCAACGACTTGATTATGCAATTTATTTTCGTCAAAAAGCAGAAGAAAAACATGATTTTATTTATAATTTAATTATGAGCGACGAAGCCCATTTCCAATTAAATGGGTTCGTTAATAGGCAAAACTGCAGGATATGGGCTACGGAAAATCCAAGAGTAATTCAACAGCGAGAATTACACCCACTTAAGTGTACCATTTGGTGCGGTGTTTCGTCGGAAAGGATAATTGGCCCATATTTTTTTGAAAATAAACACGGTGTCGCCGTTTCCATCACTGGTGTTAGATATCGGACAATGATGGAAAAATTTTTAAGGCCAGCCGTGGAAACCATCCGCAAGTATGGTTCCAACAGGATGGAGCCACAGCGCACACTGCAAAGGGACACAATGGCTCTTTTATTTTTTTAATTATTTCCCGTACAAGCAATTTTAATTGGCCTCCGCGTTCACCGGATTTAACCGCTTCAGACTGTTTCCTTTGGGGTTATTTGAAAGGAAAAGTCTATATTAATAAGCCTCGAACCATACAGCAATTAAAAAATAATATACGCGACGAAATCAACAACATAACACCTGAAGTTTTGCGAAAGGTTATGGAAAATCTTTTGGAAAGAGCACGAATATGCGAAGCAGAAAATGGCCACCACTTGCGAGATATAATTTTTCATAAATAATTAAAAATTAAAAATATTCTCCATTAATATACTGTATTTAAAATTAAAAAAATTTAATAATTATGTCTTAAATAAGAAGTTATAATGAACTCAAACCCCTTCGGTCATTTTGGGCCACCCTGTATTTCTTCAGAATCAAGATTTAGAAGTAATAAAATTGTATTTTATTAAATTATGTCATATATTGCAAAATTTTAATTATCACGAAAGGATAAAATAATTCTAACAAACTTGATATTTTATATTTAACATAAAAAGAATCGTAAATTTTCTGTATTTAAACAATTCATTTTATACTTTTGTATTCAACAAAAAAAAACAATAACAAAATAATAATGAAAAAATAAATTAAACAAAAAAAAAAGATTCTTGGGTCAAATAACAGAAAGATAGTTAATGGAAATATATCTATATGTATATATAAGACAATGTTCAATTTAAATGCAACGTGGATCATTTTTTGCAAACTGATCCACGTTGTCTGGAGAAGGTTAAAAGCTTTTAAAGTCCTCGATCTGACCAGTAGAAAGACAGTTAGGGATCTAATAATATAATATCAACAGTAGTGGTACTATTATCTAAGTGTAGATGGCGCCACGGGACGGTACTTTTCACATTGAATTTCACATGGCCAATTTTACGATGCATGCTCCCATGTAAGAAAAACAAGGGATTTGTTTGGATATATGTCAAATAAAATCATCAAAAACATTGTATATCCAAGAATATTACAATGAACTTAAAGTTGAATACAACAGTAATTGCATATGTAAATACCTAATTTTAACTAAATACAATAATCGATATCAAACTTTCAATTGTCTTCATTTAATGTATCTACTGAAATCTAGCAATAGCAAAGGATTACCTGGTTCAGCTAGTTATATATAAAATGAAATTAAATAAAACTTACACTCTTAGTTAGCTGCTAATTTAATTGAAATGTAAAAATAATGAAGGTTATTATTAGGTCACTGCTTAATTTATAAAAAATAAACATAAGACGTACTATCGAATTAAAAAAAAAAGTGGTAGGTACAGTAGTGAAGTTATAACTTATAACTATGTAAAGTCAATTTTTAAACATTTTAGTATTGTGACGTTGCTAAGGTAGTAACGCAGTAACGTGCAAAAGTCATTTTTGACACTTACACTTATCTCTTATCTGTATATCAACGTATATGTTATTTGACACTTATAGGTTATTTGAATATTTAAATTTGACGCCTGCATTTAATTTATACCTACATTCACGCAGCCTAACTTAAACCGATTAAAATATGATTGTACCTACCACTTTTTTTTTAATTCGATAGTACTTTTTGTCGGATATATTTTATATTTGACGTTTAATGACAGCCAATCTGATCAGTTGTTAGATCCCGTATACAATCGAATTCTACCAGTTTACTTGAATATTGATTGAATGGCTAGTAGGTAATTTGAAAAAATATATTTTAAACACAAAATCAATTAGGTGCCTTATACAATTAATATATTATTATATTTGTAACAAAGATTTTCAAGCCGATAATATGTTGTGTTATTCTCGGTGCTTGGTTTTTGAGTTCCTCGAAGGTCTGTTATTTATATGAGCTAGACCCTGTTATAGCAGTAGCTTTAGAATAGCAGCAACAGAATCGAAAATTCATCCGAATAGCAGCTCTTTCGAAAAAGAAAACGCACATGGCAAGATACTCAAAACAACTCGATTTCCTTTGAATGTGATTAATTCTGTTTTTATCATGTAGGGTGCTAACCTAGCCTAATAATCCTCTTCCTTTATATAGATTTGAAATCAACAATAATGACAACAAATTATTCAATCCACGGGTTGATTACTAATAAAAGCTTACGAAGAATGTTCCATTAAAGTTATAATAGCAAAAAAATATATAAAATGATTGTCTCGGTAGGCAAAACCTAATCTATGGTCGAGTCCAAAAGAATTACTAGATGTAAACTGCATATGATTGAGCAGATTATGAACTTTAAATCTCTATGAAAAGTTATATCCAGTAACCAGAACCAGGGCAAAAACGCTGTAATAATTCAAGGGATGAACGTTTTCTTAGACAATACGCTCTAAGAACCAGAAGAGTCACTAGCAATATGCTAAAAAATGAGCTTACAACTACTAGAAGTCTTGATCATCTCGAACTATGGGAAGAAATAAAATATTTGTCTCGGTAGGCAAGACCTAATCCATTATCGTAACCAAAAAAAATGCTAAATTTTTATGAAAAGTTATCTCCAGTGATGGAAATATAATAAAATGAAATAATAAGCAAAGGAATGAGTTAACTTATCGAGATATTTGAAGGGAAAACGAATATCTGAATCTTAGAGGTAAAGTGAAAATCTACAAAAAGATCGCGAGACCAACAACAATAATATCGAAACACTAGCTGATACTGGCAAAACTAGACAACTTCTCCAGATTGAAAAAATGAAAATTAAAATGAAAATTAAAATGAAACAAAAATTGTATCTCCAAATAGCGGTGTTTTAAACTTTCAAAACATTTATTAGATCTAATTATTGCATACTTAAAGATTCAAAGTGTAGGTAAATAGCTAAATTTTCCAGAAAATTCTACATAAATCCACTCCAAACATAAAACAACACTTAATAAAATCTTTTATAAATGTTCCTTTTTATTATCAACGCAATATTGCTTGCCAACTTACGTTTTGGACAAAACCTTGGTGAATAGCTTCGAGAATCCTATCTCTCCATCTGTAAAGATCGTCAACATCCTGAGTGATTTGATCCTGTTCTCTACGCAGATTTGAAAGTGTTTGTTCTTCAACACGAGCTGGCCAAGCACGACTAGCAACCAGACTGTCCAATTTTGGAAAGTATCCTTCGGGAATTGGACTTTTCCATTCAGTAAATCTGGTAACTCTTTGCAAGGAATTGCATAATCTTTCGGCATTGTATCTAAATGAAAATTACGAGTGCATTATTGCAAAAGTTTTCTTAAATAAAATTGGTGTTGATTTAAATACCTGGCGATGATCTGCTGGTGCATGTAATAAAACAATTCACCTCTTCTATCCTTCCTAACGACCTCTATTGCAGCTTCGAAAGGATAAACTAAATGCCAATGCCAGTGATGGAGATTTATTCCAAGATCTTCCCTAAAGTAGGCGAGACGATGTTCTATTTCTAAATCTGAAGCGGTGTAGTCTTTTGGTATCTCTATTGGCACCTGAAAATTATATTGTAAAAACAACTTTAACATGTTTTTTTAAATTACTTACTCTTTGCTCAGGAAGAACAATTGTTGCTTCTTCACGAGCACGGGAAAATATTTGACTGTCTAAATATTTGTCAGGGAATGTTTGGATAAAGGAAGGAATATCTAAATCTTGAGTGTCTGGTCTATGTAAAATAGCAACAGAGAAACAGTAGTTAAACAAATAAGGGTTAACTCTCTCTCGGGCATAGATGGCCATGGCTTGTAAATCTTCAATACTTTTCATACCTGCACAACGATGAAAATAGGCATAAATATTATTAAAAAAAAAAAAAAATTTATGAACGTATTTACCCAAAAAGATGTTAATTAGCCTGCCAGCAATTTTTCTATGCTTTGGTATGAATAATGAAAAATTAGCTTGTCTTGGTAAATCCAGAATTTCGCCTAATGGTGGTGGAGAAATCTTTTTAACGGGAATTTTTACTTTCGTTTCTCCCCCGAATCTATTCAACACTTCTACACCAATTGTTTGATATCTCTCACTCTAAATAGAGATTTTAATGTTTAGTTATTTGTACAAAATCACTAATTATAGTATATAATATAAAATAATAAATAATAATAATAAAGTACAAAATTACCAATAATTCGTTTGGAACATCGAAAGCTTCTTGTTTATCACCCTTAGGAAGGATAGACGGCTCTAAAGGCCTATCGAAAAGAAGTAAAAGGTTTTGTTTGTTGGCACTCATTTTCCCGGTGTTTTTGCAATTAAAAGGAAGTTTAAATATTTCTTACTCCGCTGTTTGGCAAGCAGTAATACATATTCAAATAAATTCCCTCCTTATATATTTGAATTTTCTAGATAGGCGGTGCGCAACGTTCATCCAATAAAACACTGAATTAATCTCACGTGACTATAAAACTGTAAAAATATGAATATTCTTTAAGCAAAGAGAGGATGCGGTATGAAGATAAAAAACCACATTTTTCAAACATTTAACAATTCTAGTTCTACCTATTTCTAGAATAATTTTAGCGTCTCTAAATTTTATTTTTAAGTATAACAATATATTTTCGATTTTTAATTTTTACTATTTTAAGTTGGCACGTGAATAAATATATGACGCATACGCCTATTTCGCCATCTTGTTTGTGAATCGTAGTGTTGTAGCCGGCTTAGTTTTCCGTTATAATTCCTTTTTTAAAGTGAATATTTGAAGTGAAAATGTCTCATAGTCGAAGCGATTGCAGAATTTACGTCGGTAATTTACCCCCAGATATACGTACGAAGGATATTCAAGATTTGTTTTATAAATTCGGGAAAGTAACATTCGTTGACTTGAAAAACAGACGCGGACCACCTTTCGCTTTTGTAGAATTCGAAGACCCAAGGTATTGTTATCTAATAGTTGAATTATCAGTTAAACTAATTAAAAAATACTATTACAGGGATGCAGATGACGCGGTACATGCACGAGATGGGTATGATTATGATGGTTATCGCCTAAGGGTTGAATTTCCACGAGGTGGTGGTCCAGGTGGTTTTAGGGGTGGTAGAGGAGGCGGTGGTGATAGGGGACGTAGTTCTAGAGGTCCGCCGGCACGCAGATCACAATTTAGAGTTCTTGTTACAGGTATAATATTTACAATATTCATATCTTGATCAGCGTTTTTTATTTGTATATTCATAGGTTTACCACCTTCTGGTTCATGGCAAGATTTAAAAGATCATATGAGGGAGGCTGGAGATGTTTGTTTCGCTGATGCTTTTAAAGATGGTTCTGGTGTAGTTGAATTTTTAAGATACGAGGATATGAAATATGCAATTAAGAAACTTGACGATTCAAGATTTAGATCACACGAGGTTAGTGTGAGTTTTAATACATTTACTATTTTCTTATATATAGTTGCTTTTTAAGTTTTATAATTTTTCAATCTTCTATTAATACATATTTAAATTTTAATAATCAAATTAAATTTTTTTTTTAATTTTCTATTGCACATAAAAAAAGTAGATTTTTATTTTTATAACTTATCATTTTCTTATTTTTGTTTTCATCAAAAAGTTACATACCTATAATATGTTGGTGGCCAATGTGGTTTCCAGATAATATATTGAATAGAAAAAAACACCTCTTGTGGTTTACAATATCTAAGAATTACTGATAAAGTTGTTTTCAATTCACAAAATGTGAAAACAACAATTCTTATTTTACCATAATCCTAAATATGATATTAAAATTTATCTTGTGAATAATATTTTGAAACTAATGATTAATTTATTTAATATTAAATCATCTGGATTTTAATATATTTTTTTTTATGTTATAACAGAAATATTATTGGCAGAAATAAACAAAGAGTTTTTGCACATTTAGACAGTTCAGGTAGTTCCCTTGTATTTTCTAAATTCAACAAATCTGACAAAAGTTTAGCAAAATTACTAAAAAGTAATAAAACTTTTTGTGCGACTACACAGTACAACACATGTTTTTGGGACTCAATTCTGAGAATTGCATGTGAAAGTAGCCCCAAAAAGAAGAACTTCTGCATCATTCGTTTTGTCAAGTTGGCTGCATTAATAATTTAATGGCTATACGAATTTTTTTGCTCAAGGTGGATTTTGATCGCTTTTTCTATATTTTAACACGGTTATATCTCGGTATACCGTACGGAATATCTCTTTTGTGTCTGAAGCAAAGTTGTAGATATTGAATTGGAGAAAAAAAAAAGCGGAACAAACCTACTCGAAAAAAGTGCGTCCAGTGCCTTAAAAATCGCAAAAATGCCCATTCTTTCCCCAATTTTCACCTTTTTTGCTCAATAACTGGATTTCAAATCCACTAATATGCTGTTTTTTTTCTTTATAAACTTTATTTTGCATGAAAATAAAAATTCCGGTTCATATTACAGCTATTCTTACACAGAAAATATGAGATTTTTATTTGTTATCTATGCATGGAAACATAATTTAGAACATTTTCAATTATTGTCAATATCCATCCTCGTTGAAGTTGACGCTTGTGGTTCTGATAATCTTGTTTTCTTCGTAGGTTGTTCATATTCATGTTCTGAGTCTGCATCATCATCCGAGTTAGACATAATATTCAAGGGCATGTTTTCTTCAGTGTGTCCACCAATTTCGGTGTCATCTTCATCTACGGTGCTTTCATCTTCAAACTGCATAATTTTAGAACTCCACCAACAAACCTCCGCAAGCAATGCATCTAATTTTTTGCCTTTGAATCGCTTTTCCATTGGCATGATCACTTGGTGGAACCTCTCTCCTTGTTCGTCCGATTCCTGAGGTAATTGTGCCAAAAAGGTATCAAGGTGGAAATGCATGAAATGTAATTTTAACGTCATGGATGCATAGATTTTTTCAAAATAATACAGCAACGTCCACTCGTCTGTATGTCATCTCGCGGTACACGGTTCTTTCCTAAAACGCCTTCAATGACTTGTTTCAATGCGTCCAATGCACATAGGTGGTTATAATGGTTCGAAAGCATATTTGTGAAAGATTCGCTTTTCATTAATTTTCGTATATCCGGTCCATTCAGAGTACCTGTTTGAAATTTTAAAAAAATCAGTTGCGAAAAAATTATTGGTAATTATAATGCGAATATATCGAAGTGAACAAATTTAGATATGACAATATTTAAATACAGGCAACGATACGTACCTTTTCTAATTTTAGCTTCACTGAGTTTTGGTAAGATGGATTTCAAACAGTCATAGGCGTCCTCAATATCTTTGACTGCCACTTCAACGAATTTCCCAGCTATTCCTAATTTCATGTGGAGCGATGGCAACAAAATATCATCTACATCCTTTATCAAAGGTTCATTACGTAATTTTAATTGTTTCTCGAGCTCGGGAGTTCTTGCTTTCCAATCTTTACTTTGATATTGATTCCCTGTGTATCGCGAATCCCAATTACAAAGAAAGCAGAAGTATTTTGGAAAACCGCCCTTTAATATAATGCGTTGTATTATGTTGACAACCTTTAGATCACAACAAATCTTCCATTTGTGTACATTGTATTTGATTTTCTCTAAAATTTCGCCCAATGTTTCATACGTTTCCTTCATAGTTTTGCTGATTCCCAATGGAATGGACGGTTTTTTGTTTGTTTTGTGCAACAAACGCCTTCAAACTTGAAACTGAACCGTCGATGAATAAACGCAAGTCGCCAGCGATATAATCCATTCCCATATTTTTCACTAAACCTGGGATATCATGGCAGTAAGTGAACGTATTTGCTTCGTCAACAGAATATATTTCTGAAAATCAGCTTGGCGTTTTCGGTATGATGTTGCGCTGACATTTTGCTGTCAGTTTTTTACGCTTCAAAAAAGATGTCAAAAATTCTGAATTTTTTTGTGATAGTCACATCTTAGCCACAATGTAATCTATTTCGATTTGTGTTACCGGTTGTGGTGCATTATTTTCAATATCGGGTGTCCAATCTGCATCATTCACATTGGTCGGATTGGGGAAAACGGTTTCGGCTTGCAGGGACACAGTATCCAGACTCGGAGGTTTAGGTGGATCGATAACAGCAGTGCGTTGTACTGGAATTGTCGCAGTAAAAGCGGGAATGTATACTTTTGTTTTCAATTTTTTTTTGTTCAATCCATAACCGGAATTTATGCATGCGTAGCACCTGGATTCATCATGTCCAGTTAGGTCTTGCACCCAAATTACTGGCTTCATAAAAGAAAACTGTACGCCTTTTCCATGTATCCACATTATAAGGGTATTTTAACAACTTTTGCACACTGTGTTCGGCGTAAAATTTGCACCACTTAAATCTGTTTCATCAAAATAATGACAATACGCTGTTTTAAATTCCTCAGTAAACAAGTTTTTTCGATCCTGTTTGCCTATTTTTGGGACGATATGACCACAAACGTAACAAAAATAATCCAATTTTGGGCACTTGTTAATTTCCATATTGAAACATTCAATGTTCTTCTGGTTTTAAAATGTAATTCACTTTGAACAAAAGGGTTGTTTATTCCACAGCCATTAAATTATTAATGCGGCCAACTTGACAAAACGAATGATGCAGAAGTTCTTATTTGTGGGGCTACTTTCACGTGCAATTCTCAGAATTGAGTCCCAAATCAATGACCTGAAAAATGTTGTACTGTGTTATATTCCTAATAATATTTTGTTAAAGAAACGTACTTTTGAGAATATAATCGTATAAAAAGTAATTATTGTTTGAACAGTTTCATTGCTTGGTTCTTAACTTTTATACATAAATTTAATAGATAAATATCTTTATTTACATATGTTTTTGTTTCTTTCTTTGAAATATAATTTATGTGATATAAATGGAATGACTGGATGATATTGTTACATTTATTAAGGTTTAATGGTAAACATGTCACATGAAAATTTTACTAAAGTTCGGTCAAGTAAAACATGAATTTAGTTTACATTAGCTTATTACAATTTGTCATATAGTTTCTTATCATTATCGTTAATCGTAAAATAATCTTATTCGTGGAACATACGAGGGGTATTGATATATTCTTAGCCTACTATTGAAACAATTTAAAGTTGGGACTTAAAATATTTTGTTATTCGACATAGTCTCCTAATAAGTTAATACACTTAATACAGCGATCCTGAAACGCTTTTAACCTTTCTAAGGTTAAAGGCGATTCTTCTTGGTCTGCAAATCAGCCCTTCGCAGTGTCTTAGTCTTCTTTTTTCAATCAAGGGAACAGGTAATAGTCTGAGGGAGCTAAGTCTGGGGAATAAGGCGGGTGTTCCAGTAATTCGAATCCTAGATCCGAAATTGTATCCATGGTAATGCGCGATTTGTGTGCAGGGGCATTGACCTGCAAAAACAACGCACCTTTCGCTAACATGCCACGTTTTGTTTTCTTAATTTTCTCTGTCAGGGTGGTTAGTAATTTAAAATAAGAATCTCCAGTGATGATCTGACCCTTTTTTAGACAATCGATCATAATTATTCCACGGATATCCCAAAAACTTGAAGCAAGAAATTTTCCTGCGGATTTTTAAACACGAAACTTCTTAGGCGTTGGAGAACCATGATGCTTCCACTCCATCGATTGCAACTTTGTTTCTTGGTCGTAAAACTGGGCCGATGTTTCATCCATAGTCACGAGACTGTTCAAAAAATTTGGATCTCCTTCAAAACGGGCACAGATTAATCGTGATGCTTTCACTCTTGCTCGTTTGTGTTCGGCGTTCAAGCATTTAGGAATCTATTTTGCAGAATTTTTTTTCATATCTAAAATCGACGTGAACTATATCAGCGGCAGAATTAACCGCACACCCTATGTTTTGTCATTAATTCGGAGATTTTTGTAATTCTGAATTAACACCAATTAATTGAAATTTTTTGTTTACTCTTAAAAAATTACAGAAAAACAGTTTTTGAAAATTTTGAGCAAGATTGGATGCATGAAATTTATGAAAAAAAAAGTATTGTTATCAACGAACTTGACCTCAATAATGAGTGTTACTCCACCGTACCCTAGTCACATCAAATAGCCTGCGTGAAAGTGTATACATGATGTTTTGAATGTCAGCTTGTTGAATGTTTTTCCATTCTTCCAACGCAGCAGTTTTCAGCTCTTTAATTGGAGCTGGTCTCCGTGCTCGAATCCGACGTTTCAGGTTATCCCAGATATGTTCTATTTGATTGATATCTGGCCTATTCGCTGGCCATGGTAAAGCTCTGATGTCAACTTCATTAAGGTATTGCAATACCACTCGAGCGACGTGACAGCGTGCGTTGTCTTGCATTAAAACAAAGTTGTCTCCAATAAATGGCGCAAACAGAATGACATGATCTTGAAGAACTTCCTGTACATATCTGTGAGCATCTACACTGCCTCTATCAAAAATCACCAGGTCCGTATGAGCCTCGTAAGAAATTCCTCCCCATGCCATTATTGAGCCTCCTTGGTAACCCACAGTTTGAACAAGAGAACAAGGAGCAAACCGCTCGTTTGGACGTCTGTATACACGCTGGCGGCTATCGGAATTTCTTAAATCAATTCTGCTCTTGTCGGAGAATAAAACATTCTTCCACTGAATCATATTCCACATACTGTATTCCCGCGCAAAATGGAGTCTAGTTGTTTTGTGATGCGTTCGAAGCTGTAAGGGCGTCTCGCTGAAAGATTATTTTCTGCGAACCTTCTTCTTACAGTTAGCTAGCTCACGTCCACATTTCTAACCTGAGCAAGACGATTACGGGCTTCAACGGCGGTACAAAACCGATCTTTTAAAATCGTGCTTACAACAAAACGATAGTACTTCACGGAAGTGCAGCGATGGCGGCCCTGACCAGGCCTTCTGGTGTAAGAGCCCGTCTCTCGAAAACGCTTGATGGCATCTTTGAGTGTTTCACTGGCAGCACTAAGTATTCAAGCAATACGACGTTGACAGTAACCTTCATCGAATAGAACCACAGCCTTGGCTACGGATTTTGCTTTCAATGGCATTGTTTCGAATTAAAAATGTTTTTGAACTTATCTTAAACCGATTTCAAAAGATATACACCAACACTAAACAAGTTTAATTAAGTTCAATAAAAAGGAAATCGTAAATACACTAACACTAATCAAGTCAAATTTGAACCAAATAACTAATAAGCGTACGAATGACAATAATACACAGAAAATGACAGTTAAACTTAATTATTTACTGTCAAAGCGTCATGTAATGTCGAAAATTGGCGAAAATCTCTCAACAAAATAAAACAGGGTGGGCGGTTAATTCTGCCGCTGAGTGTATAAGATGGACGCGTTCATACGAAATCTTTAGTGCCTCGGTTATATGTAATATCATGTCATGAACTGCGTCAATATTTCCGGAGGTGGACACCGAAATAAGTCTTCCTGGTCGATTCAACGAAAAGTTTTTCAGTTTTGAATGACGCAATCCAATTTTTGACAGTCCTATATGATGGGCATTGATCGCCAAGTGTGTTGAGCATATTTTCGTAAATTTCCTTACCACTCAACCTCTTGAAATACAAGTATATATTTGATGATGCATCGATACTTCAATTTATCGATTTTCACATTTGCATTCGACATGCTTTCTTTCAAAATTTACCGCACAGGAATACTTCAGCTTCTTGATGTAAGATTTTACAGTGACGCTTTTAAAAATGTCATTATTTCTCCGAGAGTGTCTTTCGTATATTTGCCATGCTCTTCTTTCCGTGATGCACGAGAAATATTAGTTTGAACTTATATTTTTAAGATCGTAATTCCACCAATTCACAATTTCTTTAATTATCGTTACTATCAATAAATTCATACGAAAGATGTATCAATATATAGCAGAAATCATTATAGTGAAAACATTTAGAGAATAGCACATACGTCATAATGCGCTATGAACATATTAGAGTTGGTCGAATTCATTATATCCCATCTGATCCAGTTTAGGGGTGTATGTATAACAGTTGCGTGCCGCTTGCGATTAAGTTATATTGCTGTTTATGTTTTTTTTTAACTTTAAATTTAAAAAATACAATTTGTTACTTTTTTGTACCTCATATGAGTCATATGTATATACTGGTATTAACATACATCATGTATGTTAATACATACCAGTATATAAAGACGGCAGACTGTGTGCCCGGTGCATGGTGACATGAATCATGTCAGTATGTGTACTAAATATTATTTTGGATACTATAATATAAATATGTTTTGCAGGTGCATCTGTTATTGCCAATAATACAAAGAAAGTATCCTCTTTCAGGAAAAAATTTATGGCTCATTCATTCCTCTTGCTTTGTTTACATATCGGAGCAGAAAAACATATATTTAGTAGTTTCCTAAATATTTCCATACATGCATTTATCAAAGAGATAACAGAATTTGAACATATATACAGGGTGGGGCATAGGAATCAAGTGTTTTTGAAATGATAATAAAATTATTAGTTTTTACTCTAAAAAAAATTTATTGGTAGTACAACATAGCTAATAATAAAGCATTTTGAAATATTCAAGTACGGAAAATTACATCTGGCATATGATGTCCGTTTTCATTGATACACTGTTGCAGCCGTTGACGAAAATTGGCCTCCACTCTTTCCAGCATGTCTCTGTCGATTAGGGAGATTTCATAACGAATCTATTCCTTTAATGCGTCTAACGTACGGGGTTTGGCCTCGTAAACACGTGACTTGAGTTACCCCCATAGATAAAAATCACAAATCGATAAGTCGGGAAACCGAGGAGGCCACAAAACGTCACCAAATCTCGAAATTAGACGATTTGGAAACAGGTGGCGAAGAACAGCCATAGATGCTCTGGCGGTGTGTGCCGTGGCCCCATCTTGGCTGTAACCGCAAATCTAGAATATCCACACCTCTTCTTAACAATTCAGGTATGAAAAAGTTATTCACCATATGAATGTAACGCGCAGATGTTACTGTAGCGGTTACCCCATTTTCTTCAAAAAAATATGGGCCAATGATGCCAAATTTTCCCACCGCACACCAAACTGTTACCTTAGGACTATGCAATGGCATCTCATGTAACTGTCGTGGATTCTCGTCAGCCCAGTACCGGCAATTTTGTTTATTGACGGCCCCCGTAAGATGGAAATGAGCTTCATCACTCATGAGTAACAACGTGTTTTCATTCTCCTGAACAAGTTCAAGCATTTGTTGTGCGAAACTCAAGCGTTGGGCGTAATCTCTTACATTTAATTGTTGGGCAACCAGTATTTTGTATGGGTGAAAAAGTAAGTCACCATGCAAAATCCGCCGTACAGTGCGATTGCTGATTTGAAGTGCAGCTGAATGTCGACGTGCAGAGCGGCGTGGACTTCGCAGTAATGCTTGTCTCGTCCTTTCAATATTCTCAGGAGTACGCACAGTACGTTGACGACCGGGCGGCTTTCTTTTCATTATTGAACCTACTGTTCGAAGGTTATTGACCCAGCGTAAGATGGTGTCTCGGGCAGGAACAGAGTCATTACGATGGATATTAAATCTTCTGCGAAATTCACGCTGTACTGCAGTCACCGACTCGCCACTTCGAACAAAACAATCATACGCGAACACGCGTTGCTCTAGCGTCCACCTCTCCATGATGGCAAGTGGCAACTGAGAAAGTGAAATGCTTTGAGTCGAGGAATGGATTGTAATAAACCGCGCGCCCCTCCCTTTTCTAATGGCCGAGTACTACCCAAACCAAAAACACTTGGTTCCTATGCCCCACCCTGTATATTATATATATTATATTTTACAGTTCTAAATCAAAATAAAAAAAAAATATTTTGTATTTCTAACAATGAACGAAACATTTATTCTAAAGAAAAGGTGGTATTAAAAATAATATTTAGTACACATGGTGACATGATTCATGTCACCATGCACCGGGCACACAGTCTGCCGTCTTTTAACAAGTATTACACTTTGTTTTCATTGCAAGCATATGTATTGTAATATTACTTGGCAAAAATTGAATTTTCTAAATAATTTCATCTGACAAATGTTAACTTGTATTAATTATAACAATATACTCTAGACAACATGAAATATTTATATGTATCTTTATTGTAGTTTGGAATAAGCCAACATCTATTTCAAATTATAATAATCCTGATTTGATTAATGTAAAATAAACTTTAACTGCTACGCTGAATTCAAAATAATTCTCTAAAATAAGAAAGTTTATGAAGCGAAAAATTTATTGAATGAATTTTATTTAATTTATACTAGCGGCAATATGCATAACGAGGTAGATTTAAAGATTCACATTAATAATTCTGTAAATAATAATTTGCTTCCCCATATCAATTATTTATAATGATAAATTCATTAGAAATATTGTAGTTTTATGAAAAATATAATTTTCACAATAATAAAGTTTTTCAAAAATCACCCCTAATACCTCTGCTCTCGAAATCACCTACGCCCCTGGCACTTTTTGTTCGCGCAACTTTGTGATGAAGTACGTGCTATTCTCTAAATGGGTTCACTCTACCAAGGATCAAAAACAAGAGAGGCTCCAACACTAGACCCTAAAGGATGCCTCCCCTAATTTTCTTCATTGCTTATGGGTGGCGAAATATACCCAGCCAGTTTTGTTTGAAATAAAAAATAATTCAGCGCAAAAGAAATAATTTTAGTTTAAGAAACCTTTTAATTAAGACATTTAAAATTATTTATGATTGGGGGAACGACATCCATTAAATGACCGCCACGACTAGTCAGACAACGACCCACTCTACTTATCCCCACAAGAAAAGATGTAGTGCCGTCAAATCAGGAATAAGACTCGATATATCCATTCTTTGAGAGCAGCCTGGCAGGGAAAATGTCTCTAAGACAGCGACCGTTTCACGCGTTGTGTGACATGTAGCGCCATCCTGCTGGAACCACAAGTTTTCTATGCCAGCTTCTTCCTACTGTGGTTGCAGAAATTCACCTATCATTGTCCGATACTGTTCGCCATTAACACTAACTGCTTTGCCTCAGGCATCTTCAAAAAAGAAGGCTAGAATGATTCATTCGGAGTATATTACGCACCAAACAACGACTTTTCGATCAGACTGCACTTTCTCTTGAATAAGACGAGGTTTTTCTGTTTCCAAAAAACATCATTTTGCTTGTTAACATGATCAGAAAGGCAAAAATTTTCTTCATCGCTCATTTTCTAATTTTGCCAAAAATTAGGTTTTGCTTCCACTAAGTTTGTAACGATTTGTGCGTATTGCAAACACCTTTCAGTATCAATTGGCTGTAGATTGAACACAGTTTGAATTTTATATGGATACATATGCAAGTTTAAGTGCAAAATTCTTCTTAAAGTTCGTTCTGACGATCCTAATTGCGCCTCACATCTTGTTATGGAGGTTCTTGGTTCTGCCAGGACATCATCCCGAAGCTCAATATTTTCGTTTGAACGCCTAGCATACTGGAACACCCCGTCCAGTATGCTTTACATCACTTATGTGCCGTTTTTTTTTAATGCGTTTACTCAACGTCGAATCTGCGCGTGGAACTCGACCTGGGCACGATCACCTAAAGCGCATTTAGTTGAAGTTATCGAACAAAAGTTTTGGAAGTACATCTTTTTTACTTTGATATCAAACTTTCATCTTTGACAGTTTTCAAGGAAATAAAACTAATCATATTTCATAGCTGGGTATATTTTGCTGCAGTCATTAACTATGTTTTATGATCAGAGACTGGACACATCGGGCTGTAATGGACGTCATTACGACGGACCATATAAATAGTCTACAACATCTGTAAGTACATCACGCAGTTGTTGAATAGCACTATTCATTCCGTTAACTGAACATCTATTTTTTGTGTGCGGTTAACCGAATGAATAGTACTATTCAATAACTGCGTGATGTACTTACAGATGTTGTAGACCATTTATAACGTCCGTCGTAATGACGTCATTTCAGCCCGATGTGTCTGGTCTCTATGATATATTTTAATAAACAATTACTCTGCTACAACAAATTTCCTTATTTAAACAAACTATTAATAGGGTGAAGTGTCTTATATCCGTGTAAAAGAAGATAGAGGTGGCAGTGATAGAAGATCGGGAGGCCGTTCTAGAAGCCGTTCATACTCTCCAAGACGCAGGGGTTCCCCCACATACAGTCCGGTCAAACGAAGTTATTCAAGAAGCCGTTCCCGTTCTTAAAACGCAAAACAGCAAAGTCAAATTATAACAAACTCTTATATTTGATCATATTCCATGGACCCTCCTCATTTTGTAATGTACGTATTTTGTTTTGTTACATATTAAGACGTTCTTTATCTAAAAGACATCAATTATTTTTCCTGTGTGAATTAGTGTTTTGATATTTCGAACGGCCGTTAAAAGCGATTAAATATACCACATTGTAGGGTAATTGAAGTTATTAAACAACATTTTCGTTGTTTTTTCTTTCATTTTTAATTTCATTACATGTCGGCTAACTTTTCTTTAGATTAAAAAAACATGTTTTGATTATTGCCTAAGTTTCTTTTTTTTAGAAACGCGAATATAAGATATAAAAGTAATATTTAGGCCCCCTTTTTTTTACTATTTTACTAGTTATAATTGTGAAAAAAAAAATGTAAAAATTTAGAAATACATAAATGCATAATTGAAATTTTGTAAGTTAGTTTTTAGTTGTATTATTTGAATATCATTTTACTTGTGTTATTTGGGCTGCAAAGGTTGATGATAAAACAGTAAAAATGCAATAAATACACAGTCACTACTGCAGAAATTTTGGGTATTGTCTAGATCAAGTCTGCATCCGATTTTGCCAAAAATAATTATTGGGGCATTTAGAGGACCTTTGAGGAATCAATTTATTGTAATTAAGTTTTTGGCGCAAAAGTACCGTTAATGTGCAAAAAAATAAAAGACGTTCAAAATGACTACTAGCCTATTACGTTAGGTTTTCGTCCAAATGCACATAAAACATCTATTTTTGGCCATTTTATGGTATTCTTGATTTACACTAATTTGCAATTTACGTTCATATTTTGTATATATTCATATATTATACAACAAGACACTTGAAAATACTCGATTAGACGAGACGTAGAGTCTGAAACACCACGAGACCAAAGGTCGAGTGGTGTTTTTAGGCAATACGTCGAGTTTCGACAATTTTCAAGTGTCGAGTTGTATACAGGTGACTATATCATAAAAATTAAAAAAAAAAATAGTGCAAAACGAACCATGATGCTAACTAATAAATCAGACAATTCAGTACTGTTAAATTATTGAAGCCGAAATCGTAGTAATCTAATCGTAGTTTTGGCAGCGAATATACAAGAGTTCGTATATTCGATTATACATCGGTTCGTATATTCGATTATACATCGGTTCGTATATTCGATTTGCGTCATAATACGTCAATAACCGCTGTAATACATGGCAACTACGGAAAATCCTGCATTTATATAATTATAATTAATCGAATATTTTGCAAATAAACCCAATTGAAAATTTGACTATTAAATGGATCGATATAATTACAGAAATTTACTACAGAACGCCAACTTATGTGTAACAAATTCAGATATATTCTAAAGTTTTTTTTATCGTCATTTTTACAAAGAAGTTGCTGAGTTAGGTTAACTTGGGTTGTTTAGAAAAAAAAAAAGACATTACATTTTAACCGAACTGCAGGCAATAAATTTACACTTATTCAATTGTTAACTATATACATATATAATTCTATTAAAAAATGACGTTATGGAAAATAACATTAAAATATATACGAACAGTAACTTTTTCTTCCCCAAAAGTTGTCAGATCTGAAGCAAATTATCGTTGACAGATCGTTCCTTTGACAGTCAAATAGTCAATTATGTTTATTTGCAAAATCTACGATTAATTAAAGCGAATTTATAGAAAATATAAACGTCAATAGCATTGGTATAAATCAAGAATGCCATCCAATGACCAAAAAATAGATTTATTTGTATATAGAGTGTTCATTTTGAGATTATTTAATATTTTTTTTAATTAATGGTGTTTTTGCGACTAAAACTTTATTAGGATAAATTGATTCCCTAAGAGTCCTCTAAACGCCCCAGTGATTATTTTTGGGAAAATCGGTTGCAGACTGGAGCTTCTCAAACTTCGAAATTTTTCCACTTCAATATAGTTTTGCCATCAATCTTGTCGCCAATTGAGAGCGTTCTTTTTTTTAATGTAATTTCTTTGTATAGAGTAAGTTTTTATGGTACTAACTGTATTTTTTTTTGTTACCGTATACCTTGCCACGAGCGAGAAATTGGTTCAGAAATAAAGAGGGAATCACAAAAAAAACTAAACATAATCTCGTTACAAATTTCATTTGGATGATGCGCTAAAAAAGGATATTTTTGAGGATTTTAACTTTATATATATGTGCATATATATATATATAAGGAGAGGAAAGATGTGGGAGAGATTGATTGCAAAAGATATGTCATACGTATATATAAAGAGAGCGTTAAAAAGATGTTAAGGATTTCAAAAATAAAACGGAAGGATTTCTTCTTGTTCCTTTCAAAACACACAAAATAAAATGTTTCATTTGAGAAAATCAGGACTCTCGATGTGGAGGACACGATTTTTCGTGGGACAGGATCAGGCTTTAAATTTCGGTATTTACAGATGCTTATGTTTTTGGTTTTTATTTTCATATTCATAAGTACATAATATATATTTTAAATGTTTTTTTTATAAAATTCATTTTTACATCAAATCAGTTAATTTAATATTTAATTTGAATAATCCTAGAGATATTGTATGACTGTCTTGTTTTGCACTAAACAAATGAATACTTTTGCATTTACTTTGACGACAAATTTGGAAAAACATACACTGGTGGACAAAATAATGGTTATGTGAAAAATTATTGCGAAATCAACATTGTTGTATTAAATTGGTGAGTTTCAAAAATTGATTGCTTCTGATTTAGAATTATTAATAGGGAGGTTTATTCGAGTAATATTTCATCGGCGCAACATCCCAGGAGCGAAGTGCGCGTTGTCCGGCGGTGACTGACGAAATATATACACGTGCGCCCGTGTGTTGTTACTCGAATGAACCTCACTAATTATTAACCAGCTAATTGCTCAAGTAACGTTCAGGTCCTAGTTTGGAAAAATATAAATATTATACATACTCTTCAGGAGACGCAAAAACATTTTGAATTTTCTTTTAAATTAATAGCAGTCACTTGAATACTATCTAATTCCAATTTAAAAGAATTATCCTGGTCAGAATTACTGTCAACCCAAGAAATATGCGAATGTGCGGTTATTGAAAAGTATACGTATTAAAACTCTTCAAGAAACACAGAAACGTTTTTCAATTCATTTTAAATGAATAGTAGTTAGTTTAATACTCTGTATTTTCTAGATTATTGCCGTAATACAGTGGCGCTAGGTACTACCTAACCACCAAGATAAACACAGAAAGAAATTCAGTGCATTATTTTTACGTATTTTTATAACGATGATATCAAAGTTTCCTTCCGCACCACAGACACTATTCCAGCGCTCAAAACTATGTTCCGGGGCACGATTTCAGATGTACCTATTCCGAGTATGAATCGGCCGCCTCCGCTTAACTTCGCCATATGCGCTTACGCCGTCGGTTTGGCGCACAAAATAGCTCGACTCCAGTTAACGTCTTGCATGCGTTGTGACTGTATTGTTTTCGGCGCGTACCGCACGTGTATGATTTCAAAGGCTTGAAGTGACGTTTATTATTATTGTTAATTATGGAAGTTAACTGTGTGTCAAATCTTTTAAAAAACCCACTATCATTTGAGGAGAAACTTTTAATTAAAAAGAAAGGAACGCATATCCCTGACCTTCAAATAAACTACACTTCAACAAGTAAAACTCGAACTTACAATAGCGTATTCAATAAAAATATATGTGAAAAATATGAGTGGATTTGCAGATGTTCACTGACAAATAAACTATTTTGTTTTACCTGCTTAATTTTTAAGAAAGAGATTAGTGCGTGGAATAAACAAGGGTTGAATGATTTAATATTGCAGACAGGGCCAAGAAACACGAAAATTCCGTTTTTCACATGAATGCATGCGTGGAATTTAGTGTTCTAGGCAAAGTGGACATACGTGAACAATTAGAATTAGATGGTGCTTATTTGCGATATAAAATTAAGTACAACGAAGATGTGGCAAAAAAATTGTCATATTTTGCGCCGGTTAATTATGTGTATAAAATTTGCGGAGCTTTTGAATTGGCGTTATGAGGCCATGATGAGACATTGACGTTGGAAAATCCATGTATTTATGTAGGGTTACAATACATATGAAAGTTTCACAAGTGTTTAAAGGCACCTCAAAAACTATTCAGAACGAATTGCTAGATACAATGTGGCAAATTTACAAGCAGGAAATATTAAAAGAAATTAAATCTGCAAATTTCACTTCTTTTAGAGGCCGATGAAACTACAGACAAAATTTTTAACGCTTTTGGTCTTTTTTTAAGCCGGGTGGACATAATGCTGATGTATTAGCAAAAACATTGCAGAATGAATTGCAAACTATTTTAAATTCTCCTTCTGGGTCTGATAACAATAAATTAATCGCTCAAAGTTACGATGGGGCGTCCGTGATGAGTGGTAAGACAAATGGTGTCCAAGCTATTATCAAAAGAACATTTCCACATGCACATTATATTCACTATTATGCGCATCAATTTAATTTTATTATTGAACGTTTTCGTTGTTGTGTTTATCGTCCTTTTTATAAAAAGTGAAATATGAATGGGGATTTGGCGAAAATCGATTCTATTCGGTATGTTTTGCAAAGCCATAATTAAGTTAATTACGGCAGCTTAAAGTTCGCGTAACCGATTCTTTAATAAAAAGATTTGTAGTAAATTGAGTGTTATTCTATGATGAACATTTTAAATTAAAAGCATTAATTAAGTTATGTCTCATTTTTATATTAAGTTATTGCTGTAATGCTGCAAAAACTTCATATGGAAATAATTTAAAAAAGAGCAAATCACGAATACCATCCAGATAATTTTACAGGAGAATCACCATAATGTCTTCAGTGTATGAATTGCATGCAATAAAACCTATTGATGTACAGAACAAAATATGGTGTTAATATTTAATATCTGGAATATATCATTCCTGGAATCTGTCCACATTTATTTTTTTGTCTGCCACTGTATGTTATTATTTTGTTAAATATTATAAAAATTCGTTGTTGCATTGTCAAAAGGTACACTTAGCAATATTCTTTAAGTAATTATGGAAATAGTTAATCCTTTTAAAAAGAAAACTCTTAATTTTCACTCAAAAGTCTTTGTGTGTCTTCACAAATTTCACTATTAATAACCTAACATTCTAAATAGAGCAGACCAAATTTCCGTGCGCTCCATGCGCGCCGATGTGAGGATGATTGTATTGCATCAGAACTAATAAAAAGCATTCAGTATGTGTTTGGTACTTGCTTAGACTGCATGTAAGTGTAAGCATACGTAATAAAATGTCGTCGACACATAAATCGAGAAAACGACCGTTGTCAGACGAAGTGAATAAATAAGTTTATTATGGATTTCCCGGACTTAATATTCGATGGCTTAAAAATTAAATGTTTAGTGTGCAATACATATCTAATGTGTTGGTCAAAAACACATTGTAAAGAACACGTAAGCAGTTCGAAGCACAATAATAACAAAATTAATCGACAACAGTTAATACATGAACTATGTGTAACTATGATTGTGTGTACACTGCCGTTTACCTTGTTAAGTTATGATTCATTTATTTCGTTTTGGAATAATTACGCGAATCAAACATTACCGAGCACGACAACGTTGCGAAGGAATTTACCATCGGTGCGTAAACAGGTTGAAAATAAAATCAAAGCCGAACTGAAAAATAAAAAACTGTGGTTATGTATATTTAATTATTTCTGATAGAATAAATGTCTCTCTACTTCTACACTTATATCGGTAACACGCTTATGTTGCGTCCCTATTTTATCGCACATTCTAATATATTACGAATTACACTCCCATACCGGCGCTCATGGCGCGCACGGAAATTGGTCTGCTCTAATTCTAAATATTAACACAAAATGTTTTCATATTTAATTTTTTTTATTTAAAATTTTTTGCGGTATAATTGAATAAAATTTTTAAAAATTTCAAATATTTGCGTCATTCAAAATATTTATAACACAGGTACAGGTTCTGCCAAATGTATTAATCTTTCAAAAATTTAATGCAAGAAAAAGACATTGAAGCTCTTAGGAAATTGTAATTTATATGATAATCAATAGAGTTGTCGGATTTTCCCACATTCCAGAATCCTACTCAGTATAAATTAATATATACGTACGAACGTTTTCAAAACACATTGGGCTTTATAAAGAACACGTGTTCGTATGAAATTATAACTCAGCATTTTTCTTAATATATACAGTCCGATAAAGTTTAAGTATTAACGAAGAAATTACTTATTGTTCGAGATATTTACGAAACGATTTCTTTTTTACGAGACGCACCCAGTTACAAAAGAAAGATTGCGAATTTGAAGATAAACATGTTCATTGTATCCATTGTGTGTCGGACCGATGTATATCGTTAGTTGAAGTGTAGATCTCGACGCGAGGCAGTTGAACTTATACAACACATACATCAGGATGTCGATATACAAGGTGTGTATTAATTGGCGGACCCAGTATACGCGGCGATGTTCTTCGTTAAATTCGGAGTCCAAAATCCTAATACGAAAATGTTGTACCATGCTCCATATCTTTGCACGAGGTTCCTAAAGTTCGGACTTTCAGTCTTGAAATAAGCATTATTACTCGATATTTGTTGACAGAAAGAGCTACAGTTTAGAAGAAAGAAGAATTGTTGTTATTACCCTTTCGTTAAAGTTTTCTTTTTGATTTTAAAGTTTGTTTTTAATATTTGTTTATTAACTTATTTTGACGAAAAACACATCTGACAACGTTGTAAAACAATAAGTAGGCAGCCTAATGTTGTTCTAGTCAAATACATTGCTACTGTCAAATTCATTCTGAAGACAAAGGAAGCCTGATACATCGTTTTAGGATTAGGACTTTTAACTCAAAATTTGACCAAGAATGTCGCCACGTGTAGTGGGTCCGCCAATTTATACACACCCTGTATATCACTACGCAATGTATATTGAAAACATTTGTACATATTAACTAGGACTCTGATATGTGGGGGAAAATAACAACTCCAATAATCAATACATGTTTTATCAATAAAGCAAGGATATTTATATAGCATGCATGAGCGGTGAGTGAAGCTGGTCTAGTCAAAGCCATCACCAGAATTTATCGAGCGTCTTGTAAACTCTTCTAAATTTTCTTCACGAATATTTGCCTTTCAAGTCTTCTAACATCTGTGGGTGATTCATATACTTACTAAAAACTTTTCAAGTATCCCCACTAGAAAAAATATGGTGCTGTCAAATCAGGGAATAAGGCGGCCACTCAATATCTCCATTGTTTGAGAGCCTGGCAGGGAAAATGTCTTTAAGAAGAGCGACTATTCCACGCGCTGTGTGGCATGTAACGCCATCCTGCTGGAACCAGAAGCTTTCTATGCCAATTTCTTCCAACTGTGGTTGCATAAATTCACGTATCATTGTCCGATACCGTTCTCCATTAACACTAACTGCTTTGCCCTTGGCATCTTCAAAAAGGAAGGCTACAATCATTCATTCGGAGTATATTGCGCACCAAACAATGACTTTAACGGCCACTCAATATCGGCAATTGGCGGCCAATCAATATCTCCATTTTTTGAGAGCTTGGCAGGGAAAATGTCTTTAAGAAGAGCAACTATTTCACGCGCAGTGTAGCATGTGCCATCCTACTGGAACCAGAAGTTTTCTATGCCAACTTGTTCCAACTGTGATTGCAGATATTCACGTATCATTGTTCGATACCGTTCTCCATTAACACTAACTGCTTTGCTTCTGGCATCTTCAAAAAAGAAGGCTACAATGATTCATTGGGAGTATATTGCGCACCAAACAACGACTTTTTTATCAAACTGCACGATCTCTTGAATGAGACAAGGATTTTCTGATCACCAAAAACGATAATTTTGCTTGTTAACATGACCAGAAAGAAGCACAAATATTTTCTTCATCGCTCATCATCAAATTTGGCCAAAAATTGTGTTCTGCTTCCACTAAGTTTGTAACGATTTGTGCGTATTCCAAACGTCTTTCACTATCAATTGGCCGTAGTTTGAACGCAATTTAAATTTTATATAGATACATATGCAAGTTTAAGTGCAAAATTCTTCTGAAAGTTTGTTCAGACAACCCTAATTGCGCCGCACGTCTTCTAAAAGTTCTTAGTTGACATTATCCCGAACAAGCTCAATATTTTCGTTTGAATGCCCCAAAACGAGGTCGTCTTCCAGTCTGCTTTACTTCACTTACTGTGCCATTTTGTGAAAATGCGTTTGCTAAACGTCGAAGTGTTGCTCCGTGTGGAACTCTGACCTGGATACGCCCTCCTAAAAGCGCGCTGGGTTGAAGTTATCGAGGAAAAGTTTTGAAAATACAATTTAACAATTTGTGCGCATTCTTGAGGCGTATGACGCTCCATAACAAAATTCTGTATTTTTTTACTTTGATATCAAACTTCACATATGGCAGTTGTCAAGGAAATAAAATACTAACCATATTTCATAGCTGGGTATATGCCGCACCCATTATATTGCTTATTACTGCTTATTCACATTGTATTGTGTTATTTATTGTACACCTTTCATATGTCTCACAATGTATGAGTTTTTGACATAGCAACGCCTGATATACGTACGTCTGCCGGAGACATCCGTACCAACTTCGCTCGCCACCCGTGCAAACTGTTTAAAATTATCAACCACGGATTCCATAAAATTTTGGCAGGTCCTGTAGAGCAAAATGCAAAAGAATTCATCTAACAAAAAAAACTTAATTTTTTTTTTTTAAAGAAAGGTATATAGAACTTTTGATAAAATAATTTTAATACGATATTTCTCAAAAATTAACATACATTTTCTTCAATGCCAGGTTAGATCCGTACAAAATAACTATCTCATAATCTTCGACCACTTCGAAGGCCCTAGGAACAAGAATAATATTCCGTGCAAGTGGGAAAAAACAATTTAAAAAAATACTGTGTAAAAAAAAATTAAGGATCAATAAAAGGAATATTATCATCATGTCACCTAGGATGTTTTGAAGTGGCCCTGGGACAGGCATGTACAAGGGGATGATTGTTTGGATAATAAAAAAAGGATTAAAAAGTTAATTTAAAAAAAAGGATTAGGATTTCTCAAAAATATATATGCGTAAACAGGATCTGCATCGCCAGGATCTTCAAAATATGAATCAAAAAGTAAAGGAATGGTTTTAAAGAGGATGTAAGGATTTTTCCCTGTGGCAATTTTCAAAAGTCACATGGGAAAAATCTTTACGGATCGTTCAGGAAATAGCGTACTTCGGATTTTTGTCATATTCCTACGTTGGAGTCTTAAATACTTCCACATTCTATTTGGGATACTAGGAGTCCTCCCCCGGGGATTTTCTCATGTCCTAAATCGGATGGTTACTTGTTTGAAAGGGAGAGAGAGAGAGGGATTATCGATGTAGGATTTTCGAAAGGTATATTTCTGTTTCATTTGTTTTAATTTCACTTTTTTTTTAATTTTATCACCTGTTTTTGTACACAAATACATAATTCTTGTGTTTTTCTTTTACAATGACAAGAGCTATATTAAACAAAAACCAAAAAGAATACCGAATTTTGAAAACTAATATATTACTACCTTAGTTGTTTTCTTTCTGTTTGTTAATAACTGTTTTCTGCATGATTGTGTATATCCTGCAATCTTTTCTATTTATACAAGTAACATTTAATACCATAAAAATAAAGAACATGCCCAAATCGATATGTGTTTTATTTTGTTTAATTTTTTGTCAACTAAAATGTTTCCGTGTTTCCATCAAAGATAACACAGGCCTACAAAAAAAAAATTTTTGCTTTGGTGCATCTCTGTTCGAATTGTCGATAAAGTAGGTAATGTACAGTATATTGACATACGTCATTTTAACTCATCAGCTCTAGTTTACCTACTACCCTCATTGTGAATTGTTGTCGGTCTTGTTATGATCTTGTTCGTAACTAGTCATTATTACAATATCATCGATAAAGTTTGTGTTACTATTTCATTATGGCTAGTACGTCCAGACGTTGTGTTAACGATCCTGATATATTTTGTTATGTTTGTGGTGAATACATACTGAAAAATCAGCGTAAATCGATTACAAACACAGTGCGTCGTTTGTATTTTGCTTACTTCGGTATTGAAATTCTACACCAAGATAAAGTGTGGATGCTTCATAGTGTTTGTAAAATATGCGTTGAACATTTGCGACAATGGGAGAGAGGGAAACGTAAGTCTTTGAAGTTTGGAGTGCCTATGATATGGCGAGAACAACAAAAACATTATGACGACTGTTACTTTTGTATGATTAATATAGTGGGCATCAACAAAAACAATCGCCATAAATGGAAATACCCCAATATTTCTTCAGTACAAAGATCTGTTCCTCATTCAGAAAATGTTCCAATAGCAACTTTTCACCAGGTAGTGCAGCAATCTCAGGAGGATGAAGCTGAAATACCTATTTCTTCCCCAAGTAGATGATGACTTTCAATACTGCGGAAAAACATCAGATTCTAAGCTATTTTCGCAGAATGAGCTTAGTGACCTCATCAGAGACTTAGATCTTTCGAAGGAACGTGCTGAGTTACTAGCGTCAAGATTAAAAGAAAAAAAATGTCTTTCTTCAGATGTTCGAGTGTCTACATATCGCACGAGAGAGGGAAAGTTATTGATGTTTTTTTTCATCTGATGAAATTTTTGTGTATTGCTGTAATGTGAGTGGTTTGCTGGCTTTCATGGGTTTAACGATCTATCAGCCCAATGAATGGCGTCTCTTTATTGACAGTAGTAAACGAAGTCTAAAAGAAGTTCTTCTACATAATGGAAATAAATATGCTCCCGTTCCAATTGCTCACTCAACATGTGAAAAGAAGAATATGAGGTAATTTCAAATCTTTTACAAAAAATAAAATATATTGAACATAACTGGGTGATCTGCGTCGACTTGAAGATGGTTAATTTTTTATTGGGTCAACAGAGTGGTTATACTAAATACCCATGTTTTATTTGTCTCTGGGACAGTCGAGCTAAATCACGTCATTGGACTGCAAAAAATTGGATTGTGAGAGATGCTCTTGTTGTTGGGGAAAGAAATGTTATAATTGAACCCTTGGTTTCAAGAGAAAAAAAATCATTCTTCCTCCATTGCATATAAAATTAGGGCTAATGAAGCAATTTGTTAAGGCTCTCGATAGAAATGGTCAATGTTTCCAGTTTATTTCTCACAAATTTCCTGGTTTAAGTACTGAAAAACTAAAAGCAGGTATCTTTGATGGACCTCCAATACGTAAATTGATGAAAGACACAACTAATTTTGAGACTTGTATGAATGATGTGGAGAGGCTTGCCTGGCAGTCTTTTCTAGCAGTTGCACAAAATTTCCTCGGTAATCATAAGGCTGACAACTATGTAGAACTAGAAGAGGAAATGCTGGTTCGATTCAAAGATTTAGGCTGTAATATGAGTATAAAATTACACTATCTTAATAGTCATCTACATCATTTCCAACACAATTTAGGAGATCTAAGCGAAGAACAAGGGGAACGTTTCCACCAAGACCTAAAAACAATGGAGAATATATACCAAGGAAGGTGGGACAGTCATATGATGGCTGACTATTGCTGGGGAATCATGCGAGATTGCCCGAGTCAGTTTTATTCTAGAAAATCACTCAAAAGACAATTTCTTGATGTTTAATGTCAATAAAATATATATTTTTTCGTGAATTGTTTTTTTTTTCTTGGGAACTAGAGCTGACAAGAAAACGGGTAACATTTTTGATATCGCTATGTAAGACATACTTAAAATCGGGTCTAAAGTCTCCAGCACCAAAATGGTTGTAGGCCAGTGTAATAATTGCCAATCGACAATAACTAACAATTAAGAATTTCAGTCTGATCTTTAACTACATATACATACTACATTCCCAAATTTTAATTTAAACATGTTTGTTTACAAGAGTTGTTTGGAGTTTCTTAAGTAAAACAACTTTTATATTTTAAACACAACTCGTCACTTTTGATAATAACATATGAGGTGGTAATTTTTACTTTGTTATTAAGTTGTTAGGAAATTGATTTGAAATATATCGTGGTTGTGTCTTCCGACCTTTACCTTAATGTAATAACATTTACAGTTGATGCAAAATAGAAATTTTGTGACATTG
The DNA here is from genome assembly GCA_935421215.2 of Melolontha melolontha. Lineage (NCBI taxonomy): Eukaryota > Metazoa > Arthropoda > Insecta > Coleoptera > Scarabaeidae > Melolontha > Melolontha melolontha. The sequence continues at coordinate 19,606,362 of OW285241.1, read as the reverse complement.
TAAGTATATTTTTTAATTCTTTTCACTACTATATCTTTCAATATATTTGTAACATGCTAAAAATGTTAAATGAATTCACCTTTTAAACATTTCGGACTTTCTATATAATACTATTGTAGCAATTTAGACTTGAACACTAGTAGAATAGACTGATAATGTTCTAACCAAAGTTAAATCTTCCACAATTACAAACTCCTTTGGTACATTGGGTTGTGATAATTCTATATCTCGATACTAATTTGTATTTTCAAGTTGTCTTAAAAAATATTTTTTATCATATTCTGTAAAATTATTTAAAGTAAATATATTGGACGAAATATTTGAAAGTTTTGTGCTTGTTATACCACATTATTTGATATTTATTGAACGAAAATTTAAATAAAATTAACTATTTATACCTAAATATAAATAATTGCTGTTTGATTTGATGATTTTTTTCTACTTGAATTCTAAACGTCGGACATGTTCATTGGTTTATCAATAAATATGTCGAAAAAATCGTTTATTGAAGAAAATCAATAAAATACACTACACGGGTATATAGCGCCATCTACAGTTTTTTTACACTCAATGTAAGGTTTGGTTTTTTAATAAAATTCAATTATTTTTTTGATTTATCAGGCAATATAAAAACAAAACTAATGTTTACCATTTGAAAACCATTAATACTAGGATTTAAATATTAGCATCAAGTAATTTTAATATCTTCATATTTATCAACATACTCGCAGTTAAGATACAGATTCCTGTAATTAATAAGAATTTATTATTGCTAATAATCTTTCCATTAATAATATTAATGGATTAATTATTTTACTTGATCCCTTTTTAAAATATTCAAATTTAGATTACCCAATTATTATATTTATTCAGTGAATTACTACTTTGCAATGTTTTTCTCTTTTAAAATACTCCAATTTTGATCTATTTCAAAGCTTATGCTATGTGATAAGTGATGGCAGCACTTTATTGTTTTCTTTAATTTAATAACGTGTTCAGAAACATTCGAAGTCAAAGTAGTCCTTGAAAATATGAAATCATGTCTGAGATAGATTGATTTTTGACAGACAACAGTTGACATTTAATAATTATTACAAATCAGATACTTAAGTAAAGATATACGATTTTTGTTCAGAACCCACTTGACTTCGAATGTTTCTGAACATCCGTTATAAGCGTTGAGTAAAAAAAATAAATCTAACAGGTGTTCAGAAACATTCGAAGTCAAGTGGGCTCTGAACAAAAAATCGTATATCTTTACTTAAGTATCTGATTTCTAATAATTATTAAATGTCAACTGTTGTCTGTCAAAAATCAATCTATCTCAGACATGACTTCATATTTTCAAGGACTACTTTGACTTCGAATGTTTCTGAACACCCGTTGTATGATTTATAGTATTAAGTGCTGCCATCTCTTATCACATAGCATAAGCTTTGAAATATATTAAAATTGGAGTATTTTAAAGGGGAAAAAATTTGAAAAGTAGTAACTCCCTGAATAAATATAATAATTGGGTAATCTAAATTTGAAAATTGTAAAACGTGACCACCTAAAATAATTAATCCAGAAATATTAATGTCTTTTGGTATACCTCAGAGCTTATGCTATATGATAAATGATGGCAGCACATTCGAAAAAATTAAATTATATATTTATTTGTGAATAATTTTATTAATAATAATCTATTAGTATACAAAAAGCTAAATAAATAAAATTTTACTAAACCAAATTAAAACTATTGAGTTAACGCCACTTACAAATTTTTGATATGTTATGTCTTGGTCTTGGCTTTTAATTTGTGGGGTTATGTTTATGTTGTTCTCTCTAAATTCTATATAGCTTGATTTTCTAAAGAATGGTACTGCTTATAATAATACTTTTTTACTTATATATCTAACATTCGTAATACTCAAATATTCCTAAATTAAGTTACTTGTCTAGTAAATAAAATTTAAAATTTTATCATAAGTAAAAACACAAGAGCTTTTTTTTTATCGAATAATTTTCTCTTTCTAACGAAATTATTTTGCCAATCAGTAATTTGACGAGAAAAACTTACATGAAAAAATCGCGAGACCGAAAGGTCGAGCGATTTTTTCTAATGTAAGTTTTTCGAGCGAAATTACTGATTGGAAAAATATTGAGTTAAAAAGAAATTTATCCGATTGAAAGAAAAGCTCGAGTGTTTTTTGGCAAGATAAATTAACGACATGAATAAAATTTTTAAATTGTCTCCATATTGACGATTTTGTATTTCTTGTGTATTGCGGTATTAATCTATTGATATTTGTTGAAATTTCCCAAAACCGACTCGTACATTTTACGTTCAACGATACTTAATAGTTATTACCTGTCAGCTGCCAAAATAATTAAGTGATGCAGGGCTACTAGATATGTAACAGGAAGAAGCATTTTTATTGGAGGAAGATGCATTTTTATCGGTGATAAAAAGCTATGTAGGTTTTTATCGCTGTCAAAGTGACAAAAATGTCACCCGCAAATGGACATTTTTACATAGGAGTTAATTTATCGTTCTTAATACTGGTTCCAAAATACAGTTATATCCATAGTTAATATCATAATATCCTCTGATTAGTTATTTTACTTGATCATATGTTTTATAATACCTAAATTAGTTTACCAATGTATTTCAACGAAATACTATTACCAGATTATTTTCTTATATATAATAACCGGCCCTAAATAGAAATAAAGTCTTGCCGTCTTGCCTGACCTTCATTACTTGGTTCACATTTAAGCAATTTTTGGAAGTTAACGGAAATTAATTATCTTAACCCAAAAATCTCTAAAATTTCAGTACGTCGTATGTTTTTAATATTCAATAGATAGTGTAGGTGTAGGTACTAGGTACTATTAATAATTCCAGAGGACGATCTGTTTACAAAATTCTGAAATTAATAAAATATATACTATTCTTTTTGAAAATCTTTGATACAGATTTCAAATATTTATTCTAAAAAACTGGCTGTTCTTTCAGGCACAAGTTTTAGTAATACATAAAAAACAGGTAAGAGAAAGAAACCCTTTTAATAAATATAACCTGACTTTTTAATTTCTCTAATTTTAAAAGTAATCTTATAGTATATTGTTCAAACTGTCATTTGCATCTAAATATGAAAATAAAACAAACAATATAAAACATTTATTTTTTAACAAATATACATAAAATATCTAGAAAATAATACATCTTATGTAAAAGTTTATAGAAATCTTTCTTGTCAGCTATCGTATAGTCTGATTATATCCATTTCTTTTGCAGGATAATTAGTGACCGGGCATTTCTGTTCTATTCTCAAATGTTTTACAATACATGAGAAACAAAACACATATCTATAACAAAATATTAGTAGAAAAATAAATAATTTCCTTGGTCACTTTCTCTACAAACCCAGATACAGCTAAAGCAGTCGGAATTTTCCATGGTTGCAAACAAATTGGACATTTTCCTTTATAAGATGATGAATTTGGATCTAACTAAATATTAAAGAAATAGTTTAAAAAATATAAATTCAGTTCTTAAACTAACTTCTCTGCAAAACTTTTATTTAAAGATTTGCAAACTTTAAAACTTACTGCTGGTGGAGGTACAGTTGGCAAAGCAGTTATACTATAATTTGATTTTTCTTTATACCACGTCTGCAAAAATTGAACAAAGAATGCTCCTATTTCCAAAGATGTCCGTAATCCATTTTGTAAAATTCCAGAACTAAATTCTTTAATGCTATATTTATATAGAAAGAAACTGACGAATTATCTTAATTATTTGATGTTTTGTATTAATACCTTAATTTTCCTTTAAATAAAGAAGACCAAAATGATATATCTTCAGGTTCATTTGCGTACACCAACTTAACTTTTAAAAATTGCAATATTGGATTTTGATAATCTGTCTCATCAGCCATATATCTCAAATAGTTTAACAAAAGCCATACAGACCAAGTTATTTCCAAGGTTGATTGGAAATATAAAAAGGCCTTTTTACTTTTTGATTTGAAATCATTTGATAGCAATCCTTCAGCATGTTCTATTTTGAAGATGGTCAATTTTTTTTCTAGTTTTCTTTTAATATATGGCAGTACCGCCAAAAACAGAAAACATAACTGCTGCTGTCTTTTTGACAAAGGTATATTTTGGATGGATACCCTTTTTAATCCATAAAAATATTCCGGAAAAGATGCATCTAAAATGTATTTTTCAAATACATAATCTGTTTATTATATATTCCTTTACCATATGTTTTTAAATAATAATATTGTAATAACCCATTAAATATTAAGAAACTTTCTTCATCGTATGTAACCAGCCATTGAAAATAGTTTGGTTTACATTCTGCAAGAAACTAATGTGAACAAAGTAAAAAAATAAATTTCATTACAAATATTAACACTACCTCTATAAGTTTTTGGACAGCTGGTTGCAAGGTAAGATTTAAAGAATTCTGTGCGATTATTTCAAATATAGATGGTTTAATATGGGAAGTGAATGAAAAATGAGCTGCTTTTTCTGCCATTGGTAGAATATTTATTGGGATACGATTATTACATGTTCCAAAATTGGCACCAATATCAAATTATATTTATTTTATTCTGAAGAATTAAAATTCAAAAGTATAAATTAAGGTTAAAATAAATGTGAATTAGAAGAAGGAAGATATAACCAGAGATAAGGATAAAACAAGATAAAAGTTCATCTTGACAAATGGAACCATTCATGAATTGAATTAAGTTTTGCATAAACAAGAAAAGAGAAAACGTAAAGTGTTTGTTATATATTTATAATTATAAGAGAAGAACAATAATCAATAAATTTCATTATCGTTTCTTAAATCAACCATTAAGAAAATAAATCAAAAATATAGCAGTTCAGTAATTGGCAGGTTATCCATGAATTGATATTTCTGGTCCTACCTCCAATAATTTTAAATTACTTGCTACTTGTCATATTTTGACATTTGTCAAATAGGATTTATAAATATAAGGATGTTACTTCTAATTTTATGTACAATGTAAGTAAAGTTAAGTGCAATGGCTCATTTAAAAGGGGGGAAAGTAGACGTATCACAAATTCAATCCATAGAAAGGTCCTATCTAATCAATTTAATAGAAAAGCATTCCGGAAGCAAAGCAATAGTATGGGATACTCAAATACAGGCTCCAGCTGGCTTAGTTGAAAGATACGCAGTGTTAAAAGAGTATGGAGTTGGAAAATTATATCCCTTAAATAATTCGCCGTTGTCAAGATGTTCAGCTAAACATATAATATTTATATGTAGACCAAAATTAAAATTAATGGATGATATAATTAGGAGTATAAAAAGTGATACAAAAGAAGGATGCATCGAAAGACATTATCATTTAATCTTTCTACCCAGAAAAAGTTTACTTTGCATAAATAAATTAGAACATAATGGCATTAAAGGAAGTTTAAAAACTATTGAAGAATTTAGTTGTCATTTTTTTCCATTTGATTCAGATTTATTATCTATGGAAATACCAGAAGTGTTTAGGTATATTAGCTTGATTTAATATTGTGTAAAATATTAAAAATTTTAATTTTAGGGAATATCATTTAGAAAATGATCCGAGTAGTCTATATCAAGTTGCACAATCTATATTTTTTCTTCAATCAAGATTTGGACCAATTGGTAGGGTTTGGGGCAAAGGAATGGCTGCAAAACATGTTTGGGATCTTTTAATTAGATTACAGAAAGAGAATAAGGAATCAGTAAAATTCGAGCAGAATAGTTGTATTGATCAAATGATTTTAATTGATCGCTCTGTTGATTTAATATCATGTTTGGCAACACAGTTAACTTACGAAGGTCTAATAGATGAAATTTTTGGATTAAATAATAATACAGTTAATATACCTGCTGAAAAATTAATGAGCACAGAAGAACGCCATACTGAATCATTACAAGAGGAAAAGAAAACTTTAATATTGGATTCCAGTGACCAATTATTTGTTGATTTAAGAGATAAGAATTTTAATGGTGTAAGTATTCTTAGATTGATTATAAATTATTATTTATTTTTTTTACAATGATTTTAGGTTGGTTCCTTCCTATCAAAACAAGCAAAGTTAATAAGTGCACAATTAGAGGATCGTTATGATAAATCTGTACAAGAAATGAAATTATTTGTACAGAGATTACCAACATTAATGGCAAATAAAAAATCTCTAGCTCAACATACAGCAATAGCAGAAAGTATTAAAGAAGTTACAGATACATACGAATTTTTAGATTCATTGCAAGTCGAGCAGGAATTCCTGAATTGCATACAAGTTGATAAAGCTAATCCTTATATAGAAGACATGATTGCCCAGAAGAAACCTTTAGTAAAAGTGTTGCGATTAATTTGTCTGCAATGCATAACAAATTCTGGATTAAAACCAAAATTACTAGAATATTACAAGAGAGAAATAGCACAAGTTAGTATATTTTTTTTATTCCCATATTGACACTTTGTAAAGAAAACATCCAGGTAATTTTTTTAAGGTTTATGGACTTGAAGCCTTATCAACTTTAACAAACTTAGAGAAAGTAGGTCTGTTGAAGACACAGTCTGGGACAAGGCAATATACTGTTTTAAGAAAAGTAAGAAAATCTTCAAATGTGTAGAACTTTTAAATGATTTTGGTGGGAATTGGCTAATATCAAGAATATGTGTACCAAATATTTTTGGAAAAAAATTATTGTAACTTCTAAAGGAACTCAAAAGAAACAACTTTTTCTAATAAAGTTATTGGAGGAAACGTACTGGAATGCTACAATTAAATCAGTTACCTTCTCAAAGGTTATCTATGCCCCCAGCACATTATTAACTAAATTTTGGTAATTAATAACCATTTTGAATATATAACAATGCAAAACAAACATTTTCATTTATATTAACAACACATATACTTATATCTTTTCAAAATATATTCTCCCCACATCAAATATGTGTTTGTGTATGTGACTAGCATTACAAATATTTGGTTATGTTGTGCTTATGTCAAATATAAGTATACATAATATTGTAGCATTCCAGCATGTTTCCCCTAATAACTTTATTAGAAAAAATTCTTTCTTTTGAGGTTCTTTAAAGATTACAATAATTTTTTTCCAAAAATATTTGGTACACCTATTCTTAACATTAGCCCAAATTTCATATCAAATTTATTCCATAGAGAATATGATTAATTTTTTATATGTATTATAATTTAAGGGTTTACGATTAACTGTAGAAGACACTTCTGAAGTAAATCCAACAGATATAAGTTACGTTCATTGCATTTATGCTCCGTTAAGTATAAGATTAGTAGAACATCTTACTAAAAATGGGGGTTGGAAACAACTTCAAGATTATCTTGGATTGTTACCAGGTACAAATAGTTTTTATCCAGAGTCATTCGTTATTTTCATGCTGTTTTAGGTCCAACGTTAGATGAAACTCCTCCTGTATCTCATGGAAATATTTATAATAATAATAATTTACCAAAGATTGTATTAGTATTTTTTATTGGCGGCTGCACTTTTGCTGAGGTTAGTTCTTTTTATATTCCTAATTGTGGTTCTTTAAAATATTATCTACACGTTACATAGTTTTCTTAATAAAGTCAATTACTTACTCATTACAAATAATACATTTCTATTTTCTTTTAGATCTCTGCTTTAAGATTTTTAGCAAAACAGGAAGATTCAAATGTTGAATTTATCATAGCAACTACCAAACTAATAAACGGAAACACATTTTTGGAAACTTTGATGGATACGTGATCAATTGAAGCAGTTTTTAATAAATATACTTGGATATATATATCGTAATATTGTAAATATCCACACAATATGCTGCTTTTATTAATTTTATTCCAAATACATATATTATATATTGGACTGATATTTAATGTTTAAATATATTAAAAAAACAACTTTATATTATTATGTATTATATCCTTACAAAATAATAAATGTATAAAATATAAAAATTAATTTAACAATTCAATGCATGAACCTATCGACATAATGGATAATTTCAAAACAAACTTCTACCATAATAAGAATAATAATCATCCATTCTAATCTAACATGGTGTTTATCACTTAAATGCGACGAGAGCAACTCTATTAATTCCATGCAATGATTGATTTTTTCATTCATTACTCTTGTCCGCCTGGCAATGCTGAAGTATGAACATATTTGTGAATACAGTATTTCTAACTGATCTCTGTCCCAATAGAAATCTGGTGTATCTAACAAATCGGAGCTTAAATTTATCATGTGCCTTAAAGCTAACAATTCTCCATGTTTGCGCAAAACTTCTTCCTGTGACATTTTAATTTTCTTGCCTAATTTAAGATCTTGCGTTACAAATTCTATGGTGTTTATGAATTTTTCCAAAGATGCTTCCCATATTCCTAATTTGACGGACAAAGCCATTGCATTTGAAAATGTATATTTCTCAAGAAGATTGTCTTCTGCTGTTATTACTATTTCACCATTCGGTGAGAGAAATGGTTTTCTATAATAAATAAAATTATACACTTTCTGAAATTAAAATTTCAAATATACATACCCTTGTTCTAAATATTTATAATTCATAAACTCTGCTTCATTTTGTAACAACTTTTCTGAATAGCTATCAGATTCAAACTGTCTTAAATAACCCAAGACATTACTACTTTCCAAATCAGTAACATTCCACATAACCACAGTTCCTTCCCTAAAGAAAAATAATTCTCTTGGTTCATGGCCTACCTGATATTTGGCAATAGCATGTACAACATTTAAGTTATTTTCAACATGTTTGGGTTCGTACAAATTTTGTCGTTTCAAACCATTAATCAAGTCTTCTAATTTATATTCTTCAGCTGTTGCAAATGCGACTACATCATATAGCCCTGGAGGCTTGTGATCATCTTCATCTAAAATTCTCCTTTTGCGTGCTGGTCTCTTCTTTATTTGTAGTGATGAAATATCTTGTATACTTAAATTTGTATGGGAGGACATTAATTTTGCATGTTGATTTTTTATGTTTATTTGTTTTAAAAAATTGCTTGTGGGTGTATTGTAATTTGAAAATGCACTGTCCACAGGAAAACATTTTATATTACCTAAATACACACTACTTGAACACTTTATTACAAAATTAAAAGGCGATAAATTAATTGTTTTTAAAATGCGAACTGGGTTGCATAATTTTATTAAAAACGTGGTCATATTGAGGTTATAGCAACATACGAACTGTAGTGTTATTTTTTATATTTTAGACACATTTTTCAAATATCACTTCACTACTATTCATTAAAATTAGAACTAATTTGATGTTTTTCCCTTATGAGGATAAAGTTGATAAGATTTGTATTCTTAGCAAGTACGTTTCTGATTTTAATTATATTCTAAAAATTGTTGGTTTTGCGAAAACCGTGTTTAGGTATTGTCAAACCTTGATGAGTAGATTATTTTAATTATGTTTTCAGAAGGAATTATTAAAATCAACATTAAATTGAGAAATGTTATGAAATTTTTGAATTTAAACAAACTATAGTCCTCTATTGTAGTAGGGGCAAACTTCTTACAAAATGTGCGTAGGGTGTAGGTGCTGTTTTACTCAATTATATTTTAATTTAGTTCAAATAAAGTTTAATTTATTTTTACTATAGTTATATGGTTAATATTCTTGACAAATAAATTATATTCTAATATTTTTTTCAAAGGTGCTGCCATCGTTTGTCACATAGCACAAGTTCTATATTATAGGATACTGAAATGTAATATTTTTTGTACGTAAGCCCGATCTCATAATGTGGTAAATATACTTATCTCGCAACGCTGTTAAATAAGCATGCTCTTTGTAATTCCAGATATTTCGTAATGTGTGGACAAATATGCCAAAACACAAAATGTGGTTAAGGCCTGTTTAGAATAACTGTTATAAGGGGAAATGTGTCATATGTAACAAGGAATATCCGATTTAAACATACGACGGTAACCGTCAAAGCGAACCCGGAAGAAATGGCCTGACGATTCAAAACCATCACCAAACTTAGGATAATACCCAGCTTCTCCCAAACATTGGCTGCAGAAAACAAGAGCAGTTGCGGACATTAATTAATTCTTCCCACAACGAAGAAGTTATCCAAGAACTGTTACGGCTAATGCCACAAGCGATCATGGTAGACCCGGACCAACCAACGATTGAAATACAGATACCGGAAAAAATTTGCGAATCACCCAGGGAAGTAAAACCACTGACGGAACAAAACAACAGTCAACCGGAACAGAGAAGTGAAAACCAGGACAACAACACATTTATATACCCGAAAAAGACATCAAAAAGACAGAAAACAGAACATGAGACCGCTTCTATCCAAGTAAGCAACTCGTACAGTTCCCTCGAAAAGAAATCGGAGGAAAAAATGGAAGAAGAAACAACAGAATTCACCCCTCAACCGTCAACATCAGGCAGCACTCCCAGGGTAAGTGACAAACAAAACACTACACAAAACACAAACACTGTAACACACAAAACATCAAAAATTACACCGATCATAGTCACAGAGAAAGACAAATGGGCACAAATACGACAACTGCTTAAGACACACAACATCAAAACCGTACAAAGCAAACTTGTTAAACAAGGAATACACATCGAACCAAAAACTGACGATGACTACCGCACAATTAAACACATACTTAACACAGAACTCGTACAATTTTACACATTTCAATTACAAAGTGAAAAGACACTGAAGGTAGTTATGCGAGGCATTCCTACCTTTATCACCGACACTGACATAACTAACGACCTGACCGACCAAGGCTACCCGCCACTTAAAATAAAACGTATGAATGGAAAAAACGGCATACCCGCACCACTTATACTAATAGAACTGACTAGACAATATAAATCAATTTTTAACATACACGACTGTTGCGGACTTACAATTAAAATCGAACCTCTTAACACACGGACAGACATAATTCAATGCCACAAATGCCAGACATTCGGACACCAACAAAGACACTGCAACGTACAATTCAAATGCATGAAATGCGGTGACTCGCACTCTACACACCTATGCACTAAACCAAAAACACCACCAAAGTGTGCAAACTGCGGTGGTCCCCACCTATCTACATTCCTCAACTGCCCTAATAACCCGAACAACCCTGACAAAAAAACCACTCCAAATTACATCCCAGCACCACCCCCAACAACAAACCCCTGGACACAAAAACGAAACAACACAACACTAAACACAACCGACGAACTCGCACTTGCCCTAGGCAAAATGCTAATCACACTTCACTCCACAAACGCAACAACACAACAGATACATGATTTCGTAATTCAAACAGAGAAAATAATAACACTTTACAACAACAAACAGTAAACACATACAAACTTAACACATGACCAACGCAAAAAGCGACAAAACACACAGACACACACTCAACACATGACCGCACACAACACACACGATTAATAACTGACAATTATTAATCAGACACAAACACTCACAACCCTGGGAAACAAAACAACGTAGTGGAATTCATCGAAGCACACTTCGACCACAAATCAACAAACCATCCACGTCAAGAACAAAACACTCACGATTCGAAACAAAGAACAAAGTTCATTTCGAGGAAAAATCCATCCCAAGAAGAAGATGTAACAAGGAATTGAATGTAGAATTTTCCACAGTTAAAGAGCATAAAACATAAAAAAAAGCTAATTAAGGCTAATGAACAAGGAACTTCTTCCACATTTATGGAAAAATTTACCCAGTCGATTTCAATATCTACAAGTTCTGATTCCGTTTAAGAGGCACAAATAAAATTATGTAGGCTTTTAGCTGAAGACAACATGTCATTTCAAACTATCTTCTTCTTTATTAGCACACATTTTTCCAGACTCCAATATAGCAAAGAAAATGGCCAGACCAGAAGAACAAAATCCAGGGCATAAATTAATAACGTAATTGCCGCCTTCTTATTATTTGTTATGTATATGTGTAATAAATTTCAAAAATACATATTTTATTTAAACATATAGCATTACTTCCCATAAACATGTACGGTATTTTTATTGCAAATCCGGTAATTTATACCATCAGGTACGGCATATTATTTTCGTACGTGTGGCAACACTGTATGTAAGTGGTAATCACTAGAGCAGACCAATTTCCGTGCGCGCCATGTGTGGATAAATTTCAAAAATACATATTTGATTTAAACATATAGCATTACTTCCCATAAACATGTACGGTATTTTTATTGCAAATCCGGTAATTTATACCATCAGGTACGGTATATTATTTTCGTACGTGTGGCAACACTGTATGTAAGTGGTAATCACTAGAGCAGACCAATTTCCGTACGCGCCATGTGTGGATGATTATATTGCATCAGAACTAATAAAAAGCATTCAGTGTGTGTTTGGTACTTGCTTAGACTGTATGTAAGTGTAAGCATACGTAATAAAATGTCGTCGACACATAAATCGAGAAAACGACCGTTGTCAGATGGAGTGAATTAGTTTATTATGGATTTCCTGGACTTAATATACGATGGCTCAAAAATTAAATGTTTAGTGTGCAATACATATCTAATGTGTTGGTCAAAAACACATTGTAAAGAACATGTAAGCAGTTCGAAGCACAATAATAAAATTAAAACGGTAAGTGTTTTTTTAAAGCCTCTGTCATGCACACAATCACTGATTTCATACATTTTCCATTTTATTTATATGTATATACAACGTTGCTATAATATCTACTATTCTTATTTTTCGTGTGTTTATGCATATTACTTTAATAGCAGAAAACCAAATGTATATTTAATTATTTCTGATAGAATAAATGTCTCTACTTCTATACTTATATCGGTAACAAGCTCATGTTGCGTCACATATTCTATACTCTATTTTTAAAGTAGAGAGACGAATTTCTGAACAGACCACTTTGACAGTGAAATCTCATTGGTTGAAAGCAATTTGGCCTTGCTTTCAACCAATGAGATTTCACTGTCAAAGTGGTCTGTTCAGAAATTCGTCTCTCTACTTTAAAAATAGAGAATAATACCGTGATATCATAAAGTTTCTAGGACGAAGATGGCTTTGTAATATAAATTGTATGTCTGAACTTAAGTTAGGAGCTACAACTCTGTTTTGTAAATTATTTTGACAGTGACATTATCTGTCATCCATTAATGTGTTAGAATTGCTGAAAGCAAGTTTGAACGTCGAGTTTGAAACATAGCACATTCGAGTAAATTCAAATATGGTTTACAATATAGTGCAAAAAGCGTACATGATTGAAGCCTATTTTCGGAGTGGAGTGCGAATTGATGGAATTTGGGTGTACAGTCAACGTGCATGTTTGGATGATTTTAGAGAGCACTTTCCAGAGTTAGCTGTAATTCCCAAAGATTTTTATAATTGCCTTTCCAATTGTGTTGGTGTGTTTCGTGAGACTGGTTCTGTGGGTCATAAATCACGTACTGGTAGACCAACTGTTCGTTCGGAACAAGTTATAAATGATGTTCGTCAACGTATGGTAAATGAACCCACAAAACCTTTGAAACGCCTTTCTCAAGAGATTGGACTTTCTTATGGAACATGTCATAAAATTGTAAAGAAAAACTTACACATGCATCCGTATAAGATGCAATCACATCAGGCTATTTTGCCGGTAGACTACCCTAGACGTCGTGCGTACTGCCAGTGGTTTGCAAATAACTTAATAGAAGATGATGACCTGCTAAATTTGTCATTTTTCTGTGAAGCATGGTTTCATCTTTCGGGGTATGTCAATTCTCAAAATACTCGAATGTGGAGTAGTGAAAATCCTCATATTTTTATTGAATCGTTTCTCCATAATGCGAAACTTGGTGTTTGGCTAGCAGTTTCTCGCCGCAGAGTTGTTGGCCCTATTTTTTTTAATTTCACTATTAATGCTGAGAGGTATAGAAACATTCTGAATGAATTTATTGAACAGTTGCATGATGATGAATTGCAATATGGATACTTTCAACAAGATGGTGCAACGGCACACACAACACGAGAAAATATTGCTTTTCTTCGTGTTTTTTGACGATCGGATCATAAGTTTACATACGGAAGTTGAGTTTCCACCACGATCACCTTGTTTGACAATTATGGACTTTTTCGTGTTTCCTCACCTAAAGAATAGAATATTTAAAACTCCTGTTGCTAATTTGCAAGATATGCAACAAAGAATTATTGACGAATGTGCATTAATAACGCCAGCAATGCTGCAAAATGCCTTTAACAGCATGAAAAGGCGTCTCACATTGGGAATTGAAAATAACGGACAACAATTTCAACATTTGCTTTAATTTTGCCTTTTTTTATTAATAAAATTTTGAATACAAGCTGAGCTTGTTGTTTTATTGTATCTTTATTAAATCAAATGACATATTTATTGATGTCACAATGACACTATCAAAATTATTTTCAAAAATTAAGGTTAAGTTACCAGTATGATAATATGGATAAATTCTTTCAATGGAGACTGTGGTTAAAAAATAATTTAAAAAGGTATATAACCCCTTACCACAATTATTAGTCGTATCCTAAATACGTATTTCGACAACTAAGTTGTCATCATCAGTAGGTAAAAACTACTAATTAAAGTCACACGGGGCACAATAAAGTAAGATGAACGCTAGTAGTTGTGCGGAAGCGTTCATCTTACTTTATTGTGCCCCGTGTGACTTTAATTAGTAGTTTTTACCTACTGATGATGACAACTTAGTTGTCGAAATACGTATTTAGGATACGACTAATAATTGTGGTAAGGGGTTATATACCTTTTTAAAATATGGATAAAGTTCAGACATATATTTTCTATTTCAATGCTATCTTAGACCCAGAAACTTTATGATATCGCGGTATATATAATATTACGAATTACACTCCCATACCGGCGCTTATGGCGCACACGAAAATTGGTCTGCTCTAGTAATCACGTTTCTTTGATTATGAATGCAAGCATCTTTGGTCCTTAAACTGCAGTTATGACAAAATTAAAAATGGAAAATAATCTATTGCTTGTTAATGTAGCATGTAGCATGTGGCAAGTGAAAGATGTGCCCACTACTAAGTAAAACACAGACAATTGACATTTTTTATTAAAAATTAATTTAATTAACTTCAAAAAAATTACATCTACTATACAATTGGTTATAGTGCAAGAATGTATATGTAAGTATTTAATGTATATATTACAGTTACAAATCGCTTTACTCAGATATTCCATATACTGTGTACAGGCAAAAACCGAAGAAATATAAAGAGAGCAAAGACGGAAATGTCAAAAAAAAAAAAAATTAAAAAGGTTTTCACAGTTTTTCTTTAGTCAAATAAAGGTAATTCTTTCATATTTATCCATTAATGTATATACACTTTATAGTACATTTCTTCTTGAACATACAAACATAATATTGCTTCAACATTCAGTTAATTAAAAACGTATATTCTCATTATTTTGCTTCGATTATATTGATGTATAACATGTTTCCTTCTCACCGTTTCTCAGGTTATCACAAAGCACAATAAATTAATAAAACTAAAACGAAAAAAACAGCGTCCGGCTGTAGTCTGATCACTTAAGAAAATTACGTGCAAATTTTCTTAACGAGGCTTGCTTTTCTTACTAAAAAAGAAAATCACTTGAGATTTTGTAATTTTTCGAAATTCCCATTTCATTTCGTGGATTATAAAGACTTCTCGAAAATCATGAGCAGTTAAATAAATTAGGAAATAGAAACATAACTATGGTTCGAAACATAAAAATAGGACCAACATTAATTATGCGACATAACTGTATTCTTCACTAGAATGTGGTGTTCGTTCTAGATATTGTTTGTCGATAAGCGCTTCAATGCATTTCTTTATCATTGGTATACTGGGGGCAAAGGAAACTTTAGACTGAGCACAAACCTACAACAAACGATGTAATTAACCAAAACAAAATATAATTACAAAACCAAACTAAATTAATTAAAATATAAAAATACCTCTTGGATTAAAGCATTGTGCTTTAACACTTTCCTAGATTTCATAATTCGAACAATAGCTGCCTGCAGATATAGTTTCCTATCTTCCTCAACTGAATTCATTGTATGTTCCACTTCTTGTGGAGATTCCTTTTGAATAGCTGCCGTTATCCTAAATCTCGTTCGTTTATTCGAGTAATCCATATTTAATCTTAATATAGCTTCAGGTGCGAGTTCCTTAAAATAAAACGAACAAGAATATACGATGGGTACCATTTATACATTACGACTTACATCACTATCGGATAGAAGTATTTTTGAATCGACTAAACTCACTGCATGTCTCTGAAACTGATCTACGTTTAATTGTAATGTTTCTCTGATTTCGTTGCATGTTAATGAGTCTACTGTTTCAAACAATAATAATATAGCCATCTGGAAAGTTTGTACAGTAACTACGTATGGCCGTTTCAAATAACCAATTCGTAGTTCGGCCAGACATAAATGATGTAACCAAGTCAATTTCCTTCCATTAAAATGCTCATGGTAAAAAGCCTCAAACTAAAGTGAAATGTGATTAATAATTGATTACATTTTACTTTAAACATACCTTTTGTACACTTTTTTCCAATTGTTGTGGCAATGCAAAAGGTGTTACAATTGCCTGGCCCAAGGGCCAAGCACCAGCTTGTAACACGTATATACCAAAATTAATACCCAGCTCTATATTATCTTTCTTAAGGAAAATGTTGAATTTATTATTGAGATCTGAAGAAACAGACATGTCCGTGAACATTCTGTGCAATTTACTCGTAAATTCATAACCACATGCTTGCTTTAACCTAAAAAACAAAAACTAGAACTATTCAGTAATAATTGTTTCAAACGTTGCGTACCTATTTATCATAGCTTCTTCGGCATCCATGCTTTGAGTTAGTTGATGAATCAATCTCTTCGCTAACATTCTTGAGTAAAATTTCTGAAAAACATCTTTATCATCTATATATTTGAAGATTGTAATACTCTGTGACAATTTTTCTTCAACCTACGTAACATAAAACATGGAAAGTGTTTAAAATTAAAATGATTAATTCTCATCATTTTCTAACCTCTGTTTCACTGATGCCTTTGCTAGATTTCTTGAGCAATGTATCACAGTATTTCGCTAACAGTTCTGGACTTCTACAAGCGGACTTACCCATATTGGGTCGATGGTTTATCACTGAGCTGCAAGCTTTGTCTAGAGCACCCATAAAGTTTTGATCTCCATTGAATACTTCTTGAATTTGTTGTCGATATTTCTTATAAACAGTCAGTAGATTCTCAACAAAACTTATATGTATAGTTTCACCTTGCAAATTTCCTATAGCCTGTTAAATTTACAAAATATAAAATAAAATGATTGTAGGTGAAAATAAAACTTACAGCTAGGCCTTGCGTTTTAATATGATCCAAAACAGTATCAACTAAAACAGTTAAAGCATTTGGCACACTTTTAAGTAGATTATACATGTTAGATAAATCTTTTTTCCTTTCTCCCTGGACCATGTTCATAGATTCACTATATAAAAACGACAAATGTTCAGCTACCATATGTGTTTCACATCTTTGTGTAACCTAAAAAATATTATATATAATTTAGGCAAATAAAATTGTATTTCTTTACTTTCTGTAGTGAACTTTGATGCAAAAACTTCCTTGCCCTCAATAATTCTTCACTTATTTTTGCAATAACTTTTTCCATATACAAACTGACATTACGTTCTTCTAATAATCTAGCAGCATCTCTTTTATAATGTTCACCACTGGCATTGAGGAAAGGTTGTTCAAATAACTCTTGATATAGTTGCAATTGGCCTTTTTTCTTATACCCTTGAACCTAATTAATTAAGAAATAAAATAATTACTCCAGAATCTATAAAGTGAAATGCCATAATGTTAATACTATCCAAAACCTCACATCTACAAAACTTAGAATTGTTCCTTTTACAGCCTCAATAGGTATATTCGTTGTATGTTGTGCACGATCTTGATCAATCGCCTCTAAAAGTAATTTTACAAGCCTTGAACCTAATGGTGCGATCATACCAGCTCTCCACACTTCTAGGGCTAATTCACCTATCTCCATTTGTTCTCCTTAAAATAAAGTAGTATGAAGATATACTCAAATGTGCTAAATAATATTAAAGGAAGACCAAATTATATATTTACCACCATTTGAGTCTGAGCTGCCATATATCATTTCAGCATCTGACATTTTTTGCACTTTTATGTGCTGTTGATTGGGATATAAGTATAAACTATGAAGGTAACCAGCACCTTTTGAATACTGCGACCAATAGAAGTAATAATTGCGAACCAAGTGAGTTTCGTCATCATCCTGAACTTTATTTAGTAATTTAGCAACATGATCAATTAAAAATTGCTTGGTTTCGGCATACAATCTATCCGCCAATGATTCGGGATGAGCCACACATAAAGAATAAATATCTCTGTACAATAATAAGTTTGAATGAATGACTTTTCAATTATATAAATTTGAGGTTAGATCTTACGAAAATCTGTCGTTCCAGATTTTCCTGGGTACATTATCCAAAGTTATGACACCGCGAATGGTCCCCTGGATGTCGCGCCAAGTGGCGTCGAAGTCCACTATTCTAGGTTTTAAAGACATCTTCGCGGGATCAACGCGTTAAAGTTGGGAAACAATGAACTGGCACTGCTAAAAATACGATTTTTCCAACACTGCTTTTACGTACGTTATCCACAATACTGAATAAATTTAAGCAAATTCATCGCATAAGGATTATAAATAGTTACCTTTTGTGTGTTTTGCTAAAAAGTGACTATATTTTCGTGTTATAACCTTGACGCACTATTTTGCAATTATTTTCGTTTTTGACATTTCGACATATTCTACATGTGATTTTAAAAACAGTGATCATATGTTTGATAACTTCTCTATGTCTTCGTTCTATTTAGGAATATGATGATTGACGTTATACTTTTAGTAATGATGGAATTGTGCGCTAGAGTTTTTACAGAGCATATTTTTCCCCGTATTACTAGTACGAATAAAATTTGAATACCTATGTCAAAAATGACATGTACAAGTGTATTAGATCAGACAATCATTAGACTCAATACAATACTCAAATAATTTAATTGATATAATTAAAAGTATATAAATAATATTTTGAATTTTAAGGTCTATCAAGAGAGTAGCACCTATATAAGAAACATATTTCAATTTTAAATTCTGAAACCTAAAATTTTTTTTGGAATTCAATTCAATGTTTCAATATTAGATGGCATAACAACCATGTGCTTTTAGTACAAAAATATATACCTTCAATAATAGAAATTCTTTTAATTTTTTTATTAGAATTGAATATATTTTTATTTCATTATTTTTCACACACTTCTCAATATTTATTTGATTGTTTTTTAATTTACCCGATCTATATATTTACTGTAGTAATGTAGTTTTTAATAATTACCTAAGAAGGAAATTTCTGTTTATTAAAAAACTTGTAATACATTGTTTGTTCTTGATATACATTTACGCCCACAAGATATTAATCAGTGGAGATCAGTAACTTAATTATAGAATTATATAAAATATATTTCTTGGAATTATTGAATATAGAATTAATTAATTTAAAATTTTTTATCGTTTTGAGAATTGAGGAACAGGAAGAAACGTTATAACGGGTGTTCATTTGAAAAGTCAATCTAGGTTACTTTGAAATTTTGATAGAATAAGACGCAAATATATTAGTATGTGTTTGTTGTTCCGTAAACGTAAATCCAAATGACATTTGATAATGTCAATCACAAATATCAGTTAGTGCATAAAATAATCGTGCGTCGATTCTGGTTTAAATAAAAAAATTTTGAACGGAGGATTTTTAAGTGCATTGATCTTGAAGGACAACATTTTCAACATTTGTTATAGTTTTCAATAAATACCTATTATTTGTTATTTATTTGTATCTATGAAACTGTCAAAATATACGACTTCGTAGGTTAAGTAGTAAATTTTAATTTACGACATACTTCAAAATGTTCTCAGTAAATCACATGCTACTAGATTGACTTTTCAAATGAACACTTGTTACTATTAATTAAAGCAATCAAATCATACTAATCTAATTGAGATGTTCCATGGCGCATTTATATATTAGATATGTATTGTGTATTTGTTCTAATTTTAAGACTAAGTCTTATTGAAGTTAGAGAACCAACCTAAAATAAATATTCTAATGACTCAGATTTACGTGCAGGGCCGACTTTATACCGTATTTATATTATTGTCTGTAAATTACATTATTTTAGGTTTTCTAGTTGTACACTAGATGGCGCTATTCCTCGTCATTTTACTCTGAAAAGCTTTTATTAATGAAGACTTTCCTGACCTATGGCAATTCGCCTAGAAAACTTTCAGAAGCTTAAAGCGCAGTCTCTGCGCGGCAGTCTGACGTCACAAATATCAATACGCAGTTTCAGGTTGCCAGTGAGTTCCTTCAGCAGCGAAGATTTTTGGTTAAAATAGAAAATTTACCGGAATGTAAGTATCATTTCTTTATTATAATTAAAGATTTTCGTTTCAAATTTTGCGTTATCCAACATGCTAATTTAAAAAATATATAATGGTAAAAAGTTAAGGGCTTATTATTGTCGTTATGTCATTAAGACTTATTAATTTTTTGTAGTTCATCGCATATAAATAAATTAATTTGAATTTAGTACTTTCAGCAATCATTTATTAGTTTTGTTGATATTCACAGATAAAAATTGATATCGCCAACTTGCGGTTATTTTTGCTGTTGATAAATTTTATCGTAACGATATGACCTTTTATTTTAATCTCTTTCAAATACAAAATTGAAAATATTGAAACTTCTCAGTTTATTCGTTGGGTATAATCGGAAGATCAAAGTATTTTCAAATCATATAGATAAGGGCTTCCGCCTGAATGCGTATTAGAACTTATTATTTATATTTCTTTGATTTTGCGAAGGTGTTGAAAATCGATTGCTTCTTGTGCGCATGCGTGCTAAAAAAGTCGGTTAAGTTATATATTAATGAAACCTTAACATGTCATGTATATATTTTAGTATATATCTATAAAGATATCATTGTTTGGAATAAAAACTATTTTACACTTTCAGAAATACTTAAGTACATACATACATGTAAGTAGAATTTTCTGCATTTCTTGGTTATTTGATTTGAAAAAATGAACAATATAATTATCTTTACACACCAATAAGAAGAATTAATAACAATATCATTAAATGTTTGTTAGATTCTTTGCAAATTTTAGCTTCAAAATTTTTGGAAGTATAACTTGCGTGGTTTCTTGACATTTTATTTGCATTTTTGTGTTATAAATTAATTTTAACTCTTCACTTAGAATTATGTGTTAGGTACGTTTGTAAATGTATTTTCTCGGTGTGTTTTTCTTTAATTTTTTCACATATTACCATATTTTGGAACTAAACTGAATATAAATTAACTTTTTCTGAATGTACAATTTTTTTTCTCTTAAAAGAATGAAAATATACGTAATTCTGAAATTTAATGAATTCATGATGAAAATTAAATGTATAAATATAGGAATGTTTTCATTTTAGGAATTCTTTCTCGGTTTTTCCCTTTAGGTTTTTAATAACTATGTGTATGTATATAGAATAACTGATTTGAACAGCAGTTATACAGCTAAGCTTATTTGGGACAGAACCAAACAGCTATTTTTATTTAGTGATTCGTGGTAAGCTCTTTTATGCGACATTGAATAAAATTGTATTATAAAGTAATTAAAAAAATATTGACTAGATTTGCAAATATCACTAGTTCTAACATTGGAAGAAAATGACATTTTTTCTTTTGCTACACCTCAAAGTACAGTGCAACCTTGGTAATCCGAATAGTTGCGGACCAGGGCGGTTTCGGATTACCAATTTTTTCGGATTATCGCGACAGTAAAAAAAAAATAAGCGTATCTAACGAAAATAACTTTTATTCTAGGCAATAAACTGCATTTAAAAAGGTATATAACCCCTTACCACAATTATTAGTCGTATCCTAAATACGTATTTCGACAACTAAGTTGTCATCATCAGTAGGTAAAAACTACTAATTAAAGTCACACGGGGCACAATAAAGTAAGATAAACGCTTCCGCACAACTACTATACACTGCAACCCTGTAAAGACTGTCTTTACAGGGTTGCAGTGTATAGTAGTTGTGCGGAAGCGTTTATCTTACTTTATTGTGCCCCGTGTGACTTTAATTAGTAGTTTTTACCTACTGATGATGACAACTTAGTTGTCGAAATACGTATTTAGGATACGACTAATAATTGTGGTAAGGGGTTATATACCTTTTTAAATTATTATTTAACCACAGTCTCCATTGAAAGAATTTTTAATAAACTGCATAATATAAAACATAAAATGCATGTAAACTTATTCAGTTACTCGTGCGAATAAAAATCTGTAATTGCACTTTGCCTCAACTTTTTGAAGCGCAAATTCACCACTTTTTCTTGTAATTGGCGTAAAATCAAAAGTTCTGGGTCGCTTGCACCATTTTCAATCGCCCACTGAAGAGAGGTACCAAGACATCGAACGGCATCTTGGTGACTTATAACGGTCGAATCACTGATTTCATCGACGGTTGTGTCACTGTCTCTATCAAAAGCTACATAATCTGCTATTATTTCTTCGTCTGTAAATCCGATTTCTTCTTTTTCTGCAGCATCACCCGAAATCCATTCTTTGGTATCGTCCACTGTTAGTTTTTCCCCTTTAGATAGTGTCGTAATCTCCTAGAATTCTTGTTCGGTTGCTCTTAGACTTCTTCTGATCTCCGCTAAAGGTATCATATCCTCTTCGTCATAATCATCATCTAAACTTTTTCGAAATTGGGCCGGCCACAATTTGTTCCATGACTTTTGTATCAAGTCAGAGCTCACAGATTTCCACGAAGAGTGAAGGTTGAAAATGGCGTTCTTTAAATTGAAAGCCTTCAGCGAGTACGAAGGATCATTTTCTTCCGAAACCAAGTGGAGGAGAAGTTGCTTTCTGTAGTGCATTTTCATTGCTTGGATCACGTGCTGGTCCATTGGTTGTAGCAATGGCGTACAATTCGGTGGCAAATATAACACGGAAATTAGTCCATCTTCTGAGGGGTGACTTGGCGTATTGTCTAGTAACAGGAGTACTTTGGGAATTAGACCAAGTTCTTTTAAATGCGCTTGCACTGAGGGAATAAAGTCATCGCGAAACCACTGTTTGAAGATGTCTCGCGTCATCCAAGCACTTCTGTGATTTTTGTAGCTTACAGGCAAAGATTGACGGCAATCTTTAAATAGCCTGGGATGTGCAGCCTTGCCAATCACTAACAATTTTAGCTTATGTGATCCTGCCTCGTTCGCGCATGGCATAAAGGTGATACGATCCTTGCTTATTTTCCGGCCCGGTGCTGAATCTTCATCCTCGTGCACCAAAGTTTTCGTTGGCAAAACGCGCCAAAATAGTCCACTTTCATTCGCATTGTAAATTTGGTGGGCATTAAAATTAACTTTTTCGAAAAACAGCTTTTGAAATGGATCGACTGCTGTAAGATTGCTCGAAAGTTTTTCACCGGTAATGGTTAACTGTCGAATTTTAAATCTTTCATTTTAAATTATCTAACCAACTGAAGTCGTCACGACCGGTTCTTTTATTGTAAAAATTTGCCTTTAGTTGCTGGATTTCTCCCGATATTGATTGTTTGCGGTTTCTTTGCTGCAGGAACCAGGTGTATAATGCAAATTCTACTTTTGGGTACTCAGTTTTCTTTAATGTCAGATCCCCGTTAAACGCTGTAAGCCTATTAATGCTTGTGGGTTGTGGTTTTCTAATAGAGATTTCGGGGTTTCGTTTTAGAAATCTTTCAAACCAATCTCTGCCAGCTGCTTTATTTTCTTTGTCCAATTGGTTCTTTATATGATTTTTTTCTGCATAGGTAAATGCACATTCCTTAATTTCATTGCTAGATAAACCATAAAATACTTTCGACAAATTTATTATTTCTGCAACAAGCTCTTTTTCTTGGTCTACTGAAAATACAGCTTTTCTTCCCAGTACAGCTCGTGCAGTGTTTTTATTTTTAAGACGATCCTGAAGTGTTGCCCTAGCAATAGAAAATCTCAAACTAACTTGGCGTATGCTGCCTCCTTCAGCAATTGCAGCTAATGCTGCGTTCAGATTTTCTTCGGTCCAAGAAGCTCTATTTGAGATACATTTATACTGCTTTGGCATCTGCAATAAATAGTACAACCTAGATTAAAAGAACTGCTTTATTCTCCATCATACTTGCCTAAATATTTGTTATGTAGGTACTTTACCCAAATCATATTTGTAAGGTTGGGGGTAATGCCGGCCGGCTGGCATTACCATCAAAATCGTGTCCGGTTTTACATCCATTTGTAATGCAATAAGCAGAAGCAGACAACATTCAACTAGGTAATAAATGTCATATTTTTCTGTTGCATATTAATTAATAGACACTCATAACTATCAAATGAATCAAAATAATCTAATCTACTATATTCGTGATATGTTTTATTTACCTTTGAAGTCGTCGAATTTTTGCATCAATAAGTGTATTTTTGTGCATAAAATCACAAATATACACTCTAGCGCATGGTGTAAGACTGAAACAAGTAAATGTGTTATAGCTTATAAAAACTGACGCAGACGCATTGGCTGATCCGTTACACTGGCCAAACAATCCGGTGGCCGATATTAACCGCATGGCCGGTATTCACACCCGTTACCCTAAAGCAGTGTTTTTCAACCCTTTTGATGACATGACCCTCCCTAGTATCAAAAAATATTTCCCGAACCCCGACCCTTTCTTTTCATGTATGTTAAAAATATTTAATCCATACAAAAATTTTAGGCGTTTGCGTTATTAGGATTCGGATATAAATATACAATTAAGTACGTAAAACATATAATTTTAAATCGAATACGTGGCCAATTGATAACTAACAAACAAATACAAACATATTGTTAGGGCCGAGACTCCCAGCGCCATCTGTTGGTAACACTCGGAACTAGTACAGGTTCCGAGTGTTACCAACGGATGGCGCTGGTAGTCCCCCGCGCGCTCCACGGCCCGCGCTAAAGGTCCACAAGTTTCGAGACGTTTCGTTACGCTTCGAGATGATTCTCGCTAGAATGCGCTGGCCTATAAATAGGGCGGTCGACCGCGGCCACGGCAGTTGAGTGCAAGACCGCGAAGCAAGTGGTCGTGTCGTCTGCTGTTTAGTTGTTTGAAGAGCGCGAATCACTTGTTTTACGTATTTATTTGAGTTGTTTGTTATAATTGAAAATGGATAAATTCCTGAAAAGATCATCAGAACCATCAACGTGTCTAGCGGCAGTAGTGGAATAAAGAAAAAACGTCTTTATGACGACAATTATTTGAAATTTGGGTTTACTGTGATTGAGAATAAACCGCAGTGCGTAATTTGGTTTGAAACTTTGTCAAGAGAATGCATGAAGCCATCGAAGTTGGTACGCCACCTAAACAGAAAACATCCTAATGAAAAAAATAAACCCGTGGAATTTTTTGAGCGAAAATTAAAAGCTCTTGAACATAAAAAAACTGCTATAGGACAAATGTCCAACCTAAATGAGAAAGCGTTGCTCGCTAGTTATGGAGTAGCTTTTCGTGTGGCTAAAGCAGGAAAACCTCACAGTATTGCCGAAAATTTGATTTTACCAGCGGCTTTAGATATAGCAGAGATTATGTTTGGCAAGCAAGAGGTCGAAAAGCTCAAAAGTATACCTCTCTCTGACAATACCCTTCAACGCAGGATAAGCAATATGGCGACTGACGTTCGTGATCAAGTCATAGAAAAAATTAAGAAAAGTTCTTTTGTGTCCTTGCAATTTGATGAATCAACGGATATTGCGGGTTGTGCGCAGTTTGTAGCTTTTGTGCGTTTTCAATCCAATGAAATATTAATGGAAGAAATACTATTTTGCAAGGCACTACCCAAAAATACTACAGGCCAGTGCTTGCATGACACGTTCCTTGAAGCTACGCAAGATATGAAATATCGATTGGGCACAAAAATGCATTGCTATTTGTAGTGACGGAGCAAAAGCCATGACTGGTGCGAAGAGTGGATTTATTGCTAGACTGAAAGAACAGATGCCAAACGCTTGTTGGATGCATTGCTTTCTCCATCGCCAAGCTCTTGCAGCCAAAACTTTGCCACAAGAATACAGTCAAGTTCTAAATATTATTATTAACATTGTAAATTCTATTAAAGGAAAAGCGTTGCAGACTCGATTGTTTCTAATCATTTGTGAAGATATGGGGGCACTACACCGCAATTTGCTTTACCATACATAAGTTAGGTGGTTATCAAAAGGCAAAGTACTGACCAGAGTTATGGAACTTCGCCTGAACTATTAGTATATTTACAACAAGCCAAGTCACATTACTCTGAATTCATTTCTGACTCGGAATTCCTTTTGAAATTGGCTTTTCTTTCTGACTTATTTGAGCATTTAAATAACTTGAACAAAAGTCTTCAAGGGCGGGATGAAAATGTCATTACAGCAAAAGACAAACTCCATGGCTTTATAAAAAAAATTGAATTGTGGTCATCATCTATAAATCAAAACAACTTTGATTCATTTTCGTCGACACAGTTTTTCATTGAAGAAGTCGGAAGCGAGATAAACATCAACTCATATATATCTGGTATGAAAATGGTGTTAGATAATTTGAATAAAGAATTGTGTCATTACTTCTCAGTGCAAGAGATATCGGATAACACTGGGCAAAGATGGATCTTAAATCCGTTTTTAAATGCAGCTATAAATGAGGCAAATTTATCAACTAAGCTCAAAGAGAATCTGCTGGAATTCAAGTCTGAAAATTTGGATACCTTTTGGTTAAAAAGAAAAACAGAATACCCGGAATTAACAACCGAGGCTTTGAAGTGTTTGATTCCATTTTCTACCTCGTACTTGTGCGAGTTGGCATTTTCATCAATGGCCCTCTCTCTCGAGTTCTCTCGACCTCTCGCGACCCCCCTACAGAGGCTTCGCGACCCCCATGAAAAACACTGCCCTAAAGATTAACAAATATGTAATGACATTGACAAATATTACGTAAGTTTATTTACTTATTAGGTTGTCATGTAAATAACAGGATAATCTGATTTGACCAAAAACATGACACTTAGAAACGTTTTTGCTTAAATTTTTGTGTTTTTAAAAATTTCTCAGCTGCTTGTATTTTGTATTGTAAAACAAATTTATACGATATAGGTCGACGGGTGATAATTTGGGGGCGCCATCTGGCGAGGATGGCATCGTCGGGGGTCCACGGACACCTCAACAAGTGGCTGCCCAGAAGCGACTGCAGCAGACTCAAGCACAAGTGGACGAAGTCGTCGATATTATGAAGACGAATGTAGAAAAGGTTTTGGAAAGAGATCAGAAACTGTCAGAATTAGACGATAGAGCAGGTAAGAAAATCAAGATCTGAATTCCGATATTGTAATAGATGCATTTGATTTCGTTTTGTAAATTTTGTATTTTGTTCGATTGATAAATATACGAGGTATGTGTCAGAAATAATGATCTATTTTAAAGTTTTTGCTCAATGTAATATCGCGCCGTTAAATTTGGCACAGTTCACTTTTCCTGTATTGATATGACTTTATCCAGTGGCTTACTCAATATTTATAATTTGTCATGACTGTCATTACTGTAAGTACAATATCTGTCACCACATAGACACCGTAATATTTGCATTTCAACTAGACAATACCAAACCGTTAATCGCTTTTATGCCCAAAAGATTACAAAATGTTTTGGGCTTCACAAAATATTAAAACAGTGACTTTTCTAATTGCTTTTCTGTTTACAATAAAGCAATTTTTTCAAGTTTATATTAAGTTTTTTGCTTTAATGCTACGCCAAAGATATTCTGTCAGAATATTATGAATGTCAAGATTAACACAAAAAGTCAGGTTTGCAATAGGTAGATATTAAAAAAGCAAAGCAAATTTAACGGCCGCGATAGTACATATCTACAGTTTAACATTGTCTCCTTCAAAGTATGTTCCTTGGAAATGCGACACAGCGTCTCTTCCTAGTAACAATTCCGAAAATCTTGTTGCTTGTGTGGGAGTATTGGAATGTGTTGTATTTGCTAAAAATTCTTTAACCGACAATGAGGTGTGACTTATTATCGTGGTGCCAGATCTAAGGGCTGGCAATGTCAAGTCACACACCCAAAACCCTTTTCCGCAAACTGTTACCACTCTGTGTGTAAAGTCGGGTTAGGTTATCAAGCGATCCAACAGTTCTTAACTAATGCATAAGCGATCTTTTTTTGTTCATCAGACAAGTTCTTAGGCACCAGCTCTGCACAAATTTTTCTCATGCCTAGTTCGTCTGTCAAAATTCGATGACCAGTATCCTTACTCATGTGAACAACTATAAAAAGGTAAATAATGAAGCAATTAATTGCTTCGACTGTTTACAGAAACCTTTCCGCATTATATCTAAATAACGCAACGAGATAATAAACACAATGAAGTTCTAAAAGGAACGGTTTTTAAACAATCAAAATAAATGGGAAAAATGTACAGAAAACGAGGCTTATTAGACAGATATGTTATCTTTCAACACCGCAGGTAACTATTACCCTGTTAAAAATATATACAAGAAATATTTAATATTGAAACGGAAATTATGTGTTTATTTGCCATGAATGAAAGAAAAGCTTTCAAATATAGTTTAACAAACTAATTTTTTAGTTCCTCTAATACAGTTATGGCAACATGTAAACTACATTAATGACGTACAATTGGACTTAACGCGTTTCTTCTATATGTGTTTATAGTCGTTCTTGTACAAATAATATATACTTTTTCGAGTGTACATAAGTGAAGTTGTTTTTTTTTAGTTTTTTTTTATTTTGTTCAATTTTAATTATAAACAATGCCTAGCAAAACAATAAAATGTTGTTTAAACTGGCGGACAAAAAACTGACCTCTCATTTTGACGTTTGGCAACATTTTAACATAATTAGCATAATTAGTTTTTAAGTTTTGGGAGTTTATTGAGATGCAAAATGTCAATGTAAGTATATTATCTACCATATGGATCTATTTAAATATTTGATTTATAACCTATAACAATTCTAACAATTCATGTGCTATTTATGAGAGATCGATAACCTATTTTACAATGCAAAACAAAATGAGTCGGACAGTTATTTTGTCCGCTAGTTTACCAAATTGAAATTGTAATATGGGTGGGTGGTAGCGGCCACATTAAATCAAAATTTTCCTAAAAAGAATATTTTTCAATTCACAAAAAAATATATATTTGAAAATATCACTTTCGATTTTTTAACATGTAATCATCATAAAGATACTGTTAAAGAGCTTATTGTGCAAGACAGTATTAAATTAATAATATATCGTTAATTGACGAAGGAGATACTTGTTGAAACTTCATTATAACGCTAAGAAATAAGTAATTAAACTTCTAGTTTCAAAAATTATTTTATTGTAAATACCACTACAATATTGTTCCGCCATACAATGGTTTTATCAGGTGGATGAAATACTGAATATGTACAATACAAGTTTGAATATTTATGTGAAAATTATTAGGGAAATGGTGGTGGAAAAATTTTTACAATCTTAAATTTAGTAGAGGGGAGTTGTTTAAATCTAGTTGGTAATTTAAAGCTAATCCTAAACTATTGTGTAAAATTTTGAAATCTATATTAAATCTATGATTGATATCTATACAATGACTTGCGAAAGTTGAATCTGTTTTCTTTTCTTTATGGCTTCTCTCGTGTTCTTTCATCCTAATTTTGAATGTCCTCCCCGTTTGTCCTATGTATACCTTATTACAATCTTCGCATGTTAACTTATATACACCAGAGTTTGATTCTTTGTCTATTTTATCTTTGTTGTTTTTAATAATGTTCTGTATAGTATTGTCTGTTTTAAATGATATATGTTCGTTATTAAGTTTTTTAATGAAAGTACCAATTTTTTCCGAAATTTTTCCTAAGTAAGTGATTGAATTATAGGAATTAATTATCTTGTATTTTAATTTTGGATAAACTAAGGAAAGAGTTTTAGATTTTTGTTAGCCATTTAGGATGTTATTAACAATATTTATAGAGTAACCATTGTTTAATGCTATTGTGTATATTCTATTTAGTTCAAGGTCGAAATTACTTTTACTCATAGGTACATGGTATGCTGATAATTTGTGTGTTATAGGATGAAAAGAATTAGCGTGTATTGTGGTATCTGTATGTGTTGGTTTATGGTATATAGCGAACTCGTGTTTATTAGTTTTGTGTGATATGGAGAAATCTAGAAAATTAATGCTTTTATTTATTTCTGTTTCTATATATGTATGTATATATTACTATAAATTTTACTATAGAAACAGAAATAAATAAAAGCATTAATTTTCTAGATTTAGCCATATCACAGAAAACTAATAAACACGAGTTCGCTATATACCATAAACCAACACATACAGATACCACAATACACGCTAATTCTTTTCATCCTATAACACACAAATTATCAGCATACCAATCAATGGTATATAGATTAATTCATGTACCTATGAGTAAAAGTAATTTCGACCTTGAACTAAATAGAATATACACAATAGCATTAAACAATGGTTACTCTATAAATATTGTCAATAACATCCTAAATAGCCAACAAAAATCTAAAACCCTTTCCTTAGTTTATCCAAAATTAAAATACAAGATAATTAATTCCTATAATTCAATCACTTACATAGGAAAAATTTCGGAAAAAATTGGTACTTTCATTAAAAAACTTAATAACGAACATATATCATTTAAAACAGACAATACTATACAGAACATTATTAAAAACAACAAAGATAAAATAGACAAAGAATCAAACTCTGGTGTATATGAGTTAACATGCGAAGATTGTAATAAGGTATACATAGGACAAACGGGGAGGACATTCAAAATTAGGATGAAATAACACGAGAGAAGCCACAAAGAAAAGAAAACAGATTCAACTTTCGCAAGTCATTGTATAGATATCAATGATAGATTTAATATACATTTCAAAATTTTACACATTCAAGAAAAAAGTAAAAAACTTAACCTGTTAGAAAACTTAGAAATTAATAGATACAATAGTTTAGGATTAGCTTTAAATGACCAACTAGATTTAAACAACTGCCCTCTATTAAATTTAAGATTGTAAACATTTTTCCACCACCATTTCCCCAATAATTTTCTCATAAATATTCAAACTTGTATTGTACATATTCAGTATTTCATCCACCTGATGAAGCCATTGTATGGCGAAACAATATTGTAGTGGTATTTACAAGAAAAGAATCTTTGAAACTAGAAGTTTAATTACTTATTTCTTAGCGTAATAATATATCATTACATATCACAAATAAATAATATATTATGTGGGAAAAAGAAGATTGCTAATGCTGTAACTATAATCTGAAATAAAGCCAAGCATAAATATGAAAAATATTGTCATTTTAAGAATAAAACAACATAAAAATAAAATGTTTCTTTATTATAATTTCCAACACAATACAAAGTAATATTGTATATGTAGGTATCTCTCTCACACACACACGAATGCACGCGCGCCATTGTAGTATTCGTTCCTATCGATAGATGGCCAGAAATTTGGTTACTTCCAACAACATTGTAACGGGTGTTCAGAAACATTCGAAGTCAAAGTAGTCCTTGAAAATATGAAGTCATGTCTGATATAGATTGATACATTTACTTAATACAATTTTATAGGTTATCGTACACCCAAATGTCAGTTTATGTCGAAATATATTACTTTAATATGCCATATTAATTAATATAAACTAGTCAAATAATGATTTTAGAAGGTAACAGTAATTAATTTGCAAATTTCAAATTAAGTATTTTGATATTTTAGAGAATTCTTGCTGAACAATAGCACCTCTTCATGCGATAACTGGAAAAAATTACATAATCCAATTAATATGCTATTCATTCTTGTGTAATAAAGCTCATCTAATCTGTAGTAACATGTAAAAAGACAATGCAGAATTAAAAATAAATAACTTTACAAGTAAAAGTTTTATTCATCTTATAGTGACAATAGTATCTAGTTATCGTACTAGTTTAATATATTAACATTCAATAATAATAATAATAATAATAATTGTTTGTAGAGTCCTTAGATTACATCCTTATAATAAATATCATAAATTGTAGTTGTATAAATTACCAACAATAATGACCATAATTATAAAAGATGTTGAAAATGTCCACCACCTTCTTCCAAGCATTTTACGCACCTCCTCCGAATGCTGCTAAATATATTTTGCAGTATGGGACTATTTCTAATTTCACTAATTTTATTTATAATTCTGTCTTGGAGATCTATATAATCTTTCACTGGTACTTGATGAATTGAATTTTTTAAAAAAGGCCATGAATAGTAATCACACGGTGTAAGATCACAAGATCTTGGAGGAAATTCATGATCGCTGTTCAAACTAATTAAACGATTTCCAAACACTTCTTGTAACATATTCATTGTTTCCCCCGCTGTGTGAGCTCTAGCACCATCTTGTTGAAAGTATCCCAAAGCTAGTTCATCATCGCGAAGTTGATTAAAGAAAGGCAATAGTATTTCCTGTCGATATCTTTCTGCAGTCAAGGTACCATTAAAAAAAATAGGACCAATAATCCTTCTTCTACTTATAGCGCACCAAACACCAACTTTCTGAGGATGTAAAGGAGCTTCAACATAAAAATTATTGGGCTTTGTATCACTCCACATTCTCATACTTTGCGAGTTAACATATCCACTAACATGAAACCACGCTTCGTCTGAAAAGAAAGTTTTGTCTAGGACATCATCATTAAAATTATTTGTAAACCATTCGCAAAATACTACTCGTCGCGGATAATCAATATCGAGGATTTCTTGCAAACAAGTTATACGATATGGGAATAACTGTAAATCTTCTTTTAAAACTTTATGGCAAAAACCAACTGACAACCCGGTTTGTTGAGCAAGAGTTCTTACTGAAGTTTTAGGGGCATCAGTCATTATTTCTCTAACATTCCCAATCACTTCTTCTGTCCGGACTTTTGGTCGCCCACCACCCTCTTGGCGTCCCACACTACCGGTTTGTCGAAAAACTGGAACAATTCTGATTAGTGTACACTGAAAAGTATTATAATCAAAAGCAAGGTTGGGAAATTCATCTCGAAATTCTTCCAAACAAGCTTGAATTGAATACTTCCACTGGCCATCGATCTTTTGACCATTTCGAAAATATGCTTCAACCATGAATGCTTTGTGTACGTTAGTAAATACCATTTTCAAAATTAAAAAATATAAATTAGTATCTTCGATATTAGATTCTGACAATTTTTGACAGACGACAGTTGACATTTAATAATTATTACAAATCAGATACCTACCTAAGTAAAGATATACGATTTTTTGTTCAGAGCCCACTTGACTTCGAATGTTTCTGAACACCCGTTATTATATGTGGAATGGACTGCACCTTTTATGGTTACTATTTACCCCGTCTCCTCTCATGTAGTCGGTTCTAGCTTGATGCAGTGTTGCCACGTTGAACGTAAAAAATAATTCTCATTACTTCTGAGACAAGCCACGTATACATCGATATAGTAAATGATTTAAAATTAATCTTATTTCTGTAAATCTTTTAATATTCTTACAGATGCTCTACAGCAGGGTGCGTCACAATTTGAACAGCAAGCGGGAAAATTAAAAAGGAAATTTTGGTTACAAAATTTAAAGGTAAGTTATTTTATGTGATTTATCAGAACTGCCGATGTGTACACACATAAACACTACGGAAATTCTCGTAACCGATCAAACTGTATTTAGCTAGAAATGAAAGACAATTTTTCAAACACGTCAAAAGGTTTTTGATTGATGCGTTTTCTTTTTAGTGCCTTTGTCGAAAAGTTCCTCGTCTTGGCAGTTTGCCTAATCGATAATGTATTCTAGTTTCACATATGTGCGGTAGAAATACATACAGTGTCTTCTATTTTTAATGATACTGATATGAGAAAAATCTCGATAAGCGGGCGTGATATTTTTTAAATAAAATTTATATACGAGATGAGTTTTTTTATGCTATCTCCCTAGCTAGCTATAGAAAAAACGACATAGAAAACCCCCCAAAAAATTTTCAACGTAAGAACGATCAGCACTAATACACTTATTCCAATTTTCTTTAATAACGCTATCCCTTCGAAAAGAAATTCTTTTGTTAATTCGGCAAAATACCCCATAGCATTTTCCACGTCGTCATTCGATAAAAATCAACGCTCTCTCAAGTGTTTTTTGAGTTCTGAAAAGATATAATAGTCACAAGGGGCCAAGGTCGGGACTGTAAGGTGGATGTTGTAATAGCTCAAAGCTGCATTTATTGATTACTGCTTGAACAATTCGTGCCTTACGCACTCTGCAGTTGTCGTGCAGAAGCTGAGTTTTCTGAAAAAATTGTGGGGTTTTTTTTTCGCGTATAGCCGTGTTCAAGTTCTTAACTGTGTCTTTGTAGATATTTGGGGCCGTTCAAGTATTACGTAAGCAGAATTTTAGTAATTTGTAATCCCCCCTCCCCTTGTCACCAAAAGTAAACAAAGCTCTTGCC
Organism: Melolontha melolontha; assembly: GCA_935421215.2. Classification (NCBI taxonomy): domain Eukaryota; kingdom Metazoa; phylum Arthropoda; class Insecta; order Coleoptera; family Scarabaeidae; genus Melolontha; species Melolontha melolontha. Next base: position 19,571,562 of record OW285241.1, on the reverse strand, counting down.
CCCTCTCCTATGCTTACGTAAGCATTGGTATAATTTTTACAAAATTTTAGTTTATCAACTATGTATCATAGGTATTAAGTCTATCACAATGAAATAAGCAATTTCTAAACTATAAAGGAATTTAATGCAGATTTAATACTTATTCAAGCAAATCATTAACATTATATTTAAATATTATATTATTAACATATAAACGATATCTATTTATTTTGTTCTATTTAAAAATTTGATAAACTCAAATTAATTGTCCTCAGTCCAAGACTAGGGATGCAAACGATACATCGATGTTTCCAAACATCGATGTATCATTCATAAACATCGATGTTTTAGTATCGATGTCGAAGCTCCAAAAATATCGATACATCGTTAATCAATGAACGATGTTTTAACGTCGATGTTTGTTTATAATAGCGCCATCTGCATACTATTTGCGGAAGCGAATTACATCACTATTACTGTTTGCAAATTTTTGCAAACGTCGAGCAGTTGTTCTCTGAGGCTGGGGCAACAATAACCCAAGAGAGAAACCGCTTATTGGGCACCAGGGTATCAAAATTAATGTTTTTGAATTCCATTATTAAAAAATCATACTTTCACAAATAAATTTAATTAATATTATCTATAAGCAAACGCCAAATAAGTTGGCGCGAGGAGGGGTAAGTTCGCGCAGGATTAAAAGTAGTGGGGAGATTTTAATTTGGTTTTACATCAAATGTCAGAAAATTCTAACCTCTAAGCGTGTGTCACTTTATGATCCCCTAGTAAAGACATTATGTTCCGTCAAACGTCAAAGACAAATGTATTCTGACAATTACTTGAGTAGTGGGGGTGAACGTTTTTAAAAGCGGCTTCTGCGCACCCCCTCCTCGCGCCAACTTAATTGGCGCTTGCTATATGTGTTGTAATTCTTATACTAAAAATTCGGCTTCTCAATAATTTTTCAAAAACATCGAAGAAACATCGATGTATCGTTAGTAAACGTCGATATTTTCGACATCGATGTTTTACTTTTGAAAAACATCGATGTTCTAACATCGATGTTTTTATGAGCGATGTTGCATCCCTATCCAAGACACTTGAATCTATGACTCTAAGTCTTCGATGACATTGGATGTTTGCTGCTAGATGTTGTGTGTCTGCTCACTTTTGTGTTCTTTCGAGATATCGACATCGTTCTCTTCAAGCCATTCAACAACTTGGTATTCGTCTAAAATTTGTACTATGCACATCAATTCATTAGCACGACGAACAGCCACTCTTGTTTTGGTGTGCGTTTATATTTTTATGGATCTCCTTGCTGTGACAATTTAATAACTTGACAGAGGCATGATACAGACCACATGTTTTGCATGTTGAACGTTGATAGTTTCGATTTTACCGTTGGACAAAAATAATCGTAGGATATGTGTAGAAAATATTTAGGTGAAGATTTTAAGTGTAGAGCTAATCTGAGTGGATGGACAAAATTACGATATTATAAAAGATTCCGTTTTTTTGCAATTTCGTAACGATATTCTAAAAATATCTACCTCAGAGCAAGTTCACGACAAACAGAAGGCTCTTATCTTAGAAAAAAGCTTAATAGACTCGATTTGTTCCTAGTTGCTGCTTGCAATTCTGCTTCAATTCTCTTAGACACAATCATATCGAGTTCCTCGTCGGGCTTTGCTTGTATCTTATAACTACGCCAAACTTCATTAACTACCTTCTGCACATTTTGTAATTTTGTGTTCGTGTGAGATTTTTTAAAACGTTCGAATAATTTTTGGTATAATTTTGATTTGTTTACATTAGACGATATTTTAAACTATTTCAACGGTGGCAAAAGTTGGTCAATATTCAACAAACATTAACTTAATAATCAATTATTTCGGGGAATCCCTGAACATGCTTTTCATTTTCGAGCAGGGTTGCCATACGTGTTCAAATCAGGCAAAAAAATAAGAAAAGTAAATAAATAAATATTGCTGACGTAATCACCATTCAGACCCCCTTCCCCCATGTCATCAAAAATAAGCAAAGCAAAGAACTCCCCCTTTGGTGTTTACGTAATACTTGTACTGCTCCTTTCCCATTATTGTAGTCCCTTTTGGCATATACTCAATTAAGAGAATACCCTCCGCGTCTCAGAAAACTGTGGCCATCACTTTTCCCTTGTTTCTTGTTTCGTGGGAGGGTCCCAGTGGTGTATCCATTTTTCTCTTCAAAAGTAGCGCATCTATTCTGGTATTACTTTAAAGTTAGAATCCCACCGCTGAAGTAGTTTTTGTGTAAAATTTACAATTGCAATTGCCACCTCATTTGATGAAAAAGACTGATCAGTAAACCTGGTCCAAGCAATGGGAAAACGACATTATGTATGTTACTTGTTGTACATGTAACACTTTAAATAGTAAATATATGTGTTTACTAACGAAATTTCTGTGAAATACTGCTTTTAAATTGAATGCTCCTATTGTGTTATAATATACATATTAATATTCGGACACGTAATCTGAATTGAGTGGTTCTACTGTGTCCTAGATTATTGGAGTATTGGAGAATTAACATAAATATGCAGTGAATTGTGGTGTTAATAGCTTATTAAAACTTGGTCTACAATACACAGTAGCTTGGCCGGTCTCTCTCAAGTCGGGTACGCCTTCCAGGAGCTCTAGTATCTTCAGGGTTACCCTCACATGGTACGTGGCACAATAATAAAACAAAAGGTATTAGAAAAGAAAACAAAGATTCCCCCTATGAAGTTTTAATATAAAAAAATAAAAAATAAAAAAAAATTAGACTTTATCGAGTATAAAGCCGTACTGAAACATCTATTGTGTATCAGGGGTGAGGAAAACTTTGATACAAATGACAGTAGAAGAGAAAAACCTCACTAAATGATCGCGAGCAAAATTAACCTAATTAAATATTGAGGAAAACTGTCAATCTTCATTAATTACGTTATTCCTAACTAAAACGTCAACAGAACATCTCTGTATGCGCACGCACTAATTCTGACCCATGCGCACATTCAACATGGTACAAATATACTTTTCCCACCAAAATCTAACCTTCTAGAATATTACAGATAAAAAATATACTCAAAAAAATATGAAAATTTTCCTTAATATTCATCTGACTCTAAATATATATTATAAACTACAATTTTTACTGAATCTACGAGCTCCAATATTATACAAATAATATAACTAAATTATTTATAAATAAATGCATCTAATTACAGAAATATACGTACATTAATTAATGTAGTCGTCACACTTCACAAAAAATATTAACATGAGAGATTTCAGATAGGCCGCATAAATCAAAAATTACAAGTATAAAAGACTCGTAATAAATCGAGAATTAACTTTTAACACATATATTAACACAATAAGGTGGTAGTATTTTACATAAATTTTATTTGAAGAAAAAAGTGAACTTCAGGTGGCCGGTGAAATGGGTTCAGGGTTCAGGGTTAACACAATGATAGATATCTAAGTGTATTATATGAACCAGTGAAAGTATATTGATAAAAATTAAAAAGAAACACATAAATTTAAATAAAATAAATGTTTATTAATATTTTATGTTATGTAGTATATTTGTATATTATGAAAAAGTCTGTAATTTTAGATTGTATGGTCTGACTATGAAAATACTAATAATTTAAAGTGTTTTATATTTCTAGTAATATTGAAAATGTATTGACCTGGGCTTCGTTAACCTGAAAGTAGAGGTGTAGTTGTCTTGTATATTGTAAAGCTTCTGCAGTGGTTATGGGAGTGTCTGGGTCTATAACAATTTCCGGTTCTTCTTCTTCTTCGATATGTGATGATAGATGTTGTTATCTGGTGTACAATCTCTGCATCAGTCAGAATTTTTTTTGCAATAACATTTTTATCAACTTTACATACTCTAAGAACTTCTCAACATCATCTGTATGAGCTACAATATCTATCAATTCGCTTAACGGGATATCAACCTGAGCATCAAAGTTCTTCGCGAAGTGTAGCCTGATTATCATTCTGAATGAATACTGCGTTGTGAAAGCAATTTTGAATTGTTCCAGCTGATATATTTGTCCATGCATTGCTCAATAAATTTATCTAAAATCTAAAATTGAGATAATTTGAACATCATTATTGTCCTGTCTTTGAATTATAGTGAGTAACAGTTGCTTTCGGAAATTCTGTTTTATGGTCCAAATAATCTCTTGATCCATGGGTTGCAGAACGGATGTTGTAATAGGCGGAAGAAATTAAGTTTTATACTCTGCAGCTGAAATTGTGGATGTGCCGGGCAATTAAGAAGTAAAATTATATTTTTCATGCGTTGTCCTTTTCCTTCAAGGACACCCGGTATAAATGGAGGAGAATAAGAAAATCGCAATTTCTTTTAAGAAAATGTTTTTTGAATTATTTGTTTATTATTATGGATGCTTTCCGGTTTAGTGGTTTGTGGAAAAGTTGTATTGCATTTTAAGCACAAAAAAAACGTAAATTAGAAAACTCCCGAAATTAAATTTCCTAGGCTTACACCTAAACTTGACCAAACTTTGCTTCGAAGTTTGGTAATCCCGTAGTCACGATTGCCCGTTCTAACTTGAATTCACCGAACAAATATCTGATGATAGTCGTCCAAGATGACTTTTACAAATATATGCAACTACATCTTGATTACCTCACACGTTTTCCCATCCAAAAAATAATCGAATCGCTGATTGATATTTTGCTCTTTTTGCACGGTTTTATCAAATACAAACTTGTTCACTTTCAAAGGCCCACAAAACAAATAGCGCTGGTGGTGTGTAAAATTTTAACACTGGATACAAATGTTGACTTAATAATTCCCTTTGATGTCGAATTCTGGTACTTATCATACTGCCCTCGTAGATATCCAGTTTAGATTGGCGAAATTAGTTTGTGTTTTATTTAATTGTTCTTTTGTTTCTTTGAGGGTACCAATTATTACTCAATTTTCGTATAAACGATTATTCGTTGATTTAAAAATAGATTAGGGGAAAGATATGGATGTTTCTATTGACCTGAATCTTTTGAAATTTACACAAAAAGGCAATTTAAATTGTAAATAATATTGCGAAAATTGTTGATATTAGAAGATAACATATTTTGCATATTCATTGTACTATATAATGTACACTTATCTCCAAAAGAAAATGAACATTAAAATTTCTATTAAATTAATTTAAACAAAACATATTTTTTGGTTTACATATAAAGCGTGATCCAATTAATGCTTTAAGATTTTAAAGTGAAGTATTGATAAACCTGTACAGTGACTAGCTGCATGTATTTGTCAAATTTGTAAGCTAGATTATTACAAAACAATATGGAATATTTTTAACACCTCAAGAACGTTGCCAAATTATTAAAATTTATTGTTATTAATTATTATTAAAGGCCGGATTATATGCGAAAAATAAACTGAAAATATGCGCATAAATATGCAGATGTTTTAGCCTAAATATGCACTTCCTTATGAAAAATATGCAGGTAAAAAAATACGAGGAATGTTAGAAAATGGAATACTGTAGAAAAAAATATTCTATTATGTTTACTACAAGTTTATTTAGAACGTTTTACAACATAATTAACTATGAAAACAATTTACATTCACATATTTCTCAAAGTTTTCAACAGAAAAATTGTGACGCTTGTCGGAAAACATGTATTTATATATTGAAAAGGTTCGTTCTACGTCGACGCTTGTTATAGGAGCATATTTCAAATTAGAAATATCATGTATTGTCAACTCAATATTTTCTACTGAATCACCACACAAGATTTTTGCAATGTCCTTTAGCTTTTTAAAACCCTCATTTTTTCCTATCACACTTAAACATTTTTCATACACGGACTGTCCCACTCCTCCTTTAACATCAAAACATGACTTTTCAAATTTGTTTATTATTTCAACGTTCTCGATTAGCGACACAAATTGTTTTTCCAACTGCAATATAGAAGTCGAAATAAAATTGTAATTGGCTTTAATAAACGCCAACTGTTGAGGTATTTCTTTACGCGAATACACCTTTTGGGCGTTTATCACAGATTGTGTATCCCTATCAAGATCCATAATAATTGTCTTTATTCCTTCATAATGATTTGCATTAAAAATAGCAGCCTCCAACCACGTTCCCCATCGTCTGATTACTGGTTGAGGAGGAAGCGGAACACCGGGTAGATGTTATTTGTAAAACTGAACTCGTAATGGGGCCTTTAAAAATATTTTCTTAACACTACTAATTAAAGTATTTATTAAGGGAAAATTGTTTCTGACTTCTTCTGCAACACGATTTAGTCCGTGCGCCAAGCAAGTTGTGTGAATTAAATTTGGATAAAAGATTTTCTGGTTGAAAGCTGCCTTCACCATGTATGGTTAAGCACCCGTCAAAAGCGATAGAATTTTCTCTGTTGGAATCGATTCCGGTAAGAAGAAAGTTGCCAGTTCTTCCTGTATAAACCTTGTTATTGTCAAATTATTTGCCTTTTCCAACTGTTTGAATGAAATTAAATAAGATTTTGCTGGAACCGATACGTTAAGGATACCAATCATTAAATGAACTATGTATCGGCCCACACTAATCAGTAGTTTCATCTACGCATATATAAAGATAATTGTTTGCAACAACCTTCTTAATGCTATTCAATGTTTCTGCATAGATACAGCGACTATAATTTTTTCTTAACGTGCTCTCGTCGGAAATGTTATATTTGCTGATATACTTTTGCAAGAATAACTTGACTTGAAATTGTTTAATTTGTGTAGTGGAATATATGCCGACACGAATATTTTACACAAATCTTCATTAAATTGTTCTTGTTCCGATTTGAAAATAAACTTAAAATTTTACTCATAATCTTGCAGCATGCTACGCAAAACGCTTTTTCTCCATATCCATACGCATTTCTGAATAAGGTGCAATCCATCCAGACACAGTCCCTATTTTCGGCATTTTTGCTATTATATATCACAAGTTTACACTTCGAAAAGCCTAGTAAAATGACGTTTAAAATTACTTTCGAATATGATAATAAATTTCTCCGAATAGCAAAGAAATACATATACTCCTAATTTTCTGGTAAAGTGTATTTTTGCATTTATTTAGATGTTTTAAGGTATTAGCTTTTCCTGGAATTTGTCTCGGCCTGGATATATGGGAAGAGCATTAATAGATTCTTTGAGACGCTTATCGGAAAAGTAACGGGAAGAGGCTTAATAAAATGCTATTTTTATTTTAAAGAGGGCTGTTTAATATTTGTTTGTTTGTTACATCCACGACATATTTTTAGTAATGTCTGTAATAAATTTGATTTAGTAAGTAAATAAAACTCGGATACTTAAAATATGCAAAAATTCGGAATTACTATAGTCTATTTTTAAAGTAGAGAGACGAATTTCTGAACGTACGCCTGGCCCAAAGTTCATGCACGAAAATCTTGAAAACAATTTGTACGCGGCAAAATTCAAATAATTTTTGCATTTGTGACACGCATATATTAAGTATAGACCTATGCAGAAATCAACAACAGGAATTTATCTAAGATGACAGAAGAGGAAAGAAATTATGTAAATATTAGAAAGTGTAAACGGAGAATAGATAAGATACATAACATTTATTTATTATAATACAAAATATACATTAATAATACATTTATTGTAAACTTACTAGTTCAGCAAAAATTACATTCAAATATTTATTTACAGAAATGCAAATGTAATAAAAATATTTATCATAAACTTATGAGCTGCTCATAACTATTAGAAGTAAATTAATATATCTCTAAATTATGATGATGATATCGAACTACAATCAAAATCTTCACTGTCACTATCCTCTTCAACTCTAATGATGAATGGTTCTACTACTTCGTCAATTATTGCATCAAGATCTTTCATACGGGATTCTTCTTTTATAACATGGTTTATGCATTTTAGCCAAGCAGTAGCTGTTACATTTCCCTAGGCGTCAAGTAATAATTGTCTCACTTCAGATAATTTAAAGGTTTTGTTTTTGTCAGCCACTTCATTCTTTATTTGGGCCCAAACAAGCTCGATAGGGTTCAGTTCGCAGTGGTAAGGAGGTAATCGTAACACAGTTTTATTTTTTTATTTTGCTAGTTCATCAATATCATAGGAATTATAAATATTCTTATGAATTTTAACCAAGCGCAACAGTTCAGCTCTGACCATATCCTCATCATATTGTATTTCCTTACTTGTTAGCCAATTTTTTGAATATCCACCTTTCTCCATGATGATGATGGTGGCTTTTCTATTTTACGACTATGATATGATGCATTATCTATAACTATAACAGCATTGTCAGGTAAATAGTTTAATATTCGAGAGAACCATTCTTCAAAAACAGTGGCATATTCATTTCATCGTGGTAATCAGTGGTTTTCTTTCCTTCAAATAATAATAAGCCATCTTTTACAAAGCCATTACAACTTCCAATGTGCAACAAAATAAGACGACGTCCCTTTCCTGCTTGATTTTTTAATCCAGTTGTAAGCCCTTCGATAAAGGCTTGTCTACGACTGTGAATACTTGTGTCAGTCCACACTTTCTGTACTGTATGACCCTCATTCACCCAAGTTTCATCCAAATAGAAAATTGATCTGTCCTGAGCTCTATATTGTGAAATATCTCTGAGATATTGTCGCCTCCATCTTACAATGTCATCTCTTTCGGTCAAAATACTATTTCTGCTCCTTTTTAAGTATCTAGAGGACATAGCACAATTATATACATGTATTTCTATATAATAAATATTTCTTACTTAAAATTCATTTGCTTTATTAGCAAATACAATGTTGATCGACTCATGTTTGGCAAATCTTCGTCATTTCTTACTTGCACCAGCACCTTATCTAATGTCGGAGGTTCATTTTGTCGAAACATATTGTGAACTATTTGGCGTATAGCAATTTTCACAGTCTCATCAAAGGATTTCAGTAAAGAAGGCCTACCACTAATCTTTTTAGGATCTGCACATTTTCCAGAGGCTTTATACTCCTTAACCACCCGATACACTGTTGCTCTTGAAATTCCTGTAAGCATACTCTGTAAAATATAGATCATATGTAATAAATTGTATTCACTTGCCTACTACGTCAGAAATTTGTTTTATCATGTCAAGTTTCTTGATATTGCGTGTATCGGCTATAATTTTCTTGTAAGCATTGATCAGGGTCTGCTTTTCGGTACTACGCAAATGATTCGTATTTTCACGCTTTTTCGGAGGAGAACAAGCATGTTCACGGCCAGCGGCACTTGTACTTGGTTGTGCATCCATATTGGAGACCAACTATAAAACTCTTTTAATTGTATTTATTTCAATATATTGCTTATAAATTACTTACGAGTGTATCTGATAACTATTACTGTCGAACTCCGAAGAGAACTGGTAAAGTATATAATGAAATAACGGAGAAATAATAGAAACAAGGCTTAATTATAAACAATGTCAGTTGATCAGAATCTGAGCAAGATTTGTACGGTGTCATTTGGCCTTGCTTTCAACCAATGAGATTTCACTGTCAAAGTGGTCTGTTCAGAAATTCGTCTCTCTACTTTAAAAATAGAGTATACAAAATATGCAAATAATATACAAAATGCATATATTATGCAAATTAATGCAAACTGCATATAATCCGGCCTTTAATTATTATATAAATGGATCACTCCTTATAGTATCTATTGAAAAAACATGATTAGATTATTATAGAATCATATAACCATGATATAAAAATTCCGTAAAGTGTCTTACATAACCTATAATATATTATTTTCTAATTCCAGATGATGATAATAATGGGTGTTATTGGATTGGTCATTTTGATCATCATAATCAGTAAGTGAAATATTCTTATACTTAAATTCGATATTAAATACACAAAAATAAATCTCTATTTGTCGTACTAATTTACTATAATATGTGTAATAAAGATCCACAGCTAAACACTTAAAAAAAAATAAATAAAAAAAAGAATAACAATGTTTTACAGTCCGGTGGAACTAACCTTAACTGTCATTATTAAAAGCATTTCTTTTTTCTTTTGTTTCGCAGCAAACTTCATTTAAATCCCGGCATACATCGGTAATTAGCTAAAAAAATGATGAATTAATAATTCTGTGTTTTTTATTTTATATTCATTTCAATTTTAATTAATTTATTTTTATATTTTTTCTATTTTTTTTAACTTTAATTGTTTTTAAAGTGGTGTAACTAGCTTCTGTCTGTCTTTCGTGTTTAGAAGTCCCATAAATAAAAAAAAGGAAATGAAAATAAACTATTTCAATATAGACGTGGCATCTCAAAGAATACCAAAACAAAATGAGGTTATGTGTTTTGACATTTCATCTTTTAGATGCGATCTCTATTATCGTTTATGATCACTATTTGATCTCTATTATAGGGGGAGAAGAATTTTTTTTAGATCTTCTTCTATATAATTCATTGATTGTATTTTTTCATAATACGTTGACACATTGTTGTTCTGTTCTTTCTTGCATAATTCATTGATTTACATGTGGCAACGTTGCAGCATGTTTTTGATTTAGAGAAAAGGAGAGCTGTGCATGTGTTCTTTTTTGGATGTTGAACATTTTATGGGACGTTAGCTACCAGCTAGAGCTAATATGTTATTTCTATATTTGTATCAAGAATGAACTGTATTGTTTTGTTAAAATTGTTGAAAATTCTGTATTCAATGCAGTTCGATATTCTTACAAGCATAATTAAATAATGCAGAATCTTTAATGTATTACATATTTTCTATATGATGCTGATTGATATACCAGGTGGGGCACATAAGGTGTTACAGAGCAATAGCACTCAAACGATTAATCATATCGAAAAATGTTTCAGACAAAAGTTTCAGTGTTCGGGAAGGCGGTCATACTGGGCCACCCAGTTTTTTTATCGGTCTAGGCGTAGAAGCTACGTCAATGTCAACTCCAATTTTTTAAATGGAACCATGTATTTTATTTTCAATAACATTATTACTGATTATAAGACGAAACGCATCAACGCATACGGCGGTCAGTTAGTCACGCATTACCTTCTATTGTGAGTACATCGGATCGCGAAAATGAACGATTATCAAGAATATTTTGATATGTTAATGGTGCTGGGGGAATGCCGCAAACATTACAGAAACGCTGAGCAGTTGTACGCGGCTCGTTATCCGGACAGACAACAAAAATCGCATATGGCATTTAAGCGATTAGCTGACCGTTTCTGTCGCTTCGGTGCAATGAAACAAACACGAACCAAACGTCGACCGATTGTTGATGAAAATGCGGCTGCTATCTTAGCTTTTACTGAACAAAATCCCCATGCGGGCACCAGGCAAATGGAAAGAGAGAGTGGAATTAGTCGGCGATCTGTATTAAGAATATTACATCAACACAAATTACATCCGTATTGTATGTCACTGCATCAGGATTTCTACGGCAATGATTTCCAAAATCGCGTCAATTTCTGTAACTGGATTCGTCGAAAAATGCACACGGATGTTTCATTTTTGAGTCATGTGCTTTTTTCTGACGAAGCTAACTTCACAAATACGGGAAATGTGAATAGACATAACATGCATTACTGGGCAAATGCGAATCCTCGATGGACGAGAACTGCACGATATCAACATCCGTGGTCCGTTAATTGTTGGGCCGGCATTGTCGGCGATCACGTCATTGGTCCACATTTTTTTGAAGGTCACTTAAGTGGGCAAGTTTACGCAAACTTTCTGCAAAACGTACTGCCCGAATTACTGGAAGACGTGCCCTTGCTAGTTCACATAAACATGTGGATACAACACGACGGTGCCCATCCCATTATGCTCTATGTGCAAGACAAGTGATGAATGAGATTTTTGGTGAAAAATGGATAGGACGAGGCGTTACTGTTGCTTGGCCACCTCGTTCGCCAGATCTAACACTAATGGATTACTTTTTCTGGGGTTTTGTCAAAGGACACGTAATGGCGGAAGCACCTACCACGCCTGACGACATGAGAGAAAGAATACGCCGAGCATGTATCGAAATTACACCACAAATGTTGGCTAACGTTAGACGGTCGTTTCCTCGGAGAATTAACCACTGCTTACAAGCGGAGGGTGGTCACTTCGAGAATCTTCTGTAGGTAGACCCAAACCAAAGTTAGTGGATCCTTTGATGCTGATTATTCCGATATTTTTCGATTTTTCGACTATTTTCATACTTTGCGTGACTAGAATGACCTTGTGTTGTAGGTCGCTGAATTCGTCTTAAAATATGTAATAATGTTGTTGAAAAGAAAATACATGGTTCCATTTAAAAAAATTGAAGTTGACATTGACGTAGTTTCTACGCCTACACCAATCAAAAAACTGGGTGGCACAGTATGACCGCCTTCCCGAACACTGAAACTTTTGTCTGAAACATTTTTCGATATGATTAATCGTTTGAGTGCTATTGCTCTGTAACACTTTATGTGCCCCACCCTGTATAGTAAGTGTCAGAGAATTTAATTTTAGATTAAACATATTAATTAATATTTTAGAAAAGAATTTAGTTGTGTAATTTGATTTTTAATTATAAATTATTTAATAAAACCGTTTTGGGATCGCAGGAAATACTCAGCTGTTATATCGAGAATATGATGAACCTTACTAAATCGTAGATATTGCATATTAATAACTTACTTATGTATAAATCCATTCATTGTAAACAAACCCTGTGTAAACAAATATGTCTGCGTATCTGCAAGCGATACGGAATATACGGACAGCGCATATCAAGTGAGTCAGGACGGACAGCGGTTGTCAAAATTTATCTGTTTAAATTAATTTTTTTCACTTTTTTTTAAATTAAAAATAACGCAATTGGCATATATTTTAGTAGTATAATCTAATAATTAATTTAATGACACTTATTCAGAATAACCCTGTAAATTTACTAATTACATCAGGATGTTAACAAAGGCTTTCACCTAACCCATTATACTCGTATACCGTATTATCAAGGGAATTGTAAATGGTTTATCTTATTAAACTTAAATCTATTCAAGCCCATTATCTCAAAAACTATTACAGGCAACATTCTGAAACTTTAATAAGGCCTTTGCTTATGTTTTGTGAATTTAGTAGACTTACAATTTTGTGATATTATCTGTTGTTGTGTAACTTTCTTTACAATTTTTGTTTTATTAGTTATGGAATTTAAAAGTTAGAAATTTACGTGGTGGTATTAATAATTAGGGTAGAAAGTAATAACTGTTTCTCATACTGGGTTACAACGAGGTCTTTTAGGGAGGGTGTTTATGTTTAATTAGGATTTTATTTATTATAAAAGTTATAACAATATAGCAACAAAAAAAAATTAATTTTTGAATATACAGAGTGCAGAGATTTTATGTTTTATTTTTTTTTTACATATTTCTGGATATAAAATAATTTTATAATAAACTGGTTAACTAAAAGAAATTCTCGATTATAAATATAAGATTTTATGAAATATTTTCTAACGTATATAAATTCGAATGTGACAAATAACAACAAATAATTTATTCTACATAACCTCCACCTACTTCTAAACACTTTTCGACTCTACCTAAATTCTCTGTAAACGTTCCTAAATGTTCTTATACAGGGTGGCCCAAAATGACCGAAGGGGTTTGAGTTCATTATAACTTCTTATTTAAGACATAATTATTAATTTTTTTTTATTTTAAATGCAGTATATTAATGGAGAATATTTTTAATTTAATTATGAAAAATTATATCTCGCAAGTGGTGGCCATTTTCTGCTTCGCATATTCGTGCTCTTTCCAAAACATTTTCCATAACCTTTCGCAAAACTTCAGGTGTTATGTTGTTGATTTCGTCGCGTATATTATTTTTTAATTGCTGTATGGTTCGAGGCTTATTAATATAGACTTTTCCTTTCAAATAACCCCAAAGGAAACAGTCTGAAGCGGTTAAATCCGGTGAACGCGGAGGCCAATTAAAATCGCTTGTACGGGAAATAATTCGTTCACCAAAGATGTCGCGTAAAAGAGTCATTGTGTCCCTTGCAGTGTGCGCTGTGGGTCCATCCTGTTGGAACCATACTTGCGGATGGTTTTCCACGGCTGGCCTTAAAAAATTTTCCAACATTGTTCGATATCTAGCACCAGTGATGGAAACGGCGACACCGGGGTCATTTTCAAAAAAATATGGGCCAATTATCCTTTCCGACGAAACACCGCACCAAACGGTACACTTAAGTGGGTGTAATTCTCGCTGTTGAACTACTCTTGGATTTTCCGTAGCCCATATCCTGCAGTTTTGCCTATTAACGAACCCATTTAATTGGAAATGGGCTTCGTCGCTCATAATTAAATTATGAATAAAATCATGATTTTCTTCTGTTTTTTGACGAAAATAAATTGCATAATCAAGTCGTTGCTGGTAATCTGTCGGTTTCAATTGTTGTACAAGCTGAATTTTGTATGGAAACATTCTTATTGTATGCAAAATTCTCTGCAGCGGCCCTCTTGAGAGGCCGAGTTGTGTCGAACGTCTCCTGGTTGATGTTTCTCCATCTTCCCGAATACTCTCCTGTACCCGTTCAATATTGTCATCCGTGTGCACCGTTCGTCGTCTGCCGGCACTAGGAAGCTTCCTTATTGCCCCTTGTTCTCGAAAATTTGCAACCAGACGGTTTATTGTTGACTCTGAGGGTCCAACCCGCACATTAAAATAACGACGATATGCACGCTGAGTCAAAACAATGGATCGTTGATTTGAGAAATAAAGTTCAACGATTTTGGCACGTCGTTCAATTGTGTACTGTTCCATTTTAAATTCCCCAAGTCTTCTTTACAAAATACTGAAAACAAAAAAAAAATTATAATAAAAAAGTTATAAGGAATTAAAACCCCTTCGGTCATTTTGGGCCAGCCTGTATCAATCTCACTTATTACTGTTCGTATTTGATTTTTTAATGCTTGCAAAATCACACCAAAATTATTATTATCGCACACTCTTTGTTTAACGTGTCCCCAAAAATAAAAATCCGCTTACAGCTACTCGGTGGAGATACAAGTTACTTTAGGTAAAGCCTTATCAACAATATTTAGTAAATCTAACAAAAATTGGCGTACATTGTCATGAGAGTGTAATTGAAAAATTAATAGTTTTTTACATAATTTAATTGTATCTTCTAAATTATGATAATAGTCAATGACATTATCAGTTGTACAAAAAAAATATGGAGAACTATTTTTAAGAGAATTATACATACTGGATACATCATAATGCATTATTCGCAAATTAATTATATCTACTACATTTTGAATCATTATTTATAGGTTGAACTTAACCATATATATGTATTTACTATATTTAATAAGGGGCTTGTCGGATATTGTGATGAATACCAATAGCTTTTCTTCTTCACCTCTTCCTTGATATCTATTAGATTTTTTACTCTTTTGATAGCGTCCTTTATGATAGCCTGAATTGGATTGTACAGTGGATCTATTGGGGTCGCAAGCAAGAAATTCATTCTCATCGTTGCTTCCCTCTACCATTGATTCTTCGGAATCTGTCGCAAATTCTTCAGCTCGTATAATTCCAATTTCACTAGGTGGGATCCTTTTTTTGCCCGGCGACTGAATACTACAATATCCTTCTTGGGTGTTCCATGAAATAGTTTGAGATTGAATAAATATTGGTTTGCGACGTCGTAGGTTCGTCTAATCCTGCGTAAATCTCGTTTAGCAGGCAATCCAGAAATTCTGGCACATCGACAATATCCGCCATTCCAAGAACAATCATGGATAATGTGGGCGTGTTCTTCATGCCACACCAAGATGAAGCACCCTCCTTTAAATTTTTATTGCACACATCTATTAAAATATCTTTCATTTTGCTCGGAAGTAATGTCTGGCAATACATCATGAATAAGTTTTTTTCCTTTAAGAGCTCCACAAACTTCTCGAATGAAATTTCTGTCTGCGTCTATTTTCGCGTCCTTCATCTCCTTGGATAGCTTCCGCAGTGGCATCAAGAAGTTCTTGCAAATCCTCTTGCCAGTTAAGTATTGGTTCTTCATGCAATGAGATATTGACATTTCCAACCACATTATTAGTAGTGGGATCTGAAATGGATCCATCCATATTAATTTTTTCAAATTCAGAAGACATTCCCGTTGACAAGTTTCTGTCGCTTCCTCCCCTACTTCCACTTATTAAAGGAGTGGCATCATTTCCTCTTGGGTCGTCATTGGTACTTGATGAAGACTTAAAAAGAAAAAACTCTAAATTATTTGTTAAAATGCTAGAATGCGTTTCCCAATCTTCAAGATTCAGTAGAATGGGAACCAATAACAACTGGCGAGAAAATGAATCAAGAATATATGTTTTACCAGGTATCGATACCGGCAACAAACACCAAGTACAATGTATGTGCTCGCAATTATGGTGATGCATATACCATATAGTTACATCATACTAGTTTATAATTATACGACGAAATTTCGGTAAACAATTTTGGCAAGATATACCAGATCGCCTATCAATTGTATCAGACAAAAACATAAATTGCAAACAATTTAAATCATAGTTAGCATGACTTGAAGCATCATATAATTTTTCATATGCCCACGATGGGGAAGTTTCTAATAATTTACCATTAAAAAAAAATTACAAACATTACGACTTCCTATTGTTGAAACTGATCAAAATACTAATAATTCATTTTTAATTTGGTCAAAAGAACTTACATTTAATTTACAGTATCCATCAGATTCATCATAAAAACCATCTGGGTCTATGTGAAATAACTCGGTAGTAGTATTTTGAGATTGATCTACAATCGCACGAGATGCTGCGTTAGGCGCAACTTCTTCATTTTGAATATTAAATTCAATTGACATTGTATTGGTGTTTGCTTACTTAGTATCGATGCACAAAGTGCTGTTGTAGATATTTGGCGGAGTTTATATACTCATAAACAAGGTAAGTATCTAAAACCTTCGGTTTTTTTTCACACCAGCTACGGCGGCGGGGGAAAGTAAGCGGGGGGGGGGGAACATGATCATGACGTAGTCGATTCGATTCGGCGATAAATCGACCGAGCGAGCTGGCCAATGAATGGGTCCACAACGACCGATCCATCTTTCAGAAAAGTTATTGTCGAGGCAGTTTTTAATTAAATTAGTTGAATGCGCAGGGCATCCATCCTTTTGAAAGTAGACAACATTATCTCTGTTAATATCCTCCAAGGATGGTAAAACAAAATTTTGGAACATATCCAAATAATTGTGTTGATTTAAAATGTTTTTGAAAAAAAGAGGCCAAAAATTTTATTGAAAAAGATTCCACACCACACATTTACTTTCTTATAACGCTGATTTTCCCGATTAATACGAAAATTTGGTTTCTCTTCTATCCAATATCTGCAATTTTGGAATGACACATAACCATTAGTGGTAAAAGTGGCTTTATCCGAAAACAAAATTTTATTATGGAAAAATTGATCATCCACAACATTTTCTCCAACCCAAGTACAAAATTATAATTAAACGTCTCGTGCCCGGGATCCAGAGTATGAATAAATTTGGGTTTGGATGAATAATGTTTTCCTTAAACAGTTTTTGCAGTAAACTCTTGCTTACACCCAAAACTTCGCCGCCTTCCTACGTAGTGATATTTTTGGATGTTCTAGTACGGATCTCATAGCTAGAACAGCTAAGCGTCATTTTTATTGTATTGTTGTTTTCTTGGCTTTCTTTTTTCTAGCTACAGAGCCAGTTTCATTAAATTTCCTAACAAGTTTTTTAAAGAATTAATAGCAATTTAATGCCGGGGAATTTAACATTAAATTTATTGATCGCTGTTTGATATGAAATATCACCAATTCCGTAATACTTAATCAAATAAATTCATTGTGGCAATGTATTAGTGATCGTTTGTGATTGCAAATGTCACGTCACTTAAATCTGAAACTGAAAAATAATTAAATGTCAACAGCCTTTCAAGGCAATGCGATTATCAACAATAGTTTGAACTTTTTGGTAATCAGTGTATTTCAATATGATTTCTAATGGTTTTACGGCAAGCAGAAACTTTCATACAGAAAAACTTTTTTTCATAAAATCAAGAATAAAAAAGTTTTCTCCTTGTGCACCAAATCCGTGGACACACCTGTAGATGCAATTTAATAACAATTTTTTCACCTACTTAAATATAATTTTCAATTAATCTATTTTTAAACATTATTAGAGGGTTATTTCATCCTTTAAAACCAGGAATTTAGTAAATCAATATAACTGTCATTACAGAATTGAATTTTAGTGATGTTAGTGATTTTGCATTATTTAAAACTTGCTGGTTACTTCGATATCTTGCCAACAATTCTTGCATGATCTTTCATGGTGTTTTCTTATTTTCCATTTTCATATTTCGTATGTTCTGATTGCATGCTTCGATGTTAATAATTGCGTGTGTGTTTTGTACAAAGATGTTAGTAAAATTATAGAACAAAAAGCAGAAAAAAACCATTTATTGTGTTGTTATTTGTTTTACAGTCAAATACTGGCAACAGAAAAGTCACCACAAATTACATACAATTAAATGCCTATATATTACATAAAAACACTAGACGAATATGTTAATAATTTTCATTTTATCATGACAATATTAGCGTATCATATCGTGTTAATTATAATTAACTCATTTTTTTTTTACATTTTGTATAATAAAATACATTATTGATAGTCTGATTATATAGTCAATATTTTAAAGGTCACAATGTTCACTATATTGTGTCTTTTAATAAAATAATCTTTGCATTAGCATTGTTAATATATTGAAATTACATATCTTCCAATATAAAATAACAATTTTTAATGAAATAATAAACAGTAGTTTGATGAATAAGTAAAAGGTAGTTAAATTATAAGAATTAACAAAATGTATCCGTTGGTTTTATTGTTCAGTATCAGTTTGACTCTGTCTTCAATGTTGCAAAATAAAGAAAAAACGTTAAATTTAGTGATGGTTTTCTCTTATTGAAATAGTTATTAGTGTTATTACTATTACTAAGTTATTAGTAATACACTAGCACCATCTCTCGAAATATTTTAAAAGTTTTATGTGTTTAAAATAAATAGACTTTTTTCAATATGGTTGAACAAGTTTATTACAGAAATTATTTCTTCCTAACATTACTTCACCGTGGATAAATACAATTAAAACCAACGCAAAGCAAAAATAAAAACGAACTTAGTTTTATTCGTAAATATTGTAAAAGTGTAGATGCAATTTGTACTTTTTTAAATAAATTTAAACTACACGGCGATAATGCCTGTAATGTTAAATAAAAACTAAATTGCATTAAGTATTTGGTCAAATAAACGATGGGTTTAAATTTATTTTTAAATACTTGTATATATTAATAGCTATTTATAGATATTATCAACGCTAGGTATCGTTAAAAAATGTGGTAATTTTATTATTAAATATTGCAAAAATATTTGTTTAAACTCAATATGGTATAAAACGAGAATTGTGATGAAATAGTATATTAAAAAACGAGTTTCATAAGGCACCATTTTGCCGCACGAGATCAGTTTAGAAAACGAGCCGCTTGCGGCGAGTTTTCTAAAGAGCGAGTGCGGCAAAAGGCCTTATGAAACGAGTTTTTTATACTATTTTTTCTATTTTGCGTTTTTTACATTAATAAATTGCTTAAATTGGAATTATTTAATTTGAAAGTTCAGAGTTTAATTTTTATATAAAGCATGCAGTTGGTCACATTGATACTTGACATTTTCAAATTTAAATCTTGCTATCCGCGAAGTATATTATATTACATATTATTTATTAATTTTCGTTAACATTACTTGATATTTCATTTAAAAATATAAACATGAGTGACATAGAAACATATATATGTTGTTGTCAATTGTATACAACATACGTTGTTTGTGTAAAATCCGAACATATATCATATCTGTCAAATGTACATAAATTCTTAAAATCATATGACAGCAATGATATTTATTTCTGTATTCGAACAACGCCAACATTGAAAAATGAAAAAAAGCGTATCGAAATAGAGCTCATTTCGATACTGTTTTGGGTTTCATAATGAGTTCATTTCGAACGCAAAATAGAAAAATGTATTTCTAGTTTCAATTGGGATCATTGATTTCATGTATTTCTCAAGTAAAGACTGGGTTTTAATTAAAATTCAATAGTGTTTAAACAAGGGAATAAAATACAATTCTTTTGAAAGTAAAATGAATTTTTAATAGTTTGCTTGATTCGGTGAATTGAAGTATTTTTTCGACAGTTTACAAATACAGCCAAGTCTTTCTTTAAATGTTTTATAATGACTAAGAAAAAACAACTTTGATTACTGTGCAAATTTTATTAATTATTTAATACATTAATTAAAACCAGCGACGGCTTCGCTTAATGAACCTAGCCATGGCCAGTTCATAGAAAGTTTTTTTTTCCTTGAAAATAACGGTTAATTGATGGTAGAGGTCGTGATCAGAGAATCAGCAATTCTATAATGCATTGAGGCCCATTCTTTTACTGGTTCGGTTCGATCTGACCTGGACTCACTGTTGACGAATTCACTCGCGGATTCTACTCTGGCCGATTTCAGTACTGTTTTATGTTTTTAACTGTGTTATTTTGTGTTGTCGTAATGAATAGAAACAATAACCTCTTTAAAAAAACAAATTTATTCGTATTCACTCGAAGAAACAATATTGAAAACTTATTTTTCAATGAAAAGGAACGAAAGATGGACTTTATTATCGTGCTGTGTAATTTTGAATTTAATTAATTATTTTGTAAGTTTTTAGTTCAACGTTTAAGTTTCTTTATGTATGCGTGCTATAGAAAAGCTAAATTGGTCCTATTTAATGACTGAATATTAGCAATTCCAAGCGAAATAAGAAAGTACCTGCTAGTTATGGCTTTGGTAAGTCACTTCCATTTTAGTGCCGACATTTGAGTAGAATAAGTACCGTCGATGAGCATTAATGAATTTTTTATTTTCAAATTGGCTATATTAAAATAATTCTTCTGTACTGATTCAAACCTTTTTGTTAAATGGGGAACGAGAAAGAGAGATTGGCCTTACAACTCTACATTGTCACGAGCCGCCACTGATTAAAACACTTATCTTTAATGGCTTCTCGCAAAATCTTTATGGCTTTATCAGCCTTGGATTTGGTGTTGGGTCTTTTGTTTTACACTAATATCTTTAATTTTACACTAATATCTTTAATTTTATGCCATTTTGAGCATACGTCTTCATTGATCTTCATGTGATCTAAGCTTACCATCTAATTCGTTTATTTTATAGTTTCCGCTGTTTAATTGATCCTTATTCTGCCGTATTTTACTTGCCAGGTAATACCTACTTCTTTAGAATTGATTTGTTTGATGTATGGTAAGTGTTTGGTGTTCTTATATTTTCTCGTCTATTCTTCCATCATTGAGATAGACTTAGATATTCATATTACTATAATTGTCACAAAGTTTTGTCTAGTGAATATAATTGTACAAACAAAACAAAACAAACAAAAAATTTAGAAGACGTTACTGGCAAATCTACCAATTTAGAAGAACGATTGTAAACTGCAATTGATAAAACACTTTTTAACGAAAACCAACCCAAAAATCTCAAGATGGATTTCAGTAGGTCAATAGAAAAAAATTTAAAATCTTCAGGGGTGGCATTCGATAGTTTTAGTATGTTAACAGATGAAGAAGTTTGACAAACTTTGAAAATGTATTCAGGTTGGTCAACATATAAAAGGTGAATTAATCGATCTTGTTAAGGATATGTAAATTTCTAGAGAGCTATTAGCATGTTGTTTAATATTTTAACAATTTTATTTATAATATACGTTTTCTAAAATTTATTTTTCGTAACCTCTTGTCCTGCGGAGGTTACCAAACCGCTATGGGACAGATTGAGTAAATAAAAATAAAAAAATAGCAGATCCAATCTTGAAGCTTCACAAGAATCTATATAAAATCAAATAAATTGCATTTCAGGCTTTAGCTTTTATAAAAGGTGTTTTATATTTTTGGCAAGAGCATTTTGATGCAAATCGAAGTTATGGAAAGCTACTCATTAATGCTAGTTATCATTGTGTATTTTAGGTAGTGGAAAATGTAATTATGTCAACTTAGAAACTATTTCAAGTCATTTTGGCTTGTACTTAGATGGCCAAAATCATCTTTAATCTATTGAAACTGACTTTTTGCAATAATCAGAATAGTAATTTTTTAAATATCTCGTTTTACTTTTTTTTACAACATGGCATTCTATTTAGGAACAATTATATCTTTATTGCAGACAATATTGTTCAATATCTGCAATGTTATTTCAACACAAAAAATAAAATTACTACATTTTTCTTTAAATATGTATGACATCAAATTTGTACTATGTATTAAATGCATTTCTTAACATTTTTATCACTTTTATTATTAGAACGTTTTTATTATAATATTTAGATATTTTCCTTTTGTCATTTTAATTTTTCAACAACATTACCATTATGATTATTATAAATATGTTAATTGTAAGAAACTGTGGAACATTCAATTGAACGAAATAAATCATTATTAAACGGATGAACGCAGAGCTCTTTGTGTGATAAGATTGCCGACGATGAGACCACCACCGTGACGTACAAAAAACCAAATAAAAAACTCAGATCTGGCCCAAGGTAAATTGATGATATGCATGCCTATCTTCTTCATATTTGATACTTTTTTGTTCCATGTTCTTTTTGTTCAATGTTTCATATACACAAAAATTGCTGTTCAGGATAATAAATCTGTATATCGTGACCATACTGTATATTCAAATTATAATATATATTATTGATTGCTCGGATGGTGTAAAATATGTTTAATTTTGAGTAAAAAAGTATGACTATTCATTCTAGACTTTAACTTCTTCCCATTAGACTTGTCATATGTTCTTTATCCAATTAAAATTCCACTCTATTTGAAAATTTCCATTTTGCTTTAAGCATTTGGGATTTTTCATTCTAATTATGTATACTGTTTACATTGTTCAATCTGTTCTGTATTCAATTAAAAATTCTGATAAGCGACATATTCTCATACTTTTTTGGGGAAATTTCATTTTGCTTTAAATATTTTAAATCTTCCATTAAAATTATTTGTTTCGTCCGTTGCAGTGTCTTGAATTTGAAGTAATTATGCTGTTGATTAGTCCTTTCATATAATATAATCTCTAGAAGCAGTTCCAATTTTTATTAGTCCTTTCATATAATATAATCTCTAGAAGCAGTTCCAATTTTTATGATGCAATATGTTTTAAAGGTTTTTTCTAGTATTGTTATTAATCATGTTTGGCCGTTATATGTTGGTTTTGGGTATATGATTTCTTGAAACGTGTCTCATTAGATGGTAATTTTTGCATTGGTAATTTAGTTTTGTTGGGGGATAGGTCCGTCTATGTATATACAAAATCTATATATTTCGTGTAGTTTGTACGGAAGTTAAAATTAAACAATTTCTTGGAAAAAGAAGAAGATGCCATCAAGTGTGAATGGGGGTAAATTAAAAAAAAATGCGAAGCAGTGGTTTTATGCTTTTATTCAAAATGTCCAAACTCAAAGTATTTTGCGAAAATTATGATCCTTACTAGTGCAATGAAAAATTCGTGAAGGTCACATCTATCCCGGAACGTGTGGATGCATTTTGCTCTTATTGGAGCTTGTTAACACACTGTATCCTGGAGACAGACATGTATTCCACTTCTATATTTCGTGTATATATAAATTCTTTCAATGGAGACTGTGGTTAAATAAAAATTTAAAAAAGGTATATAACCCTTTACCACAATTATTAATCGTATCCTAAATACGTATTTCGACAACTAAGTTGTCATCATCAGTAGGTAAAAACTACTAATTAAAAGTCGCACATGGGGCACAGTAAAGCAAGAGAAACGCTTACCCACAACTACTATACACCGCGTCCCCGTATACACTAAATTTAACATGCCAATCTAAACTACGAGGGAGGTCGGGCCAAACACTTAACTACTTAAAGAAAAAGGGGGTCTAAACATGGTTAAAACACATGCAAATAATCGGAAAGTACGGTCGTATATTGTAAAAACTGAACTCTATTGAAATTCTAAGAAGGGCAAATCTGGGAAGGATCGCTACTTACTTTATTGTTATTTAATATAACTCAACATAGTCAGATGTCTTCTTTTTTCATATGTAGCGATCCTTCCCAGATTTGCCCTTCTTAGAATTTCAATAGAGTTCAGTTTTTATATATACACGATGTTCAAAATCAGTTCCGTGAAGGTCTTGATGCATCGATATGTGGTATGGGTGAAATTTTTTGTGTTTCAGTATTCGACCAATACTAGTTCGTGAGATTCCAGACTGGCCGGCAATTTCTCTAGTACTGACGTGTGGATAATAAACCACTGCCGCTAGAACAGCAATTTGCGCGTTTTCATCGGTAACACTCTTTTTTCGAATTTTTTTCTTCTTCACAATACTTCCTGTGGTAGTGAACTGTTGTACAACACGACGAAAGGTCGTACGACTCGGCTGGTGTCTATCAGAGTATCTTACAGCATACAAACGACACGCTGCGCGAATATTTCTTCCCGCTTCACCATAAATGAAAATCATATCAATTTTTGCACGTGTTGCTGGATCCATTCTTGATATTCAAACACTGGTAGTTTTATCACAACGATACAAGTAACATTAAGTCAGTTACCTAGCTTGTGAGGTATTTATGCAGCTTCAAGGGATTACGAATAGAAAGTTAATTGGCTTTTGCGATGGTATTCCCGGATTAAGGGGCAACAAATAGCCCATTATTACAACAAGCAACTAATTCATACGACCTATTAATATCCAATTATAAAGAACAAACTTATACCCATATTTATGCAGCTGCAAGGGATTACAAATAGAAAGTTAATTGGCTTTTGCGATGGTATTCCCGGATTAAGGGGCAACGAATAACCCATTATTACAACAAGCAACTAATTCATACGACCTATTAATATCCAATTATAAAGAACAAACTTATACGTAGGTAATTACTTTCTAATTACCTACAACCGCTATATCTAATATGACTTATCTGTTATGTAAATCTGTTATTAATTATTTTGTAATACGTCCACATTATTGCTTTGAAAACACTATGTTTTTCATGTATTGTTTCCAATTTATATTTTGTTTTTCTTGAATATTTCGCTGAATCTAAATTTTAGGCCACATGAGTTTTAGTACTTTTCTACTCGCAATTACATCCTTTTTCAGAATTTGTAAAAATAATGCCATGTTCTATTTAAAACAAAAAACTTGACCTTCATACGTTCTCCTTGGTGTACGACTGCTTAACCATCAGATAGGACACTTCTTGTAGTAAAACTTTTCCTTGAAACTTTTTTTCATAAAACTGACTGCTTCCAAATTTTTGGGGGGGCCACGATAAATGGACCATCCGGTATATATATATATATACATATACAGGGTGTTACAAAAAAGTAGGTAAATGCGTTAACCATATATTCTTTGAGCTGAAATAATGGGACTTTCCTTATGTCACTTTCTATTCGAACGCTTTGTTTTTCAATATACAGGGTGTCAAAGTTAACTTTTTGAAAAATATATTTATTAATATCTCCGGTGTGTTTTGAGATATTTTTACTTATTTGACTGTGTTGCGATTTTTGTAACAATTTCATTTATTTTATCAAGTCCATGACATAATTTAAAACAGTCAATTTTAAGAATAAGGACATAAATAAACATGTAGAAGATTTATTTATTTATTTAATTTGTGTTGTTTATTTCAATTAATCTGATAATTTTATTAAGCCATAGATAGTGTATAGATAAAAATAAAATAAATAAAATTGTTCAAAATATCGCAACACGAGTCAAATAAGTAAATATATCTCGTAAAGGAAACATCAAATCACAATTTTACAAGAAGCAAAAAAGTTAACCATTAGCATATGTACTACAAAAAATGGGTATCAAGTCCATAAGGGTTCGTCAGAGAAAAATGGGGGGTTAAAGGGTACCACACCCCCACCTCATTCTTTCTATTAGTTCTTTGAGTTTTTTGCTAGACTGCGTACAGAAGGTATGCTTAGATGAGAGTAAAATTTACACCATATTATGGTTAACGAATTGACCTATTTTTTTGTATATAACATCCTGTATATACAGTATTAATACTAATTAATTAATTCCCATTTAGTTTTCATGTATTGGGGTTCAATTAATTAAAATAAATTTCAATTAATTTTCGTAAATTAGTTAGAAAATACAAATTAATAATTTAAAAGAAGCAAGTGTAGAGTTTATATTAAAAGAGAAACAGCTTTCCCTATGTAGATTCTTTCGTATAACCAATATAGTATGTTTTTCTTATAAAATTGTTTTTATCAACATATTTCCAGGCGAAAATTAACTGATTTATTATCCTGTGCAAGTTTTTAAAAGAAACACTTACATATTCGGTGTTGACATACACTACAACGACTGCATGTAACACACAATATATCTTGCATCATAAACATTACAAACATTCAAGAAGAAACATATACTTACTTAAAATAACAGTAAGAAAGGCAGACAGATCGAACACTGTATTTTTTTTTTATAGATATTTATTTTAAGTTTAGTAGAGGCGAATGCACTTACATGCAATGAACTTAATCTTATACATGATTTATTTGCAGGATTACTATTCCGTGTTATGGCGGATAAAACTTTTTGGAATACATTGCTATTGTGTAATTTCAATTTTATTTCAGAGTTTATTAGATATTGAATATAGAAGGGGATTTAGACAGGATAGAGATTCGATAGCTTTAAATTATTAATTTTGATTTAATTTTGAAAATACGCTACATAATTCCTTTCGACATTTTCTGTCACACCCCTTTTTTTGTTGCCATGGGTTATGCTGTTTACGTATATCTCACAATCTCTTCTCCTATAAGAAATCCAAAATCTATTGCACACTGTGCATTTTATTCTACAACTATCCTATTTTAGATCCAGGAAATTGTCAATGAATTTGCGCACTGTATTCCACATTGGACGGTTAAGCGAGCTCACCGATCGTAGCATATTTATACACGACACGACTGCATACACTAATTTGCAATTCAAAGTTCCGTTCGTTCGCACGGCTAGCTGTCGACATCAAACCCGATAACTCTCGTAATATCTCCGGCTGGGTATGTGTCATCCATATGCCATCTCCAGCGATTACTCATTTGGTTTACCAGAACGTATCCCTAATTTCATTTCTTTTGTCTGTGCACTTTATTTTCCATTTTTTTCTTAAAATATATTTAGAAATTCTTCAAAGTGGTTCTTGCTTAACGGTCCAGGAATGTATTTTTCTATCAGATATTGTACCATGTCTGAATTTTAATTAGTATCTCACATATTAGTCTAATTTAACTGTTTTGCACATTTTGTAAATCGCGAATGACTATGATATGTTCTTGGATACTTTAGGCCTCGTCCTCTCGAATAAACAAGTTATAATCGTGGGTGATTTTAATGCTCCGAACTTCTAATTGATGGGTACCAATGACAGAAAGTCTGGTATTGCTCATTTCATGGCTGCCCTCAGCTTGAGGCAGGTCGACTTCATTGCTAACTCTAATGGTACATTGCTGGACCTGATTTTTACCAATTTAAACTGAAGTGTAGAGGTGGTGTGTGACTAATCACCCTTTGCGCCGGAGGATCGATCTCATCCATCTCTTAGTATAACGTTTCTGGTGGAGAAAACATTATGAGTGATGGAATGGTAAGAAAGTGGGTTAGAGCTTTTAAAGATGGCCGCAATAATGTTCATGACGAGGAACGGACTGAGCGACCTTCTGTCATTACAGACGATTTGATGCAAAAAGTTGACGAAAAGGTGAAAGAGAATGGGCACTCTTCACGATCTCTTTGTTATCTCAGAAATTTTCTCAAGTTTCAAGAAGTGTTCTGTATGAAATTGTGACCGAACGCTTACATTATCGGAAACTATGTTCAAGATGGGTACCAAAAATGTTGACGGAGGAGCACAAAACCAAGCGTTTAGGCAGCGCTTTGACATTCCTTGAGCGTTATGCTGCCGAAGGTGATTATTTTTTAAACCAAAGTGTCACAGGCGATGAAACGTGGGTGGCCTACGTTACGCCGGAATCAAAGCAGCAATCCATGGATTGGCGGCATTCTACATCATCCAAGAAAATTATTCAAACAGACAATTTCAGCCAGGAAAATCATGTGTACCGTGTTTTGGGATAGGAAGGGTGTGTTGCTTGTCGACTTTTTGCCCTGTGGTGAAACAATAAATTCTGAAAATTACTGCGAGACATTAAGAAAACTGCTGAGTAGACGAATCTCAATCGAACTCAAGGTCTCATCGCAATGTTTGGCTGGGAACAACTTGATCACTCGCCATACAGTCCAGATCTGGCGTCCAGTGACTACCTCCTGTTTCTGAATTTGAAGAAGCATCTCGGAGGTAACCACCTTGATGACGACGATAACCTCAAAACGACCGTGAATCAGTGACTGTCAAATCAGGCTGCAGGCTTTTATGACAACGGAATACAAAAGCTTGTTCGATATGATAAATGCCTCAATAATGTGGAAAAGTATGTTAAAATACAGGCTTTCATGTAAAAATAAAATTGGTACAAAAAATTCCCTAGTTTTTTTTAAATTTTGAAACGGAATTTACTTTAAAAACACGCCTCGTAAATCTAAATGTACCAACTCGTACAACCCGCAATTTTGACGTTGTCAATATCCCGACTCCGAGAACCAATATTTTTTTATTTTAGTAAAGTCTCCCTTATACCATATAGCTACTAATTTTAATAAGCGTAGCTCTGGGTTAGAGTTGTGATCATTTACTTATTTGGTGTAATCTCATTGTAATGCTGTGTATTTTTTCTACAGAAATTAAATAATCTAATTTTGTATAATGTCCTGTAATTGCTTTATAAACTGTTGGACTTCACAGGAAAAAGGATTTGTAACTGCATCATATTATTACAAACGCAAAAATGCTAAAATATTTTACTTTAATCGTTTGTTCTTTTAGTGAAATTCATGCCAGAAAATAATCCTGCACCACAACCTGCGTATCCCGTTCAGACGATCCAGGCACCACAGCCTCCACCACAAACCACGGCTGAAAAAACAGTTCAGGGTCCATAAACAACTGGGTAAAGGGACTCTATCGCCAATTTGGGCCGTTAGATGGGGTTAACTGCAGACTTTGAATACTCCAAACACCGTTTTACAGCTAACTATGCAAAAGCGTTTCATAAAAATAATCAATAATTTGTATTTATTAAAAAAACACTAAAAAATAAAGCTCTGGGGTTAACTTTCAGCGAATTTCTATAGAGAAACAACAAAAAATATAAGAAGAACAGCAAAACAATAAGAATAAATAATATTTAAATTATAATATTTAATATATTAATTAAAAATAAGGGTTATGGGGAGAGTTCTGTACAGGGAAAAATATCATTAAAACAACAAAAAAAGGGGAAATATTAATTTTCGAATATTAATTAAAAAGAGTTAAATGTATTGTATTTACTTCAAACAAAATCTTGGCTCTAAGAAAATTGCAAATAATAATGTAATTGTATTGAATATCTTATTTGTAAATTGGCTTGTTTGTAACGAAACTTGTAATCTAGTTTTATAGTTAATGATTACGCATTATAGTAATTTTCACAGTTTATTTTTTTAACCGAAAATGTTTAATTTCACGTTTTTCTTTTAAAAACCATACGAAATTCGAATAAAAAAAAAAGAGGTATATTCCACCAAACAAAATTTAGATGTCTATAAAATAAGAATTAAACAAATACTATAATCGATACTGTAGTATATATATACACACATAATATACATAACATTATATATTTATTATATTTTTCCTGGGTTTCGTTATTTTTAATTAATTTTTTGAATTGAGACCATTCAGTAGTGGTGTTATTGTTGGGTTATTTAGATATTGTTTATTAAATTAAATTAAATAATTTTTTCTTCGCAAACTGTATAAAGTATATATTATTAATATATGTAAAATAATGTTTATTGTCAGTACCTATTGATAAAATAAATAAAATATAGAATTAACATCTAGTGCCTTTCAATTTTTCCCTACCCTGTTAAACACACACTTCCCTGTTTTTAACGTATAAGCTGCCGCATCAGTCAAAAATAATAGCATCTTATCTTTATAGTTGTTATCCGATGACAGAATATTATGAATACATTGATCAATTATAGCAAACGCCAATTAAGTTGGCGCGAGGAGGGGTAAGTTCGCGCAGGATTAAAAGTATTGGGGAGATTTGTATATGGTTTTACATCAATAGTCAGATAATTCTAACCTCTGAGCGTGTATCACTTATGATCCCCTAGCAAAGATATTATGTTCCGTCAAACGTCAATGACAAATGTATTCTGACAATTACTTGAGTAGTGGGGGTGGACGTTTTCAAAAACGGCTTCTGCGCACCCCCTCCTCACGCCAATTTAATTGGCGCTTGCTATACTTCTGTAACTATTTCACCATTTACGGCTGGCAGTATTCTAGTTGCAATTAAGTATGGTTGGTATGAAGACTACCAACCACTACATTTCACACATATCGTCCCATTACATCCGTTGTTTCGTCTGCACTTACCCAAAAATAATGACCAGATAGGTTAGTTCCTGTTTTTTCAATGGTTTCTAAATAACATTTTGGTAAGTGGTATTTACGTAAAGTAGATTCATCTGGTATATGATGACCATATAGTATAGTATATTTTGTAGTACATATATTTGTAGTACGTACGTATATGTAGTACGTATATTTTGTAGTACAGTAGTATATATTTTGTAGTACAGTATATTTTGTAAGAAACCTCTTGAGGACTGGATTGTTAAGCTTTTTGAATGGGATATTGGCCGCCATGAAAACTTCACACAGTTCTTCGTTAAAAGTGTCAAGTGCAGATGCTCATATGTTATCTTGATGAGTTTTCGAAGAAACACGTCTCTGCACATTATACCTTTGTGGACACCTTAAACTTAATGAACAGGCACTGCAATATATCACGGTATCATTACGAATATGCAACCAATCTGTATGGCCTCTAATTCATCCTACCATGCCACAGTGCGAAATTTCTTGAGTTTACCGGAACTTAATTATTCAAAACAGTAAAACAGTTCTATTTGTTGGTTTTTAAAATTCTTAATAAAAATTAATATGTTTTATTTAAAGTTTTTGAGTTTATTTGTGTTTTTTATTATAGAACAATTAAAAAAACATACATTTTATAACAACATTTTGAACATCTATTCAGAACTAGACTCATTGCAATCGTCTGAAGACTCGCAAACATTACACGGGCCTGCAAATCTTTCTAACAACACTAAAACTTCTGGCGTAACTTCACTATGCTTGGTTTTGGGTGCTTTACGAAGACTAGCGATGTACGGATCCGACGAAATAAGCAGTCGATAAAATAAATCCGTATTTGTGTCTATTCTTGACGTTTTTCTAGTTAAAAGTTCGCGATATTTTCTGCAGTCTTTGTTTCTTGCCTCCTGAGCTTCTTCAGAAAATTGTCCGATCGGAAGAATGCAAGAGGATATAATATCCTTTCCATGACAAAGGACTTTATGCACACTTACGGGCATTGAGTACCAGAAATATTCTTTCAAATACAATTCCAAAGTTTCTCTTGCATATTCGCCGAACTTTTCTGAATCAATTTTAAGACCACAATTTAGGCACTCTAACAGCACATGAAAACGTTTGATCAATTCTAAGTTAACGCCAGTTATTTCGGCAGACTTTTCGGCATTTCTAAAGAATTTCCTCGCGGTATTACCATCGTTTGTGTTTCCGGTCTGCTGTTTTGGCATACCTATATGCAAGCCAAACTCCTCTTTGAATTTTTGTTGAATGTATTTTTTCTTCTCTGCAACTTTTTTTAATTTTCTGCTCCACGAGCTTGCCATGCTTTAATATCAAGTTTGTACGATATATGTAAAATACATTTCAAAAACCTAATCCATGCATGGAGGGGCGATAGTCCAAGGGATAAAAAGGATTCGTTTATATTTTTTTGAGGTATATCGCAGATGTTCATTTCACTAGGTTTAGCCCCACATAAGTAGCATGTTTGTGATGATGCACAGGATGATACAGCATTGCATACTTTACCGTCAATCATACAAAAGATCATATTTGCTGTAACCTGAAATTGCTTGCCATCTACAAGTATAGTGGTTGGAGTAAGTTGAGATATTTGTTCTTTCACTTTGTTTACTTCTGAGGTAATTACACTGACTGTTTCTTTGGTAAAAACGAACTTAATGGGGCGACAGTACCGTGTGGAAGAAGAAGCAGGGTTTTTCCAAATTAGTGTCTGATTATCACCATTATCATTTACGGAGCACATTTGGATTGGTACCATTGATACCCTAAACATACTATCATCAGAGCTATGTTTGTCCATATACTTTTGTCGATAGTTAACTTGTTCCGCCCCATCACAACCCCACTTTACGATAATATTTAGTGCTTTAACGTTTGACAAAGTTCTAAGAGTCTCTTCTAGCCCTGTACAAAGTCTTGCTATGGTATGATTTATAAGCGACTGAACTGATACTTCAGCTGAAACTTCAGTTATTATTATGTCCTTTTGATAGCATAACCTCTTTGCCTCCTTTACAACATAATAAGGTGGATACAAAGTGCAACCGTGATGTTTTGCTTGATCCCGAACAATGTATTGATTTGACGATAAGTTTGCATCAATAAGTAGCGCCAGAGCCTGGTCCGGAGTTAATTTTCGTGGGCTGTTTGAAGAAGACATGCGAGCCATTTTGATTTTGCTTCCCCTTTCTGGAGAAGCAGATGCCAGTTCCTTGACAATCGCTGCAGAGTTTCGTTTTCCAGATTGGTATAGCTTTGTTACGGTTGCTTTGGCTAACTCGTCTTGACTACCGGACTTCAAAAGATGATGCACTTTTCTGTTTTGCACTTTAGGATGACAATACCTAAATTCTTTTTTAGGTCTGTCTGCATTGGTCCTCGATCCACTGGGCAATGCATCCCTTACAGCATTTGAAAACTTTACATTATTTTCAAGCCAGACAGCATTTTTATTCAGATATGATGCTAAATTTCGACTGGATTCCTTCCACCTTTTTCGTATTTTACAAACCAGTGCGCGAAGAGTTGCCTTTAAACTGCAAAGAGCACCAGATCTTAACATTGGTGGCCTATTTTTTCCAAAACAAAACCAATGATGGCATCCGATGTCGGTTCTTCCTTCCACTTTTGGAATATACACTTATATGAAACTTGCAAAGTCATTCTGGAAAATGTTTCATTTAAAAAAAGATCGCAAAATATCGCAGAAGATCTTTTGAGTTTTCAACAGAGGGAAAAAAAACTTTAAAATGTTGTGCGTTTCAAGCTGGTATTATGTGGTATCACTTTCTAAAATCTCCACTAAAGTTAAAAATGTAAATTTAACTTACTTCTTAAAAATCACTTTTTCCACGAACAAATCACACACGAGCAAGGAAAGATTTTACAATTAATTAAATGCAAATAATTGACAATTTTCTAATAAAATACATGAAGAAAAAATCATGGTCTACTGATTTGCCATTTCTATGTACCACTCTATTAACTTTAACAAATCGAATAGCTTTCTATAGGCAAAAAGTATGATTGAATAAGTAATGCGAATTTCAGGTGCATTTTGCGGTTCTTTCGCAGGGTAAATCCCCAAACTGAGTATGAGGTTTTAGAGGCGGAGTATTTACCTAACAAAATAATAAATAATCTTATGCATTTTACGTATTTCATAAATTGAATAAAGTTCCGCTAAACTTCCTAAATTTCGCACTGTGCCATGGTTGGAATTCTCAATAGTTAATGAAAATAAAGACAAATACTAAGAACAGAAAGAAATGGACTAAAAAGAAGAAATGAAAACTACTCCAAAAATAAGGTAGTAAATTAAATTTAATATTTATAAAAAAATATAGGATGAATATACAATATAACAATATAAAAGGGATTTTTTAAAATTCTAAACGTTGTAACCAAACAACACTGAAAGAAACGAAACCAGAAACAATCCTTTATAGAAGAGAATAGAAAATATACTATCTCAAGAACAATAAATACATATATGATATGCATGGATAACAGCATGTAAATACGAGAATACACATTGGAAATTAGCGGATATAATTTTTTAAGCGATTATTTCAACGAAGTCTAACGAAATAATATATAAATGTATATTGTGTCCTACACGCCACTGTTAAAACAAATTTATGAAGGAAAACACACAATGTACTATTCACAACGACGGAAATAACATCTACTTGACAAATCCAATCGATCAAGCAAATAGTGGGGCTGCTATAACATGCATACTATACCTGATACCGCCACGTTTTATCGGGGCAATTGGTCATTCAATCGCTTCAGTCCTCTGGTAATAATTAATTGCAAAGCGCATATTTTGCATATAGGTACTACATATTAGATGCATTTTTTTAAATATTTGCATATATCCTTAATAAATAGTATATTGTGCATCATTCAAAGAATTTTGAATTATGTAAATCTTTGGCAGGAGTTTCAAGAGTTTAAGATAAACAATTTTATAAATCTTCCATATCAAGTAATTTATTTTGTTTGCAGTTCTCAAGAAAAAAAAAATTATGAGGTACAAGAATATGAGTATTCCCAGTCTTAAATGCCGAGAATTCAAAATAGGTCGTTTTAAACCGTTAACAGGGATTTTATTACGAGGGGCACCTTTTATATTTTTACAATCGACCACTAGATGGTGCTTTTAACATAGTGCTGTGGATTTTTCCCCATAAATATTTTAAAAATATTTGACTTGCGCAGTTTGAGCATGCCGTTTGTTCCGCTGTGGACGATTGTAAAACTGTATTTTTTATACGGAGCCTGCGTGCTTGCTGTATCCTCAGAGACAAGTGTAATGTGAGATAAGAAAGTCGTGTTTATAAAAAGATTATTCTTTATCTTTTTATGCTGTGTTAATTTTATTACCGCTATTTAACGAGTTTGTTGATCTCGTAATTGTTATATTTTACACTTTCTTACTCACGTGTCTTGAATATATTTTTACGTAAGTAATATATTATTAAAAGATATCTTATTATTATTTTAAAAGAGTTTAATACTGTATTTTCTAATTGTATGAATATTATCGTATTGAAATTTTTAGTCTTAGTTATTTGATATAAATAACAAAGAAGGTTTTTAAAATTTCTAGTAAAAAAATTCTGTTAACTGTAAAATTTAGTACGTTGGTTTATCAAGGGCATTTTTTGTTACATGTGTGCGCGCATGTAGTAGATTTTCATCGCGTTGTCAAATTATATACAGTGTGTTTCTCTGGGGAGAAATTAAAAATAATCTTTATTATTATTTTAATATAAGTTTGTTCGGATGTAATAGAGGGTTTTTTATTTCATTTAGCTGTCAATATCAATGAAATTTTTACCTCTGGGTGTAATATATTACACTACACAATCTTTATACTTTATAAAGATAAATTTTTTTTTTCTTTTTTTGATTTTTGTATTAAATTTTCAAAAAGGTTTTGTTTAAGTATGGCAATACGTTAAGCACGTATAAAGCGTTTTTACAATATGAAACAAACATGTAAATAATTTACATATCTGTAACTATGCACATGGACAATACACCTCGTATTGTCAGCATTTACTTCTG
Organism: Melolontha melolontha; assembly: GCA_935421215.2. Taxonomy (NCBI): domain Eukaryota; kingdom Metazoa; phylum Arthropoda; class Insecta; order Coleoptera; family Scarabaeidae; genus Melolontha; species Melolontha melolontha. The sequence goes on along the minus strand of OW285241.1, from coordinate 19,535,681 downwards.
CTTAATACATATGTTTCTGCCAATATAGGCGTCCTCAGTTAAGCTAGTGACGCAATTTATACAAATTAATACAAACCTGTTATAAACAACTGGTTTGTATCTGTATTTAAATTTACTGAAATAGCCCGCAAAGATCAAGCAAGTTCCGTCCTATAAGAAGACAACTATTTAATAATTGACATCTTACGGGCGAAAGATACATTGTCCGGAGGGCTACCTATTGTTCGAACAGCTATGCTGCTCGCCCGTAAGATGTCAATTATTAAATAGTTGTCTTCTTATAGGACGGAACTTGCTTGATCTTTGCGGGCTATTTCAGTAAATTTAAATACAGATACAAACCAGTTGTTTATAACAGGTTTGTATTAATTTGTATAAATTGCTTCACTAGCTTAACTGAGGACGCCTATATTGGCAGAAACATATGTATTAAGCAGAAGTAAATGCTGAAAATACGAGGTGTATTGTCCATGTGCATAGTTACAGATATGTAAATTATTTACATGTTTGTTTCATATTGTACAAACGCTTTATACGTGCTTAACGTATTGTCATACTTAAACAAAACCTTTTCGTATATACCGCCATCTGGCAGGTTGTTAATGGACTACATCTACATACGTATTTTATCGTTTCCCGTAGCAGCATAGCTGTTCGAACGATAGGTAGCCCTCCGGACAATGTATCTTTCGCCCGTAAGATGTCAATTATTAAATAGTTGTCTTCTTATAGGACGGAACTTGCTTGATCTTTGCGGGCTATTTCAGTAAATTTAAATACAGATACAAACCAGTTGTTTATAACAGGTTTGTATTAATTTGTATAAATTGCTTCACTAGCTTAACTGAGGACGCCTATATTGGCAGAAACATATGTATTAAGCAGAAGTAAATGCTGAAAATACGAGGTGTATTGTCCATGTGCATAGTTACAGATATGTAAATTATTTACATGTTTGTTTCATATTGTACAAACGCTTTATACGTGCTTAACGTATTGTCATACTTAAACAAAACCTTTTCGTATATACCGCCATCTGGCAGGTTGTTAATGGACTACATCTACATACGTATTTTATCGTTTCCCGTAGCAGCATAGCTGTTCGAACGATAGGTAGCCCTCCGGACAATGTATCTTTCGCCCGTAAGATGTCAATTATTAAATAGTTGTCTTCTTATAGGACGGAACTTGCTTGATCTTTGCGGGCTATTTCAGTAAATTTAAATACAGATACAAACCAGTTGTTTATAACAGGTTTGTATTAATTTGTATAAATTGCTTCACTAGCTTAACTGAGGACGCCTATACTGGCAGAAACATATGTATTAAGCAGAAGTAAATGCTGAAAATACGAGGTGTATTGTCCATGTGCATAGTTACAGATATGTAAATTATTTACATGTTTGTTTCATATTGTACAAACGCTTTATACGTGCTTAACGTATTGTCATACTTAAACAAAACCTTTTCGTATATACCGCCATCTGGCAGGTTGTTAATGGACTACATCTACATACGTATTTTATCGTTTCCCGTAGCAGCATAGCTGTTCGAACGATAGGTAGCCCTCCGGACAATGTATCTTTCGCCCGTAAGATGTCAATTATTAAATAGTTGTCTTCTTATAGGACGGAACTTGCTTGATCTTTGCGGGCTATTTCAGTAAATTTAAATACAGATACAAACCAGTTGTTTATAACAGGTTTGTATTAATTTGTATAAATTGCTTCACTAGCTTAACTGAGGACGCCTATATTGGCAGAAACATATGTATTAAGCAGAAGTAAATGCTGAAAATACGAGGTGTATTGTCCATGTGCATAGTTACAGATATGTAAATTATTTACATGTTTGTTTCATATTGTACAAACGCTTTATACGTGCTTAACGTATTGTCATACTTAAACAAAACCTTTTCGTATATACCGCCATCTGGCAGGTTGTTAATGGACTACATCTACATACGTATTTTATCGTTTCCCGTAGCAGCATAGCTGTTCGAACGATAGGTAGCCCTCCGGACAATGTATCTTTCGCCCGTAAGATGTCAATTATTAAATAGTTGTCTTCTTATAGGACGGAACTTGCTTGATCTTTGCGGGCTATTTCAGTAAATTTAAATACAGATACAAACCAGTTGTTTATAACAGGTTTGTATTAATTTGTATAAATTGCTTCACTAGCTTAACTGAGGACGCCTATACTGGCAGAAACATATGTATTAAGCAGAAGTAAATGCTGAAAATACGAGGTGTATTGTCCATGTGCATAGTTACAGATATGTAAATTATTTACATGTTTGTTTCATATTGTACAAACGCTTTATACGTGCTTAACGTATTGTCATACTTAAACAAAACCTTTTCGTATATACCGCCATCTGGCAGGTTGTTAATGGACTACATCTACATACGTATTTTATCGTTTCCCGTAGCAGCATAGCTGTTCGAACGATAGGTAGCCCTCCGGACAATGTATCTTTCGCCCGTAAGATGTCAATTATTAAATAGTTGTCTTCTTATAGGACGGAACTTGCTTGATCTTTGCGGGCTATTTCAGTAAATTTAAATACAGATACAAACCAGTTGTTTATAACAGGTTTGTATTAATTTGTATAAATTGCTTCACTAGCTTAACTGAGGACGCCTATATTGGCAGAAACATATGTATTAAGCAGAAGTAAATGCTGAAAATACGAGGTGTATTGTCCATGTGCATAGTTACAGATATGTAAATTATTTACATGTTTGTTTCATATTGTACAAACGCTTTATACGTGCTTAACGTATTGTCATACTTAAACAAAACCTTTTCGTATATACCGCCATCTGGCAGGTTGTTAATGGACTACATCTACATACGTATTTTATCGTTTCCCGTAGCAGCATAGCTGTTCGAACGATAGGTAGCCCTCCGGACAATGTATCTTTCGCCCGTAAGATGTCAATTATTAAATAGTTGTCTTCTTATAGGACGGAACTTGCTTGATCTTTGCGGGCTATTTCAGTAAATTTAAATACAGATACAAACCAGTTGTTTATAACAGGTTTGTATTAATTTGTATAAATTGCTTCACTAGCTTAACTGAGGACGCCTATACTGGCAGAAACATATGTATTAAGCAGAAGTAAATGCTGAAAATACGAGGTGTATTGTCCATGTGCATAGTTACAGATATGTAAATTATTTACATGTTTGTTTCATATTGTACAAACGCTTTATACGTGCTTAACGTATTGTCATACTTAAACAAAACCTTTTCGTATATACCGCCATCTGGCAGGTTGTTAATGGACTACATCTACATACGTATTTTATCGTTTCCCGTAGCAGCATAGCTGTTCGAACGATAGGTAGCCCTCCGGACAATGTATCTTTCGCCCGTAAGATGTCAATTATTAAATAGTTGTCTTCTTATAGGACGGAACTTGCTTGATCTTTGCGGGCTATTTCAGTAAATTTAAATACAGATACAAACCAGTTGTTTATAACAGGTTTGTATTAATTTGTATAAATTGCTTCACTAGCTTAACTGAGGACGCCTATATTGGCAGAAACATATGTATTAAGCAGAAGTAAATGCTGAAAATACGAGGTGTATTGTCCATGTGCATAGTTACAGATATGTAAATTATTTACATGTTTGTTTCATATTGTACAAACGCTTTATACGTGCTTAACGTATTGTCATACTTAAACAAAACCTTTTCGTATATACCGCCATCTGGCAGGTTGTTAATGGACTACATCTACATACGTATTTTATCGTTTCCCGTAGCAGCATAGCTGTTCGAACGATAGGTAGCCCTCCGGACAATGTATCTTTCGCCCGTAAGATGTCAATTATTAAATAGTTGTCTTCTTATAGGACGGAACTTGCTTGATCTTTGCGGGCTATTTCAGTAAATTTAAATACAGATACAAACCAGTTGTTTATAACAGGTTTGTATTAATTTGTATAAATTGCTTCACTAGCTTAACTGAGGACGCCTATACTGGCAGAAACATATGTATTAAGCAGAAGTAAATGCTGAAAATACGAGGTGTATTGTCCATGTGCATAGTTACAGATATGTAAATTATTTACATGTTTGTTTCATATTGTATTAAATTTTCATTTTAAATTTATATTGTGATCTTTAATTTTATCATCCTTCCTTTACGAGTTTTATAAGTAACTTAAAGATATTATAATTATTACATTTGACAATACTCTTTTACTGGCGCCTAAAAAATTTTGTAGAAGAGTCAACCACGTTTCCGATTGGAACCCTGAGAGGAAAGCAGTCCCATTTTTTGGAAATAAACCGACTGAATATCATAGCTGGATAGATTTGTCGTGAATGGTGGTACAACAAATATAAAAACCACAGTTCATAGCAATATGTAGTCACTATATTCTTAAAGTTTGATATTTGTCAATGAGAAATCCGCGATAGCTTAGAAATTGAGGCGGCAGTTTGTTGACTGTGACAGTTTTAAGACAGTGAGTTTGTAAAATAATCGAGTGAAAGTTTTCGTTGGATGATTTTTGCGATTATAAAAAAGGCCTAACTCCACAAGAATGCATTATATCGCTTTATCAATTTTTGGTAATGAAGCACCATCAGAGAAGATAATTTACAATTGGTTTGCAGAATTTCGTCATAATCGTGCCCTGTGATTCCAAAAATCATCGATGCTGTGCGGAATATGATAGAACACGAGCGACATGTGACTTACAGTGAGGTAGAGGCATCTCTTGGCATACCGCAGACTGCAATTCATTCGATTTTACATGAACATTTATTTGTAAAAAAAATATGTTCCGGATGGATTCCACATAACTTGACCGAAGTACAGAAAGCAGCTCGTGTCAACTGCAAAATCTGTATATATCATCGTCACAGGTAGGAGTCGGAAACCAAGCAACAATCTACTGTATGGGTGTTCCAAGACGGACCGAACCCCACAAAAGTTGTTCGTGCAAGGAGCACTTCCAAGAAAATGATCGCTTGTTTCTTCGGCTGTACAGGACACATCGCAACAATTCCTTTAGAGGATCTAACAACTGTTAACGCTGAATGGTATACAATAATTTGTTAGACGAAATCAGAAAGAACAACCGAAAATGTCGCATTATTCTTAATCACAACAATGCGAGTTCCCATACAGCACGTCTAACAGTTGACTATTTGAAAGAGAAAAGTGTTGAAATAATCTCATTGTCCATATTCACCTGACTTTCGCCGAATGATTTTTTTTTGTTCGCAACCGTGAAACAAAAAATGCGTGGACGGCGATTTTCAACACCTCAAGAAGCAGTCGAAGCCTTGGAAAACCATGTTTCAGAGATACAACCTTCAATGTTTTGAGAACTGGTTCGTACGTATGCAAAAGTGTATAGACCATAAAGGCTAATATTTTGAAAAACAATAAAATATTTTGGTCCCAAAAACCTGGCCAGGCTGCCGTGAACAGCACACACACGCTCGCGGTGTGTGCAATGCCCCCGCGATAGCGGAAAACGTTAAGGCGGCTCAAAGTGTGGCCGTCGTCGATCGGAGCAGCCACTAAGAGCGTTGCTGCGGTTGACGACGAACAACCCCGTGCAGACTTTGCTTCGCGGGTTTGAGCCCTGCCTCGACGGGGCGGGGGTCGGACCATCGAAGTATTGCACGGAAAAAGAAAGTTGCCGGGAAAGGTCTGGCTGCCCTGCGCAAAGGCCGGTTCTCCGATCTCAGAATTAGCGCGACGTGACATAAAGCACATGCATGAGCGCGCTAACATATCACACCCCTACACTTGCGCGCTCGCATAAACACAAAACCACACACCTGCCAGCAGCGAACAACAGACAAGTCCACACCTTGAGAGAGACACAAGCTGCCAGCAGCAGATAATACGCAATTTCACACTCAGAAATAGACATAAGCCATCAGTAGCGGGACAATTACAAGCTAAGTATTTTTTCAAATTAGCATGAAACAATGAAAACAGTTCGCACATACATACATACATAAACAGACACACAAAGCATGCGATAAAGATGAAGCAGATCAACCCTGCAGACCATTTTAGTAGTTTTGATATTGGTGGCTGCCTGTTTTTCTCCTTATTACAGCTACCGCCACTAGAGCGGAGGCGGCGCGAGGACGAGTGGATGGGATCCCGGACGGGACAGGGAAGCCCCCGGACCAGAAGGGATTAAACATGTATAGAGCGAATGAAGTACTTAAGGAGCAGACTACTTCTGCAGGTTAGGAGCGAAATTGTAAATAGCTAAGCAGGGCGCGGACTAGGTCCGTATTAGCTTAGTTGTAAGATTAGTTAGATTAAGTTATTTAGTTAGACTAGTAAAGCACGGAGTATAGGATTTGGTGTAGTGCCACTACACCGGAATTTAGGATAATGTCATGTACGATGTACAATGTATTATCTTAAGATAAGTAAATAAAGTGTCACAGGAATGCAATCATACCGAACCTTACCATTCCCAATCGAATTCGTCGCTTGGCTTAGTTCTACACCTGTTAGGGAGACGTGATCGTTATTTTGGCGTTCATGATGAACAATGAGCAGTGCTGAATGTTCTTCTACGCTCTGCTATAAAGACTTTTGCAGTGTTATATACGGTAAAAGTATCTCTCCAATGGTGCACACTGATGATTCTGTAGTAAGATATATGTATCTGTAGAGATACTTTCACAAATTGTATTGTGTTCTCCACACCCGATTTTTAATAATATTATATTATTAAAAATGTTTTGTTTTAGTTTACTAGACACTAAAATTCTGTTTCTAGATCTTTGCCAAATTCTCCAAATCCCGTACCTAGCACATAAAGAAGGTTTATGTTATAGTAAACATTGTTTAACATATAATCTTTATTAACGTAAATAAACGTCAAATTTAATAAAACACATCAACAGTTGAGATATATAGGTTTCTTCTTTAATTTTATTTAGGGGCCATATAGTACTTAGTAGGTAAAAAGGGCATCTTATACACCACAGCATTATAAATTTTATCTCGTATTTTAATACACAGCTTTGTATTTGGTTCACTAAACTCAATTGGAACGTACGCCATTGCAACGTTTCTTCCCAAAGATGGCGCTGGACAACCTGAAGTAACGCTTCCTAGTATCTTTTTTCCACTCTCATCCATAACGACGGAACCTTGCCTTGCTGGTGGTCCATCAGCGAAAATTAATCCGATTCTTTTGATCATAGTACCGTCGTTTATTTGATTTACAATAATATCGGATCCGGGGAAGTCCATGGCCTTTCTTCTCCTTTTAGCTACTAACCACGCCAGTCCAGCTTCTACAGGTGTGGTTTCTTCATTTATATCATTACCATAAAGACACAAACCAGCTTCTAACCTATAATATTATTTATTATTGGAATTATCAATGTTAGAATAATTGTACCTTAGAGAATCCCTGGCGCCCAATCCTGCCAACTTTATATTTGCGTCCTTTAGAATTTCCCTAGTAATATCTTCCGTTTTAACGGATGGAATGGATATTTCAAAACCGTCTTCTCCAGTGTAACCACATCTCGTAACCCTGCACAATTCTACACCACAGACAGAAGCGATAATCGATTTCATGAAGTACAAGTGTGAAAGATTAATATTGGTAAATTTTTGAAGAATTTCAGCGGCTTTGGGACCTTGCAATGCTATTAGTGATCTACTATTAGGTTGGAAAAATTGTACTTTTATATTGGATTTCGGATATTTGCTTCTGTATATTTCCTAAAATGGATGGTTCAAAACAAAATAAACCTAGAATGTAATAGGCGAAGGAAATTAAATACCAGAGACGTCATTAAATGTTTTTGGTCGTCTTCTATTCTTGAGGCATTGGATACGAGGTAGAGATGGTCGAAACCTATTTTGGTTATAATTAAATCATCTAAGATTCCGCCTTTATCATTTGTTAAGACGGTAAGAGCTGCCGCATTGTTGGACATATTCTTGATGTCAGCAGTACATATAGATTCAAGGTATTCAATACAGTCTTCGCCTGAAATGATAAAATGCTTATTTTAATAATATAGTCTAAATATTCACATAAAATATAAAAGATCTACACAAATCAGTGGCAAATCATGCTTTCTTGATGCATCAAGTGAAACACCGATTCACCTTAAATTTCTGTTCAATTAGTGAATATTTTATTCCATGTTTCTTAAATTTTTCGCTCGGAAAGTAAGTTAAAACTAATCTCTTTCGTATAAGGAAAATAGTATTATTATAGAATAGAACCTTGAGAAAGTATTGTTAGTTAATATTGTTACACATAGCGTATAGAAGTTTAATTCACTTAATTAAACATATATTCGTTTTTAAATATCTCATATTAATTATATTTAAACTTAAGACATTTTTCTTCATTTGTACAAACTTTCATTTTCGTTACAAAGAGAAAGTATTTCTATTTCTTTTGTCACCTTCTTATCTTGACCGACGACCCTTTTCTACCTGAACCGTCAACCGATAACCGAAATGTTGAATTTAGAATATCGAATTTCTCTAGAACATTCTATTTCTTAAATTGTTTTAATTTAATATTATTTACATCTTCTTTTATGTGTCGTGTTTGATATCGTTAGGAAACTTATGTCACAAGGGTTATTTTAAGAATATTTCTGACGTCGACAGACCAAGTCTTCAGGCCGCGCGTTTAATTAACTATTATTCGAGATATCGACCCCCTCTTCGATACATCATAAAACCAAGCGTTTCTAGACATTTTCTATTGACGAAAACTAACAGTTCCCTCTTCTCTCTCGACCCTTTCGTGAGAAAACAACTACTCGTGTACTGTCCAAGTCATGACGCTATCACACCGACCAGGTGTTCTTTCGCTTCTAAGGTAATTGTATTGTTCTATACATTACTCTTTTAAGTGAATCCAAATTAATGTAAACTAATTAATTTCTTATTCCTCCGGTAAAACATCGCTCTGCATATACTTGACCAAGGTATATCTTCGAAGACCACGTGGCTACTATCGCCGCAAATCAAAAGGTAAGCTCTGTATTCTTCGATACAGAGGTTATTTTATATACATATTAATTAACCCTTAATTTACTACCCCGTTGAACGTTCGTTTCAGAGTATTTTTTGTGTTAATTTTAATCTACTTATTCACCACTCCACGTGTATATAGTACTTTGTTTTATTACTGTTTCACCTTTCCATTTCCGATATTTTATATTAATTTCTCGATTACTAATTTATCGCCCCTTGTGTATATATTACTAATTTAATGACTTTACATACATCAATTTCTTTTATTTAAATATACAAGTTTCAATTATTTTATTATGTAAATATAAATACAAAATTTAAGGACGCCGCTGTGTTTTATTTTATGTATTAAGTTGTTGTATATTTATTTTAATTAACCACCACCACGCACGTCCTGGACCTTTGAAGGAACTTCACCAACACACCAAATTATCTTAATTATTACAAAATAACTAAAGTATAATTTTATTATTTCTCCTAGAATAATTTTATTATTATAAATAGCCAGCCCCCCCTGTATTTGTAATAATATTAATACTCCTTTACTCAAGTTGAACTACAAAATGAACAAATAAAAATGTATTTCGCATTTTATAGATCACAATCTTTTGTTTTCCAAATATAAATAAAATTAAAAACTCTTTAAAAATACAAATTTACAATAGTACGCCCGTGGGCGATGAGTCATGGGCCTCTGGTATCCGGTCCCTAGTAATAACGTACTATTAAAAACACGATAGTAATCTAAGGTTAATTAAAATGTGATTAAAACTAAATAGTTTGAACGTTAGACTTCTTTTAAAAGTAAAATTATTATGTTTATAGTTAAATAAAAGTCGTCATAAAACAAAAAGCCTTATGTAGTGTGTCAATGGCGTGCTTAATGGGATAAATATCTGGTTTTTAATTATTTGTATGGAATTATTTACATATTTTTTTTTGTTTTTAAATTTAAGGTGGTACTGATAAATACTGATAAAACAATATAATTCATCGGTAAAGAGAATTATGGAAGTGCCGCCCGTATATTTGCCTGCGAATACAGAAAAATCATTTTCTCGTTACCACGTAAACATTGGACCGCGATTTTTTTATGAATACTTATATATATATATATATATCTTTCATCCCTTTTTTGCTTGGTCATTATCATGGACCGCACACATCAGGTTGAAATGATGTCGTCATTATGACGGACGATATATATAGTCTACAACATCTGTAAGTTCATCACGCAGTTATTGAATGCACTATTGATCTGGCTAGCGCGCACATCTGTTTTCATCGAGAATTGCGACGTTTTTGTTGTTGGATATTTACAGTTAAATTTCTGTTTTCATGGGCGTAGATCGAAGCGTGTGGAGTTTTAATAATTTAGTCTATTTAGATTATATTTCGTAAGATAAATAAAGTGCTGTGAGTTAGTTTCTTGTTTTCATAGTATTAACTGTTAATTACATCGTCATTTTTGTGATAGATCCTGCTTAATATCGTTTGATTGAATCTACTTCTCCCAGTTATTTCGACGTTAAGTGTGCATTGAATTTCTTCATTTTGGAAATTTGCCAAAACTAATCACTTATTTTAATAATCGAAATCTCAAATTAAATAATGGTTTAACGATATTAGATGTGGCTATTAATAATTTGAAAAGTATTCCAAGTGACTTCGGGTGTGGCCTTCGGCAAAAGTTAGACGCAGTGTTTAATAGAAATCCAGATTTAATAACATTGCGGCAATTATGTATGGGGACAATGCCACAACATCTAACTGCAAAATACGCGGAAATAAAAGAATATTTCCAGTATGTACCTATAACCAGTTGCGATGTAGAAAGGACGTTTTCTATTTACAAGGATGTATTTCATTCAAAGAGAACAAATTTTACTGAAGAGCACCTTGAGAAAGTATTGCTAGTAAATATTAAAACTCCTTTACACAACTTGAACTACAAAATGAACAAATAAAAATGTATTTCGTATTTTGTAGCCGTATATAACAAGTGTTCATTTGAAAAGTCAATCTAGTAGCATGTGATTTACTGAGAACATTTTGAAGTATGTCGTTAATTAAAATTTACTACTTAACCTACGAAGTCGTATATTTTGACAGTTTCATACATACAAATAAATAACAAATAATAGGTATTTATTGAAAACTATAACAAATGTTGAAAATGTTGTCCTTCAAGATCAATGCACTTTAAAATCCTCCGTTCATTGTTATTAATTTCCATGCCTTTCTGTTCGATTCTCTGTAGCATATCATTCAAATTCAATATAGGTGTTCGAAATATGTTATTTTTTAGATAAGGCCACAAAAAGAAGTCGCAAGGTGTTAAATCGCATGAACGTGCAGGCCAGGCAATTTCAGTATTTCGACTAATTATACGCTCATCAAAAAATTCTCTTAAATAATCCAAAGATTCTGCAGTACAGTGACATGGTGCTCCGTCTTGTTGGAAATATGCATTTTGTAGTTCATCATCATGCAACTGATTGACAAATGGTTGTAAAATTTCCGTACGGTACCTTTGAGCAGTTAACGTTGCCTGAAAAAATATTGGTCCAATGATTTGTCTTTGGCTTATCGCTGCCCAAACACCAATTTTCTCTGGATGTAGCGATTCTTCATTAATTACATGTGGATTTTCACTACTCCAAATTCTTGTATTTTGTGAATTTAGGTATCCCGTTTTATAAAACCATGCTTCATAAGTAAAGATGACTCTTTGTGAAAGTTCTTCATTATTGTTCATAATTTCAAACCAATTACAAAACTGTAGTCTACGTGGGTAATCATTTCTAACAATTCTTGTACTGCTGTGACACGGTATGGATAAAGTTGCATATCTTTTTTTAATAACTTGTGAGTTGTACCAACAGAAAGGTTTATTTGTTGACTAAAATGTCGAACAGATGTTTGTGGTTCATTTTCCATTATTTCTTCAACACGATTGACAACTTGAGGTGTACGTTTCTTAACTGCTCCGCTGCCTGATTTTCTTAAGAGACTACCAGTTTCAGAAAAAAGTTTTAAAGTTCTATCCAAAGTATTCTTAAATTGTATATAATCTATAGAGCTGAGGATGTTTGCGGTATAACCATGGTTATATCATGTAACCATAGTAATTTACTATGGTTACATGATATAACCATGGTTATACCGCAAACATCCTCAGCTCTAAAATCTATTACAAAATGTGGAAACTTAACTTGAAATTCTACCATGCAATCTTGAACTGAATAAACCCATAAACCACCAATTTTATTACCACTTCGAAAATAAGGCTGGACTAAAAATATTTTATGTTCTAAAGTGAAAGCCATTTTAAAACTGAGAAGCAATTTATTTAAACCAGAATCGACGCACAATTATTTTATGCACTAACTGATATTTGTGATTGACATTATCAAATGTCATTTGGGTTTACGGAACAGCAAACACATACTAATATATTTGCGTCTTATTCTATCAAAATTTCAAAGTAACCTAGATTGACTTTTCAAATGAACACTTGTTACAACTAATATTGTATATGAAGAACATTTTGTACACTTTGTTTGAAATGTAATGAACATTTGACATAACACTATCTTTCGACAATAAGAAGATGCAATAGATGCCGACACTGTTTTTCTCTATTTACGGGGGTTTGGTTTTCTGTTGAACAGTATTATATACAGGGATTATAAATAATTGAAACAGATATTTAATATCTATTTAAAGTTGTATGGATAGGGATTTTCTTTGTTTCTGTCTGTTTTAAATTTAGTCAATCTAATTTGAAAGAATGTACATCTTTAAAGTCAATAATAATAATTAAAAAATTGTTACTTTTTGGAAAACACTGTATGTACTTGCATATAAAACTTACCTCTTATTTCAGTTTGTAACATGTGGGACACATCGAAAAGTGATGCGTTACTCCTTGTAAACAGATGAGATTTAACGATTCCGTGATCACCATATTGCACAGGCAATAAAAAACCGGCGAAATTAACCATTTTTCCGCCATTTTCGACGTGAACATCATACAAAGCGGTCTTAATTCCATTCTCGCAATCGTTCGCTAAATTTCTTCTGCATATTTTTCTAACTAATCGTGTTGTATTTTTGGAAAACATCCTGTTTAAGTTTGTTTTTTCTTCCCAACTCTAAATTATTTACTATTATACGATGCACTCCTTTCTCCGTTGTTATTGCTACGAGAGATATGAAAAAACTTAATTTTTTTATCTAACTGCACGTCAAAGTATAGACATATATGTATATTACTATTACAATTATCCGTTTATGTCTGCTATGATTAAATTTCGTACTGGATTTAAACTTACGCGCAAGAATATAAACAGTAACTGATAATGAGATCAGAATGTTTCTATACTGGTGCCCGTTAAGTCAGATATGGAGGGATATATATGTATATAAGGTCAATGGTCATGAAAGTGTACAATTTACTTGAACTTGGTCCTGTTTAACACCTAGAATATTATCTAATGGATTTTTATATTAAAATAGCAAATAATTTCTATTAGGATTATGTGATTACTGTATGTACAAATACACTATAGTTCACGAAAGTATGAACAAGTAATTTAATTAGCAATAGTGTGAGAATCACTGATCTCTAGAAAGATTATAATATACTGACAGACAAAAAAAAAGGTGACCACCTCAAAAATTTCACGATAACACCTACACGTTTATTCAGTGCCGTCTTAAGGCACGCCGGGGCCCTTGGGCACACAAGAATTTGGGGCCCCGTTAGAACGTAAAAAAAGTGAATGACAAGAAAAAACATTTATCTGCTATGATTTTATATTTATTATGGTTAATTGGTAAAAATCAAATATATGTTATTAACAGTTTTATTAGAACTTAGGTAGGTAGAGTGAAAACATTTACAGAATAGCACATACGTCATAATGCGCTATGAACATATTAGGGTTGTTCATTATATCCCATCTGATCCAGTTTAGGATGTTTGCATAACAGTTGCTTGCTGATTACGATTAAGATAGGGTAACGTGGAGCGCCAGTCTACGGACGGTTATCCCAAAAATAAAAATTTGGACGTATAGAGGACCCTTAGAGAACCAATTTATCCTAATACATTTTCTGGCGCTGGGGCACCGTTATTCTAAAAAAAAATTAAATACATTAAAAATGAACACTAACCTTTAACGTTTTGTTTTCGCCCAAATTAAAACATCCATTTATTGGCCTCTTGATCTATACTAATATCATTTACATTTTTGTTTACCGTTGATTAGCTTTAATCAATCGTTAATTGTGTAAATAAACGCAATTGGAAATTAGGCTATCAAATTGAATGATTATGTCAACTGATATAAGCAAAGGTTTGCTACAGAACCACCAACCTATTTACGGAAAAATTATACTGTTTCTATGTATTTCTGTGTTATACCTGAACGGTAAAATTAATATTTGTTACACAAAAGTTGGTGATTCTGTATTAAACTTCAGTTGACATACATCATTCGATTTGACAGCCAAATTTCCAATTGCGTTTATTTATACAATTAACGATTAATTGTGGCGAATATACAGAAAATATAAATGTAAATGGCATTAGTATAAATCAAGAGTACTATATAATGGCCAAAAAATAAATGTTTTATGTGTATTTGCACGAAAACATAATATCAGAGGTTAGTGTTCATTTTGAAAGTATTTAATTTTTTTTTAGAATACCAGTGCCTCAGCGCGAAAAACTTTATTAGGATAAATTGATTTCCTAAGGGTCCTCTAAATGTCCCAATTTTTATTTTTGGCATAGCCGTCCGCGATGTTTTCCATGCAATCAAAAGAATGGTCAGATAATTATTTGTTTGGGTTGAAGAAACCAATTTCGAAAGGTAATCGTTTGATTATAGTTCATGCTGGTGGAAGAATGGGTTTTATTCAAAATGCTTTACTCTCATTTAAATCATATTACACAGTCATTGCTTTATAATGATAAATGAAAACACAAAATTAAATTTATCACAGTTGTTAAAATTATTGTTGCTATTATTTCATCATTGTTTTTATAGGTACAAAATCTGGCGATTACCATGAAGAAATGAATTCAATAAACTCTTTCACTTGGGTCAATAAACAGTTACTGCCTAATCTTCTACCAAGAAGTGTACTGGTAATCGATAACGCATCATATCACAATGTCAAAACCGAACGTCATCCAACATCATCCTCCAAAAGGCAGAAATGATAGAGTGGCTTGTAGTAAGAAATATAGCGGTTGATGTGAAGTGGACAAAATCTGAGTTATATAAATCAATAAAGAAAAATAAAAGTGAAAATCCAAAGTATAAACTGGATACACTATTATGGGCCCATAAACATAATGTATTGAGGTTGCCTCCTTACCAACCGGAGTTAAATCCAATCGAAAAGATATGGGCGATTGTAAAGAATTGGGTTGGAATCAGAAATGTCACTTTTAAGTTAGCAGACTTCGAAAATTTGGCGAGAGAAAAATTCGCATTTGTAAATGCTGAAGAGTGGATATCTGTTTGTAGCCAAGTAGATAAAGTTGTTGAAAATTATTTACAAACAGAGCATTTCTCATATGATTTAACAGATAATCAGTTTTTACAGTTAATACAGAAGAAACTGATAATGAAGAAGATAGTTATAACTAGAGCTGACCAATTTCCGTGCGCGCCATGAGCGCCGGTATGGGAGTGTAATTCGTAATATATTAGAATATGCGATAGAATAGAGACGCAACATGAGCTTGTTACCGATAAAGTATAGAAATAGAGACATTTATTCTATCAGAAATAATTAAATATACATTTGGTTTTCTGCTATTAAAGTAATATGCATAAACACACGAAAAATGCTTACGTGTTCTTTACAATGTGTTTTTGACCAACACATTAGATATGTATTGCACACTAAACATTTAATTTTTGAGCCATCGTATATTAAGTCCGGGAAATCCATAATAAACTTATTCACTTCGTCTGACAACGGTCGTTTTCTCGATTTATGTGTCGACGACATTTTATTATGTATGCTTACACTTACATGCAGTCTAAGCAAGTACCAAACACATACTGAATGCTTTTTACTAGTTCCGATGCAATATAATCATCCTCACATTGGCGCACATGGCGCGCACGGGAATTGGTCTGCTCTAGTTATAACGATGATGACTCTGACATTGAAGATGATGATGCTGTTCGACCACTGCTAGACGAAGTAGAAGAAAATGATAGGACTAAAGCAGCTACAAATGGACATGCGGCATTGGATATTCTGTTACGTTCCTTAAATCTTTCGTAGAACTTCAAATTTAAAAAATAGAACAATTTGTTACTTTTTTTTATACCACATATATAATATATATATATATATATATATATATATATATATATATATTATATATAGCGTATCAATTGATAAATTCTTCGGCATTTATATGAAATATTTACAAATATTATCAAATTAGTACGTAATTGCGAAGTAAATTTGAATGCAAACAATGCTGTCTACAAATTACAAAGCAAATTATACGAAATTTTTAATTGAAGAATTTTGTCTACGTTGGGACTCGAACCCAAGTCTGCGGTTTGCCGGACCGTTGCTTTACCACTTAAGCTACGATAGATCTTGGTTCACGCTATTTAGAAATGCATTATAAAGTAACAGTGTTAATGATTCAGATGCCAGTTATTGAAAGTATATGTCAGGTTTGAAAGCAGAAGACAGTTTTAAAAGCAGATGTCAGTTTTGAAGGCAGATGTCAGTTTTGAAAGCAAATGTCAGTTTTGAAAGCAGATGTCAGTTTTGAAAGCAGATGTTAGTTATTGAAAGCAGATGTCAGTATTTGAAAGCAGATGTCAGTTTTGAAGGTTTGAAATTGCTAATTATTACTCCATAGCTATATGTGTGTATAGATAATTTCTTAGCCGTTCATTAAATATATCAATTGATAATTCTAGGAGTTTTTCGGCTTTTATATGAAATATTTACAAATATTATCAAATTAGTATGTAATTGCGAAGTAAATTAATGAGTATGACTTAAAAAAAACATTTAGATACATATCAACAATAACGTAATAATTAAGATTTAGCGATAAAATTTATTATAGATTTGAAAGATAAGGTTCTTTCTTCCGAAAATTATAAATAATTACGTGTTCTAGTTTGTAAACTTGCTAAAGGCTATTAAACTTTTATTAGAGAATATAATTCATTATCAAGCTATTAGATGGCAGTTCAATACGGGAGCATTTACAATAGTTTTGCTAAGAATATTTGCAAAATTCATTAATGAAATGAAATGTGTGCTACTTAATGGTGAAACGTGATTCGATTTATATTGTTAGACTTACTTTCTAGGTGAACTTTCTCAAATCTTCTCTACATATTATATATAGCGGTTGTTCATAAATTTAATTTTCAGAAAATAATAAAATACTTTTGTATATTAATGCAATTTTGTGATATTTTTATAATAAACCGATTTTCAATTGCGCTATAATCTTCGGTATTCGTTTAGAAATTAACAATGGATATGAATCGAAGAATTATTGATGTATGACATTCCTCTGTATATGTATTTAACCTATTTTCTTATCTTTTGTTATATCTTACATGTATAAACGCCTGCAATTGTAAAATATATTTTAAAAATTACATCTTTGAGATTGTTTTTTACTTTAAATGCTATTTAAAATCTAACGAAATGTTGCTTTTGCAATAATATTTATATAATAAGAAATCGTTAACATCTTGCAATAACAAATTTGTAAATATAATGGACTGTTTATACTTTATATAAATTTTAATATATCTATTCTTCAATGCTAAACTAAATGGTAATGAAACAGGTTTTTTTGGAAGAAATGCGTTTTCTATATATTATTGGGATAAAAATCAATATATATTCATTTATGTAATATAAATATGAAACAGATTCAGTTCATATTATTGGCATTAATATAAAAAATATATTTATGATCTCCTTCCATGCAACTCATAGCATTCCGTCTTTTTAATTTACGTCAAAACGTTTAAACATTAATTTTATGTAAATGTCATATGTATGTATGAATAAATGTCAATTAGGTTAAACAGTTAATTATAAAAAATTAACAGAAGGCGTAAACATATAAATCTAAAATGCGTTCGACGTTTCCTTTAAACCATCACATGTATATATGACGTATATAACAAATAATATTTATAATGCAATAACTAATTAATAAAAGGTAGAAATATTGTTTGTTTTATATCAAAATATTTATCTCAAAAAAATTAGTATACCTAACATAATCTAATTTATTAATTGACATTCATTTTAATATTTAATATATAACATATACGGAGTAAATTAATTAGGAACAATAAAGCCAAAAAATTTTTAATTTTTCCGAAAAAAACTATAGGTATTTCACTTACACAATACGAAAAAAACATGAAAACAAATAATATAAGTTTTCTAGGTTATATAAGTAAACAAATGCGATCGATAATTCCGTTATATCTGTAATATAATAATGAAACGGTTTTGTATGCGAAAGTATTGATTTTATGCATGTAAAAGGTGCAATTTACCTTCGAAATCATGTTTCTTGGCAAAACGGATCGCACTGAACAAATACTTCTCTGGAAAACTGTTAAATTAATTAATTATTCAATTCTGAAGTCAAGTTTTGTACGAAAAATGTGTAAGTTGTTGCGATTAGCAATATAAGATGGCGTCACCTGATACTGTTTTGTAACACACAGGTGTTACAGATTTCTTTATTTCTAGCAAGATATTTAGTATATTTTTAGATTACCATTTTTGGTTGTGTTTTGATTTTTTCAGTTTCTTGTTGAATTAAATTGTACCATATACACATGAAATATTTTTCTTAATAGCTTATTCATAATTTAATTTATACTACCAATGTACGCAGAGTTTATTCGAAATAAATCTTTATTTCTTACAGTAACTTACAAAATATTTTGTGTAGGTGGTTCAGACATAAAATTTGCAGGATATCTAGTAAATTTAGAAAAATACATGTAAGTTTTCGCTTTTCTATATGAAATTATTGTATTTGAATTAATAATTTAACAATCTTGGATATTATTTTGAAAATATTCTTATTTCAATTTATATTTTTGTACAATAACCCAAAAAAAGTTTCAATGACAAGGGAACTTTTATTTTGGTAGCAATTAAGGAAATATACAGGAATTTTCGATCCAATTTATACTTTAATATAGGTATTGTGGTTTTGAAATTTTTTTATTAAAGCCTTGATATAAAGAAATCTAGGAAATAATTTTTAGATTTAAAAAATACTTTGTAGCAGATTTTTAAAATATGATTAGACTTTGGATATTTATTACATAATTATTCAATAAAAAAATATGCGGCATGTTATTTCTAGTAATAATTATATTTTGCATCAAGACACAACAATCAATACAAGAATGTTTTTAACTTTTTTATTTTAAATATTTACACAAATGGCCACAATACATTAGAAAGTAATAATTAATCCTCGCTATTTCCTAAACATTTCGGTTTTAATGTTAACAATTCAGGATCTATCGCGATGTCTTCCTGTGAATCGTCCATTAAATTTAAATTTCCACTAATCCGGTCGCTGAGGTCTTCGTTTAACAATATGCTATCAGAAATTATCCCGGATTGTATGGAATTGGTTATTCTATCGGCTATCAATATAGTTTCGTTAATTCTATCGTTCATTTGACTATCTAAGACACATTGCTGATCATTGATTGATGCACTGTCAACTGTCATGGGAGATATGTTATTTTGAAATGTTAAGGGATTGACTAAGGACGGCCATTCTAATCCTAGGAAGAGGTTAGATGTTGGATTTTGATCGTTGTTACCGGCAAAGTTTAGTAGTGGACTTTCTAACGAAGCTGAGCAAGCTGAAAAATAAAATTATGTTATTGATAATCAGCTAGATATCTAATTAAAATTAAAAAAAAAACTTGCTTATATAGCTCGTCTAAACTTTCAATAAAAATAGAGTGTAATAGAGATGGCGCTGTAACAATTTTTTGTTCTAAGAATATTACAATTTTCTAATTTTAAAATCCATAACTAAATATGGCAACATTGTACTCTATATTTACAAAATAGATAGATAGTAACTAAGGATTATACTCCACAAACACCTATATTTTTACTTAAAATTATGTAATAAATACCTGGCAGTGAAATTGGCAGATTAATATTTTGATTGGGGATTCCAGGTTTGTTCAAGCTCTTTTCTTGCTTTCGCCATTTTGCTCTACGATTCTGAAACCAAACTTGTACTCTCGCTTCCGTCAAATCTATCCTTAGAGCTAATTCTTCACGAAAAAACACATCTGGATAGTGCGTTTTATGAAAAGCTCTTTCTAGTTCTTCTAATTGGTAATTGGAAAAAGTTGTCCTAAATATTTTTTCAGCATATTTAACTGTCGACAATTTTATGAAATGTACATTTTTTTAAACATTACCTATATCGTCTTTGTTTCCTTTTCACTACACTTGAAGATGCAGTTTCTTCATTGGTGTTAGTATAATTCTCGAAATTATCGTATTCTGCAAAAGCGTTAAGGTATTAGTAATATACAAGATTTATTGATATAACAAAAATTAAATTAATAAAATAAAATTAAAAAACCCTTACCACAATAGAATTTAATGATTCTAAATACCTATTTCTACAACCACGTTGTCATCTTCAGTAGAAAAAACAGTGTAACACTTGAACGCACAAAAACACTCACAGAAGGATTGTTCTGAACGTCTTCTAGTTTAACACTAAAATCTTCAATCTTAAATTCTACAAAAATTACCTACATTTTGGTAAACCCCACTTATTCATGCAAGAGCATTAACCCATTATTTGTAAATTCTATAGAAAAACCGTTTAGAAATATTATAAAAGCCGTAATTTAACATACATTAAGGATCCAATTATGAAACTAATCCTTAAATTATGTTGAAATATAAATTTGGAAATTAATGTTGAGTCAGAATATTTTAATGGCAAATATTGTAATGAAACGAATTTAAAAATAAATTCCATGAATTCTAATATTTTTTAATGGTTTTCCTATTTTTCTTGCTTTAATAACATAACATCTAACTGTCAATTAACTCAAATAAAGAAGAACCTGGCATAGGACCCAAATCTGCGTTAATTACGTTATTCCTATTTTTAAAGATAAAAATGCTCTCAAAAACTAACTAATTCGCGGGGGCGTGTGACGTTTTTTATTAATCTCAGACAGTCAGATGTTACGTTGTGATCTGATTCAAGAATATGTCGGGCAACACTTGATTTTTCCGGGGTCTGTGAGTGTTTTTGTGCGTTCAAGTGTTGTAACAATTGTCATAACTTCAAAACGGAGAGAACTGGAAAAATTAAAATGGTCTTTGTTTCAAAACAAATTAATTTGATCTGTTCAAGCCTTTTTCCTAAATTTCTACGGAGGAACAAATAAATCTAGTTTTTGAAACTTTATACGTATGTTATAACTGTTATTGTTTACATTCAGGATACCTTTTGAATAAAGTTATTAAATTAAAATGCCAAGAAATCCAATAGGCCGATCGTCTTAGCAACTATATCTTAAATTTAATTAACCAACTCGGGCAAATTGGAAAATTAAATTAAAACGGCTTTAATTTAATTGGTGTAATTTAATTTAAACCCTCTCATATTTGAGTTGTACATATTCAATAGGGGTTTTCTGAAACTCACCATACTTTTGTTCCTCATTTTCTTTGACGGGACCGTTCGGTGTTGTTGTTAGTGTGTTCAATAAACCGCTGATCGTGTACGAAGTATTCGATAAAGACAATTCGTTGTTAATATCGTTATCTTCCATTGTGTTTTACGAATTGTAGTCGCTTCTAGAAGTCGATGAAAATTGTGATTCGCTGCAAGAATGTTTAAATGATAAAATTATGTGAAAAATAAGTGCTTTAAATGTGTTGTGGTATTTTATTTTTATTACTAAGAAGCTAATAAGATAACAAATATATACAAATTAATTATAATGAAAAAAGATAATTTATTATATAATTTAATTTTTAAATGATATTTAGTGAATAATTAATCATAAAATTTTGATAATATGAAGCTATAGTAGAATTTTTTAAGGCGGTTTGCTCGCTATCTGAAACTTGTTTTACACGGATAAAAGAACCGATAAAAGATAGGAAGTTGAAATTGTATGCATAGCTCTAAAATGGAAAAATTAACTTAGTTAAAACGCCGTTTTTCTAAATTTGTTTATATTTTTTTTTTGTAAAAAGTGATTTAAACTTAAAAAAAAACTTTGCCTAAATAAAAAAAAAAAATCATTATTCAATTCAAAAAAGAAAATTAAAATGTACAACATAAATTCGTAGCTTGATAAAAACAATCGTAACTAAAAACCAACATTTTAGTGAAACTTCTATTATATCTATTATACGATGTTGCATTATAGGCGTGACCTAATCTCGGCGGTAAGCTATCTCTAGAAAGGTCTTGTTGAGGTAACAGGAATTCGTATATACCTACGTAAATACACGTAAAGGAAATTAAACAATTTTGTGATCTCTTGAAACCAAATTGAAACAGTAGCAAAATATGATTTCTTCAACAATCATTTCAAATAAAATATTGGACAATGTAAAGCATATCTATCAAAGGAATGTATCAAGCTAGTTACAAAATTTGTATCCTAGGTAGGCCATGAACGACTCAAACAGATATATAGTCACGTCTGAGCTTAAAGAAGTGACGAGGCGTCATTTGTAAATAATCATAGGTCAAATTGACAAGTTACGATTTAACCTATTACTAATAGTACGACATATAGGTTAGATAACTTAATCAATCTAAGACATAACTGATTTAATCCATGGTATACTCTGAAAACTTTTTTTGAGGCTCACTCAATATTAATAAATAAAAGAAAATAAAGAATAATGACAGATAAAAAAAAGAAAACCAACATTATATAAAAATTTCTCTCTCTCTTATATGTTATGTAATCATATGTTATTTAAATATATGTACATTTGCTTGCTCATACTGACAGTTCCGTGTTTAGATCCCTGACTGGCTGTCCGAGTAGGTTTTCGTGGTTTTCCTTCTCGTCCTAGGCGAATGCCGACAGCTTTATATCTTAAGTCGCTCCACGGGTGCAAGCGTAATAATAACTCATGACTTACTATTCTCTTTATAATTGATATCAAACTTTTGTTATGTCATGAATTATTATTAATTGAATTGAATGTATTTATGAATTTGTATCTCTCACCATGACTACAACATGACTTATATAACTTTGACATTAATATCTGTCATTTATACATGTAAGAGCTTATTTTAAATATATACATATTAATGTAAACCAGACCTTCAATCGCCGAATATCTATATCAACTATATTGTACAAAGGTCAAGAAATAATTATCTATATATATATATATATATATATACAGGCTGTTCCGTAAAAAACGCCAACATTCATAATTCCGTTATTTATTGTCCGGTTTTATTTAAACAAAAAGTAAATTTAATAGCATCAAAAACACTATAAGATAGCAGTGTTTTATTTGTTTTCAATTGTTTTCATTAATGTCAAACGACAGTCAAGTTTTTTATTTTAAATGGCAACATATATATTTTTGGCTATATTCGGATTGGATTTTTTTTTCGAAATTCAACGATGTATAACATGTTTATTTTTGATAAACGTTTATTGCAAAAAAAAACTTTATAAATTTCATCTTTGTCTTCCATTATTTATAAATATTCGAATGTGTCATGAAACATTTGAAATGTAAGTATTATAAATATTATTATAGGAAACAAAACACTTTACAATAAATGTTGAAATTGCCCGCCACCTTGTTTAACACATATCGCACATCTCCTAATAATAAAAAATAAAAAAAAAACTTTATAAATTTCATCTTTCATTATAGTAGACTTGGCCCAGTCCACTAGCATTATGTCAATGTGCCTTAATTGTCAGTTTGACTTTATTAAGTTTTCTGTATTATCCTGTTTGAACGTTTTGCCGCAACACAAAGCGTATTTTCGTTAAAAATGAATAACAATGAATTAACGGACATGTTACAAGTGTTCTTTGAATGTAATAAAAATCGCCTTCAAACAGTTCGTCGGTACAGTGCTCGTTTTCCGGACAGAGAAGTTCCAGGTTCGAAAATATTTCAGAGAATTGAAAAGAATTTAAGAAATTATGGATCATTTACCAAACCAAAAACACAAAAACGGAAATTCTCCGAAGATAAGAAATTAGATGTTCTTCTTGCAGTACAGCAAAATTCACGAACTTCGATTCGCGAAATTGCACATAATATTGCGGTATCAAAAACTACAGTTCATGGTATTTTAAGAAAACACAAACTTAAACCGTACATAGCTCGAAAAGTTCATACATTAGAACAAAATGATCCTGGCCGAAGAATCCTGTTTTGTCGTTTTTATTTAAATGCATTAGAACAAGACCCGAATTTTTACAGAAGGATAATTTGGTCTGATGAATGAACTTTTAGCAACAACGGTATTTTTAATAGAAACATACATCGACAGTGGAGTGCAGACAATCCGAGATTTGTAATTGAAAATAATTTTCAAAGACGTTTCAACGTAAATGTTTGGTGTGGCATTTTAGGTGATCAATTAATTGGGCCATTTTTCATAGATGGTTGCTTAAATCAAGAAAAATACTACACTTTATTACACGAAAATCTCCAAAACTTTTTAGATGAATTACCTTTGGCAAATTTAAATAGAATATTTTTTCAACAGGATGGGGCTCCCGCGCACAACGCCAGAGTAAATACTGATTTGTTGAATACCCAATTTGGAAATAGGTGGATAGGAACATCCGGTCCTATCGAGTGGCCTGCGCGTTCACCGGATCTCACGCCCCTCGATTTTTGGTTGTGGGCTTATCTACAAGATCGAGTTTATTTAACAACTCCAGAAAATGTTGACATTTTAAGACAAAGAATTATTAACACTTGTCAAGAAGTACCTGCCGCTTGTCCTTTAAATGCGATCTTTGGAGTAATTAGGAGATGTGCGATATATGTTGAACAAGGTGGCGGGCAATTTCAACATTTATTGTAAAGTGTTTTGTTTCTTATAAAAATATTAATAATACTTACATTTCCAATGTTTCATGACACATTCGAATATTTATAAATAATGGAAGACAAAGATGAAATTTATAAAGTTTTTTTTTGCAATAAACGTTTATCAAAAATAAACATGTTATACATCGTTGAATTCAGAAAAAAAAACCAATCCGAATATAGCCAAAAATATATATGTTGCCATTTAAAATAAAAAACTTGACTGTCGTTTGACATTAATGAAAACAATTGAAAACAAATAAAACACTGCAATCTTATAGTGTTTTTGATGCTATTAAATTTACTTTTTGTTTAAATAAAACCGGACAATAAATAACGGAATTATGAATGTTGGCGTTTTTTACGGGACAGTCTGTATATATAGTGTTTATAAGAATTTTATTTTTCTTATTTATTTTATTGGCCTTGTCTTGATATTAAAAATAATAGACTTTTTATTGGTTTAGCGACCTTTTATTGAATTTTGATGTTTTATTCTACGACGTTTCGACTTTTATTTTTATTCAGTCTTTTTCAAGTAACTAGAAACAAGAATTAATACAATGCAAACATGAGAACTGAGTTTGCTTTTGTGAGACTGAATTAACAATTAAATTTACAATTAAATTAACAATTAAAATTAGATTAAAGACTGAATTACCAATTAAATTAAAAATTAAAGTTAAAATTAAAATTAGATTAATAATAAGTAAGGAAAAATTAAAGTGATTACATCTGTATAAATGAATTGAAAATTTGAATTAAACTACAAATACAGTAAAGAAACATTGAATGACAATAAACTCACCGTTTTTTTTTGGGTTTCAAAAACACGCATTCTGTGCAACATGTGTCATCGGGGACATCCGAGACCTTTTTTAAGGACCGACCACACTGGTTCGAAACTCAGTTCTCATGTTTTCATTGTATTAATTCTTGTTTCTAGTTACTTGAAAAAGACTGAATAATAATAAAAGTCGAAACGTCGTAGAATAAAACATCAAAATTCAATAAAAGGTCGCTAAACCAATAAAAAGTCTATTATTTTTAATATATATATATATATATATATATATATATATATATATATATATATATAATTTAAACGAAATTATCGACCGTAATATATTGAATAAAATAAATTAAAAGCGGGCAAGCGGTCTGTCAATTAAAAACTCATTTATTAATTAGCCCCATATGTCGCAGCAACGTTGTTGCTTCTTCCGGAGATAAAAATGTAGAGTTCAAAAAAATAATAAAAGTGACGTACAAGGACAATAAAATTTTATTATCCTTGTAGGTCACTTTTGTAATTTTTTTGAACTCTACATTTTTATCTCCTATTTAGCTAACGAATACCCTGCGTTTAGGTTCATACCGGAGTAAATTAAAAATTAATACTTCTCTTTCGTTATTTCCCCTTTTACGATTTTTATTTCTTGCAAGTTTTTCGGTTTGAAGATGCTGAGTGACTTGAAACTTTTTTGTCGCCGGAACATAAACTTCGAGTATTAACAAAATAACAGACGCCCATCTGTTATAAAATCATTGTAATCCTTCAGAAATTGACTTAAAATTGCACTTACACACTTTTTCTTTTGGCATCTTGATGGATGTTAATACTATTGTAACTAATACAGATTGTTGGAATGTAAAAGGACCTGGTAAAATTATGGAAATCCTCACTATATTTACTTCTCGTTATTCGATTAACCGGATAATCCCCGGTAATGCTCTTAATATTTCCAAGTATTGTGGTTTCAAAACACTAACTATTGCGTTGGCTGTTTATAGTAAATCCAGTTTTAACTTGAAATTCACTTCGCCTTTCTATTCAATGGTTTAGAAGATTATTTATTTGTCTGCTATAAAGTGACTGTTTGCGTTTGGTATTCAGTTAATGGGTATTATTTTAAAAGTAGGTATGCGAAATGTTTTAGTGCTAAAAAGTTTTAAGAAATATTAACCGGTAGACGTACAAACAATAGAAATCGCAAAAGTGTAATTACACTAACAAGAACATTAAATATTTATGTGAAGTCATAGACTGTTTTAAAATAATACTTTGCTGAAAAAAGTTCGAATATGTACTTAAACATAACAGCAACTAAAATATGCATTTGCATAAATGCATAATTATTCGAAGCCTACTTATAATTAAAAAATACTTAGAAGGATAATTTAATAATGGTTAATTTATGTTCAAGATTTAAACCTTAATTAACAAAGGGATAAATTTACCTGAGTACACACATAATTAAAGGAAAACCAAATCACAAATTAAGATTTTAGTTGCGAAATAAGCTTAATAAAGGGGAAAATTACCGAGTTCAAATTTAGTTATTGAGTAAAAGATTCGTTTTTTATCTTTCAAAATTTTCATTGCTTCCAATAAATTCAATTTTTGTGATTTATTTTCTATATGTAAAACTGTCGTTGCAGTTAAAATTATGGCCTTCTTCTCTCATATAATAATGTAAGTCATTCTTATTATTAACAGAACTTCGTTCATTTTCTTTAATTCTTTTAGAAAAAGATCTACTTGTCTGGCCTATGTAAAATTTAGGGCATGAACTACATACAAGTTTGTAAACTCCCGATTTATTATTTTTATATATTTTTTGTTTATTGTTTTTAATAATTGAACTTAAAAATTTGTTCGTTTTTGAAAGCTATGTTATGATTATTTCTCGATAAGAAGTTTTTTTGTCTGGAATATTACTAGTGGAAGTCTTTATTTACATCTTTTTATGCAAGCAAATTTCACTTTATACACTTTTATAAATATATTAGGGATTAATATTAATTTTAAATAATATTTATGCCCATCTTCTCATAACGAAAGATTTAAATTGTATTTTATAAAATTTATTAATCGTCATAACCATTAAAATGAACTTACCGTTGACTTATCTTCCTGAACTATTATTAAAACTAATTAATATCTTTCAATATTCACTAAATTTTATATTTTTATTTGATAATTCAAACACCTTACTTAAAATTATATTTTAACCTAATTTTTATATATTAATTCACTCTACTAACAAGTTGATTCACTTTTTTTTATTTTTTAGTTAATTTAAAATTACCTAAATTTACATAAAATTTTATTTTAGTATTTAAAGTACTTCACAATATCAATAAAAATTCATTTAAACACCAGACATATCACGAATAATAGAAAATTTTGCGCAAGCCAAAGTTGAATCTTAACTAATTGATGTTTCCAGTTTGTTGTATACCCAGTAACAAGGGAAACCTGAAAAGTGTCATTTCGATATTTTTCACCTGGAAAAACCTTTAGAGTTTCCACCGAGTTGTCTGGCTTCATCTTTAAGTTTGCGGTTTTTTTTTTCACCGTAACATTGTATGCCTCTTTATGATATTTTTTTTTTGTATGCAAATGGAAGCGAATTTGTTCCCGTTATTGATGTGTTTTTATAAATAGGTTTCTTTATTTTTATTGGTTAATGTATTAGAAAAATATTTTAGAAGAGTTTATCAGGGTCCCGTGTTTTAAAAATATAGATTCTTAGAATTGAAATTACAATAAATTAACTTTAAAGATCAGATTTTGTTGAGTTATTAATGAAAGTGATATACGATGTAGTTCAAAAATTAATGTTCAGCTGCATCGTTTCAATAATTAATTAGAAAAAAGTATCAAGCTAGTCATGGAAAATACAAATTACAAATTACGAGGGATGTCTTAATGCTCTAATAATTCGATATTTTGCTGCTCCAAAATGAGCATGATACAGGATGATTTCCCGTTGTGGGTTGGTTTCTCGGAACACGGCGATTATTTCTGGTAGACAAACGGTTGTGTACCAATCCACATTAAGCGTTCTTCGAACTTGATTGGTCTGATTTTGAGACAAACGTTGCGACGGTTCTCTTCATCTTGAAACGCCTAAACAGTGAACTGACGTTTATTTTCGGTTCATAGGAATAAATCATCGCCCCTCGCGATGCTATATAGACTTTTCCATTATTGAACCGGCTTTTCGGCACCAATTAACGCGAACCGACTTTTGCTCTTCGGTCAAAAGATGCGGAATCGAATGCAAAACTATCTTTCTCACACCTATCACCCATCATGTAGGATCGCTTGGATTGAGGTCTTTGAAATACCTGTTTTGGGCGAATGTGGCTGGGTTTTGACACTTCTGCGTAATCACGGGTCGTAAATCCGTAATAACTAAATTTCGTTTAATCGTCGTTAATTCAACTTTTGAATAGAAGTTCTTCCCTTGCTCAGTGGTTCGCAGAATAAAGAAAAACACTTATTGAAGGCACAACACTCTTTAATTATTAAGTAATAAACAAAAACTAAATTTCCATAAGCGACAGCAAATATATAATTACAAAAACTCGGTTACATATCTAATTTCAGTAACGCTTGAAGTTGCTTGGAATAGCGCGTGTATTCCCCTTGATGGATCTTAGCAAACTTAACTATATTCTCAAATGTATTAGGCAAGTAAAGGTAAATGCCAATCATAAGACACTTACGATTGGTCGAAACAAGCTAGTTACATGGTTTTACCCAGACGTGACTTGAGATAAATCGTGTCTCCGAAATGGTATTGTTTAATACCAAAGGCCCTTAATAATGCGACCGTAATAAAACTTTGTAAAGGGTTCGTCTGGTTTAACGGACAACG
The DNA here is from genome assembly GCA_935421215.2 of Melolontha melolontha. Classification (NCBI taxonomy): domain Eukaryota; kingdom Metazoa; phylum Arthropoda; class Insecta; order Coleoptera; family Scarabaeidae; genus Melolontha; species Melolontha melolontha. The sequence goes on along the minus strand of OW285241.1, from coordinate 19,505,820 downwards.
GCGTGTTTATTACAATAGGCGGGAAACTTTTGATTTGAACATTAGAAGGCTTAACTGATGTGCCTATACATGCGATGACCTTAGCGGCTATACCTTAAGTAGGAATAATACAAAATAGTAAAAGGCCTGAATAAATAACCATCAATTAAGTTGATAAATTTGTGTTAAATACATTTCTAAAAGGGATGTTATAATATTGGGGTTAACGCTGTCATAAACGTTAATAACGGGGAATGCCTGGTCCCTCTGAATGAAGTGATAAAATTCAAAATTAAAAAGAAATCTTAGAATACATAGAATTACATGCATAGAATTAAATTGATTAATTAAAAAACTTATTAATTAAAAACGTTGTCCAGGTTTCTGGACAATACTCATGGATGTCTCAATTTCACAATATGTCACATGTTCTTCCCTAATCAGGCGGCGCACTCCATCGATGTTTGCTGTTCTTGGCGGACCTGTCCTGAGATCGTCATTGATACTGGTGTGTCCACGTTGGAATTCACAGTACCAACGTGAAATTGTCGATAGATGTGGTGCTTCATCTTTAAAAACGAAAACCAACTCAATAAGACATTGTTGTTGAGTTAATCCTCTCCGAAAGTTGAGCTTCTTGACTCAATTTCATTTTTCGGCCAACTTATGAACATTAAGAATTCACTATGACTGAATCACGTGCCGTATCTTGATGAAACTTTCGATGTCAAAATTAATCTCAATCTTTCGTTAACCTAATACCTTCGATACACGACTATAATGAACACTACCAGTAATGTGACCATTAGGTACATTGGCAATTTAGAAATGACAGTGACGCACGATAATACTAGTTTATACAACGAGTCAATAATAACTAGAGAACGGATGCAATTTCCATAAAACGCAATCGGCAATTGGAATTGTGTATAACGTCGCTCAGTACATCCCGGCGTAATTCAATGAAGTATTTGTTTGACTTACTCGGCCACCTGGTCTCGCAGCGATAACAATGGACAACCCAGCTATTGTATTCGGAGAATATAGTGTTTGTCAGTGGTGTTGTGTACGTAGATAAAATAAATAAGTTTATCGTATTTCGTAAGAGAAATAGCACGTACATTCCTTTTCTTTTCATTTAAGCAACATCTTCCAATTATATTCACGTAAGTGTGCATAAAATTTCGTTATTTAATTTCGTTTATTTGGGTCTAGAATATTCTTACTTTGTGTGTGAAACGTTATTGAAAAATTGCACTAAATCAACCGTAAAACGTCACGTAGGATCGTTAAAGCACGAAAAAAAATTGAACCCGTTGGAATCTGACAATTTTAACGAAGAACTCTGTGAAACTTTTATGGCAGCTAATATTCCATTATTTAAATTGAACAATCCAATTTTGAAGACATTTCTGAACAAATATACTGGTCGAAATGTTCCTGATGAATCAGCTTTACGCAAATATTATGTTTCTAGGTGCTATACGAGAACAGTAGAACGCATTAGAAGCCATCTTTTAAATCAATACATATGGATAAGCGCCGACGAAACGGTGGATATGTTAGGACGCTGTGTGGTAAATGTTGTAGCTGGTGTACTACATCCAACTATTCCCTATAACTCATATGTAATAGCAACAAGTGTTATAAATAGAGTTGATGCGGAAACAGTTGCTGAAACCATTAAGGAGAATATGCAAAAAATGCTTCATTCGGACGCCACGTACAAAGAAAAAATACTTTTATTTGTCAGTGATAGTGCTGCGTATATGTTAAAAAACAGGCAGACTATTGAAGAAAACATATCCTAATATGCTGCATATTACTTGTGTAGCACATGCTCTCCACAGAATCTGTGAATATATCAGAGACACTTTTCCGGAAGCTGATAGACTTGTATCAGCTTTTAAAAAAGTTTTCAGAAAAGCACCATTGAGACTAGCTCTCTTCAGGGAAAAATTTCCATCTCTGTCACTGCCTCCCACTCCAGTAATAACTAGATGAGGAACATGGCTGGAAGCTACTAGTTATTATGCTGAGAATTCGATAGTCTAAAACATTTCGTAACACTGCTAAAGGAGGATGCTAGAAGTATTGGTGAGTGCAAGGAGCTCACACAAATCCCAAATTTAAAAAATCAGTTGTACTTTCTTCACGAACAATTTGGAAAATTGCCAAAACTAATCACTTATTTTGAAAATCGAAATCTCAAATTAAATGACGGATTAACCACATTAGATGTGGCTGTTAATAATTTGAAAAGTATTCCAAGTGACTTCGGATATGGCCTTCGGCAAAAGTTTGAAGCAATTCTTAATAGAAATCCAGATTTAATTACATTGCAGCAATTATGTATGGAGACAATTCCACAAAATCTAACGGCTAAATATGAAGAAATAAAAGAATATTTCCAGTATGCACCTATAACCAGTTGCGATGTAGAAAGGACGTTTTCTATTTATAAGGATGAACTTAATTCAAAGAGAACAAAATTGGCAGAAGAAAACCTTGAGAAACTATTGCTAGTCAATATTAATACTCCTTTACTCAACTTGAACGACAAAATGAACAAATAAAAATGTTCCAATTATAGGAATAAAATTAAAAACTTTAAAAATACAAATTTTCAACAAATACATATGTATTTCGTAATTTTATATATCACCACCCGTTTGTTTTCCAATTATATAAATAAAATTAAATATTTTAGAAATACAGCCTTTCGCCAGTACTGCACTGGGCTTTGCGTCATGTGGTAAGCGTGTCCGTTCTCTAATAATAACGGTTATTATTCCCGAGAGCTGAATTTACGAACCGAGCCGCGATGCGGCAAGGGAGTAACTCACCTCGAGGCAATAATGTCATTATTGCGAGTTAGTATACACTACTTTATCTACGACTAACTGAAAATGACTAAAAGAAAGAGTTTATCGTATCGACGACACGTTTGGCAATTAGAATATCCGGGCTTGTTTATCGTTACTATGGTAACGCTGGCAAGACTTTGTTTTATTGGCAGAACGCAGGGAATAATGAGACATAACGTTATCATTATTCCTTGCATTGCGACGATAAGAACGGTCGCATTTCATTATTCCCTGCGGCAATTATGAGTCCTATTATTAACTAATAATCACTAATATAATATACCTACTTTATTGTTTAGTTGTAGATAAAAATAATTGCGCTAGTGTGTATCATCTAGCGCGATATAATGCCATCTTCACTCGCCCCATTGTGGTTATGTTATGTCACAAAGTTATGTTTACATTTTTGAATGACAATTATAAGAAAATTCTTTAGAGTTATAACTAGTTTTGTTACATATGTATTTAGCATTCAAAATTAACATTCTGTATATTTTTAATACTGGGGATTTGTCAGTTACCTCCATCGGGTGCGTCCCTATGGGAATTAGGGGAAGCTCGCTGGGTCTGCAATCCAGCAGATTCAGAGGGTAGTGAGGAAATAAAATACTCACCGTGAAACAAAAACTGACCCGGTCCTCCAGGTTGGGGGTTGAGGCATTAGACTGGTTCTCTAATACTCGGAAAAAATATACAAATACCAAAAAACCTAAGCGAAGCCTCGGAACAATGGACGGATCTTTGAGACAACGAAAACGGCAAAGAAGATGGATTATGAATTTTGCTACGTGGAATGTACAGGGTATTAGACTGAAAACGAATATTATTGCATCAGAGATTAAGAAATTTAACATCGATTTGATAGCGCTGACAGAAACCAAGAAAAAGGGAAGTGGCACCGAGAATGTCGGAGAATACGTTCACCTGTTTACTGGGGTGTCGAAGGAGATGAGAGCAGCTAGAGGGGTATCCATACTAATAAGGAAAGACTGGAAGAACAAAATTAACAACTGGGAAGCAGTGGATGAGAATATTCTGATGGTCAACTTGAAACTACATGGATATAACATCACCATTATAGCGGCCTACGCACCGTCAGATGACGAAAGAGTCGGCATTAAGCAGGAATTCCTAGACAAATTGGACGAAATCCTAATAGGTATTGGAAGGAAGAGAGAAGTCATAATGATGGGAGATTTCAATGGAAGAACAGGAAGGGCAAACAATAGCCCAGTAGTGGGACCATTTGGTGAAGAAATAATCAATGATAATGGCCGAAGACTCATAAATCTCTGCGAGACCCACGATCTTAGAATAAACAACGGATTCTTCAAACACAAAGACATCCATCGCTACACATGGATGCAGAACACCCGTAATCTAAAAACCATTATTGACTATGTAATAAGTAGACAAGAAACAAACATAGAGATAAACGACGTAAGAGTCCTAAGGGGAATAACTTGCGGGTCGGATCATTTTTTGGTGAGAGCCAAAATAAGAATGCAATTTAGGAAAGGAAACAAGACCCAAGATGAACAAGACGGCAGGACGACACTCACAAACACGGTGGATACAACCCAATATAATTTTGACAGTTTTAAGGACGAAAGCACTGTATTTCTATATCAGAGACGACTCGACAGCAAACTACTGAACCCGGAAGGGTGTACCTTTAACAAACTCTACGATAACGTTTTAAGTAGTCTAATAGAAGCCACCCAAGAAGCTGTAGGAGTCAAAAAGAAGAACAACAACAACAAGAAATACTGGTGGAACGAGGAAATAGAACAATTAGTCAAAGAAAAGAAGCAGAAATATCTGAAATGGCTGACGACAAAAAGTGAACAGGACTTTGACGACTACAAAGATACGAAAAGACAACTTAGAACGAGCATCTCTATAGCTAAAAACGAGTCATGGGATAAGAAATGCGAAGAAATTAACAACTACATGGGAGGTAGGAAGTGCTCGGAGGTGTGGAGATTTATATCAAATGTTAAAACCCCAGGAAGGAACAGTGCTAACATCCGAATAATCAAACCGGAACAGTGGCTAGAACACTACAAAGGCCTGCTACAAGAAGATAGACAAGAGTATATAATAGAATCCCCCAGACAGTTTGTAGTACAAGGGGAAGAAGTTGAGATATCTGAAGAAACAATAAAGAAGACTGTCAGGAATCTTAAGACAGGCAGGGCCAGCGGCCCGGAAGGGATATACTCCGAAATGCTCAAATATGGAACAGATAGGCTCTACAAAAGTCTCACAGTAATTATCAATAAATGCCTAAATGGACATCCTGTTCCGCAAGACTGGAAAACGGCTTTTATATCATCCATTCATAAAAAAGGAAATAAGCTGGACTGCAATAACTATAGGGGCATATCTGTCACAAGCACACTAAGCAGACTGTACGGTAGAATCCTGCGTGACCTCATTGAAGAAGATTACCAAGACAAAGAAGAGGAAGAGCAATGTGGTTTTAGAGCAGGAAGATCATGTACGGACAACGTATTCTGCCTAAAACAAGTTATAGAAAAAAGATCTGCTAGACAGCTGGAAACCCACCTCACGTTCGTGGACCTACAAAAAGCATATGACACAGTCCCAGTGTCAAGATTATGGAAGGTATTAGAACAATCTAACATCAATTACAACTATATAACGGCTCTTAAAGAATTGTATAAAGACTCCACATCAAGAATTAAGATGGGTAAAGAACTAACAGATGCATTTACGGTAAATAAAGGACTGCGCCAAGGATGCTGTATTTCTCCAACACTCTTTAAGATATATGTAGCGGTGGCACTAAGAGATTGGAAGAGGAAGGTCACGAGAATGGGTATAGAGATAAATGACAGGTGCTTATTTACCCTTCAGTTTGCTGACGACCAGGTCATAGTGGCCAATGACAAGGAGGACATGCAGTACATGGTGAGGAAAATGATGGAAGAATATCGAAAATGGGGCTTGACAGTCAATATAAACAAAACAAAATATCTGTGTATTGGCAACCAGGACGGAAATCTGGAAGTCGACAATGGTCAAGAAATAATGCAATGTCAGGAATATGAATATCTGGGCATAACTTTCGACAACACCGGAACAGATGTGAGAGAGATCGAAAAACGTATAGTCAAAGCAAAAAAAGTGATCGGATGCCTGAATGGAATTCTATGGAGCAAGGAAATAACAAAGAGGAGAAAATTTAATATATACGAGACTATGGTAAAGAGCAGCCTTCTATATGGAGCAGAAACTTGGAGGATTGCAGATAGACAAAGGAAGAAGGTTGAGGCGGTTGAAATGCATGCCATTAGAAGATCCTTGCGAATTTCACGAAGAGAGAGAATAAGGAATGACTATATAAAGCAACAAATGGGAATAGAAGGCACGATAGTTCAAGACATCGAAAAGAAACAACTTACTTGGTACGGACACGTAGAACGAATGCAAAATAACAGGTGGCCCAAAACAATAATGCACTGGCACCCAAGAGGGAGAAGGAAACGGGGAAGACCGAAACTGGAATGGCAGAAGAGCATACAAAGATCCATGAGTGAAAGAAACCTCACACCAGAGGAGTGTGACGATAGAAGAGGATGGAAGTTAGGTGTCGGACAACGAAGAAAAACGTTCTAAACCGGCATATATATATTATAATGGGATAAACCTCCATTATATTGATGAGCCATTTCTAATATTAAGTCTATAAGATTTTCTATTTCATATTATAAGTATTGTAACTTATAACATATGCAAGAGATGTTTTGATTTATGTGGATTTGTGATAGTTATTATATTTGTTAAAAGGTTGGATATCTTATTATTAATATGTTAATATTAAAAATAACAATTGGGTTCAATCTTGGTATGTATATTTTTAGTTTGTTATATCTGTTAAAATTGTAAATCGTGTAAATTGTAGTTAGTTAATTTGTATAAATTATTGTTCAGTTTAGTATTTAACTTTTGCAAGAGAATAGATTTAGATATTCGTAATTAATATGTCATTTCCAAATTTGAAGTTTTAAAAAGAGACTGACTGACTTGGATGTATGTGAAATTATAGAAAGTAACGATGGTGATTTTAAAAAAAAGATTATTATTTTTTTTGACGTGAAAAATAAGAGACATAAAATTTGATAAAAGCTGAACTCTTGACTGAATAAATAGGAGTTAACTAATTTGAATACACCGAGAAGATTTCAGAAGACTGGATAACTGTTAATTTAACAGAACAGGCTATTTTTGTTATAACAGTAGTGAGGTCCGAGTCTGGCAACCCTTCTCCATAGTTGGTCGTAGTAAATATTATCGTGGATTGGAAATATATCATTAGTGGATTTGAAATACAACAGTAGTGAGATTGGAATATAACAATAGTGGATTGGAAGTATAACAATAGTGAGGTCCGAGTCTGGCAACCCTTCTCCATAGTTGGTCGTAGTAAATATTATCGTGGATTGGAAATATATCAATAGTAGATTGGAAATACAACAGTAGTGGGTCCGAGTCTAGCAGTTTTTTTTTTAAAAAATCTCCAAGCGTAGTCATTATAAAATATATTCGTGTAAGTAACAAGTTTTAAAATACTTATACCAAGAAATTCTCTTTTATATATTCAAAGATACTGTTTTACCCAGCTTATTTAATATAATTATTAATTGTTGATTCTCCAAATTCAGATTCCTTGCATAAGTTTTTTTTTCAAAAAATGGTTTATATGTATTTGAGATATTAACGTTTAAATTTGTTAATTTTATAGTATTAGAAATGGCCACATTTGTAGATATATCAGATTTATTTATATATAGTGAATAAATAGTTTATCTGTCATTAAAGACTCTTTTATCTATAAAATTGTCTAGTTATTGTGAAACTTAACCTTTTTTTTTTTTTTGATCGCCGAACGAGGTGAAATTCTCTACAGCATTCTACGGTGTATCATTATAATATATATATATTTTTAATAAACATTAACTTGCAATTTTCCATATTCTTCTATTAACATATAGGATTGTTTCAGTCTTTACTTGATGAAATTCCATTATAACTATTATCAGGATAAAATAAAACAAATTTTAATGAATTTCACTTTTTAATTTATACCGTAACGATCGTTTCGCTCCAACCTGAGCTTCATCAGACATATAACTAACTTATGTACAAATTTTTACACAAATGTACCGTAACAAACACATGTTTTGTTTTGAATAGTTGACGGAATGGGTACTTTTTATTACTAAAATGTCTATGCACAAAACTTTCACTACGATTTATACAATACTGTTCTTAAGTGATAAAACGAGGGTCTACATTATGTTACAGGGAGGTAAAGAAGTTCTACGGAAAAATACAATATATGACTGTCTGAATATCAAATAAATAAATTATTAGTTTATAATTGATCATTGAGGATCTTGTCTTCATATGCGTCTCATATTAACTTAACAAACCACAATTTTAACAAAGAATTTAAAATATTACACGTAGAAAATAAGGGCAAAAACTTAATTTATTAGTCACTTGAAATTAATAAATTAAAGAAAACCGACAAGTTCCTCGATATTTTGCTACAAAATTTGTTTGACATTTTAACCTAGTTATTTACAAGCTTAATGACAGTGACGCTGGAAAAATTTACTTTAATTTTTCTAAACTACAAAGGTTTAAGGTAATCGTCATGGAATGATGCAAAGAGCTGTTTTTTTTTTTACAATTTGAAACGCGATTGAAAAGCCATAATGAAAGTATTGAGGATATTAATTGAGTATTTGGTGACAAGCTATGTTCCTTATATGGCTATCGTAAAATGGGGGTACAAAAAATTTCAAAGTGGCCAATTTTCTTTAAATACACGCTTCGAGTTCCTACGCAAAAAACGGTTGTTACTGGAAACAATATCGATCTTATTCGGGATGTGAGTGAAGAGGAAAAGCATGTTATTGTAAAGACTATGTGCTGTCGTGAGTAAATAAATTCTGGTCGTTAAAGTCAAGCTTTGACACAATGGCAAATGCTGCATTGTATAACCGTCGTAAATCTCATACCTAACCTATAATCGTGTTGCATGACAATAATTGTCATTTTTTCTTTGTAAAATTTCATTTATGTTGACAATTCATTGACACAAGCAATATAAGGCGGGGGAAATTTATAATTTGTGACAATCTAATCAAATTTTGAAGTAACATTGGCGACCAGAATTTATTGCTCGCGACAGTACGAGGTACTGTTCGCGTCAAACAAAGGGGACATGTCTTATAACGATTTCGACATTAATTTAGTTTTGTAAGTAAGTCTTTTGTCAATATTATACTCTATTTTTAAAGTAGAGAGACGAATTTCTGAACAGACCACTTTGACAGTGAAATCTCATTGGTTGAAAGCAAGGCCAAATTGCTTTCAACCAATGAGATTTCACTGTCAAAGTGGTCTGTTCAGAAATTCGTCTCTCTACTTTAAAAATAAAGTATAGTAGCTATGAATATAAGGTTATGCATCTTAAGTATGATACAACAAAGTAGTCACAATAGGTAAAAAGTGTCTCGTTTTTTATGTCGCGAACCGTCTTTTATGTTTTGCATACTGGGACATAGAGGGCGCCACTAATCAAATGTTAATACTAAAAATTAACCTACATCTTTAGTTAGCCTAAATCCAAAGTTTTAGTGAGATACGTGTAGTTCTACCACATACTTAAATAGATATACCGCGCAAAAGAGACGTCCGACACGCATGACAACATGAGAGCTGCCATTTTTACGTATTTCCTGAAGGATAGACTATCCAACTTGTAAATGTTCTATATTGATTGCATAACTTGTTATAAAGTAACATAAGTATAGCAAGCGCCAATTAAGTTGGCGCGAGGAGGGGGTGCGCTAAAGCCGTTTTTAAAAACGTCCACCCCCACTACTCAAGTAATTGTCAGAATACATTTGACGGAACATAATGTCTTTGCTAGGGGATCATAAAGTAATACACGCTCAGATGTTAGAATTATCTGACATTTTATGTAAAACCAAATACAAATCTCCCCACTACTTCTAATCCTGCGCGAACTTACCCCTCCCCGCACCAACTTAATTGGCGTTTGCTATATTTCAGTTAGATGTGGTAATTCTACTCGTTTCAAAATCACATGAAAATATATCTTTCAACATTTAATTTTAAAATATCTTTTAATATTTAAATATTGGCACACACCAATTGATTTTTATTCTTAAAAACAAATCCAATAGATGTAACATAAAAAGGTTTGTTTGCACTTCAACTTAAATTTTTCTCTCGTTTTCTATTACAACAATTTTAATAATTAGTAAAATAGCGTTTTTATTATTTTCCCCTGGATTACAAGAAAAACGGACACACGCTACTAAATATGAGTTTTAATATTTTGAAGTCGAAACCTATATTAAATATAATTATTTAAAAAAATTATATATTTTAAATCATATGCACACATCGGCACAGTCCTATAACAAATAAAATATTTTAGAGTAAAATACAATTCATATTTTTTTAAAATTACAATAAACACAATATAACGTGGATATATCTCAATAATCAACGGAATTGAAAAAAACCTCTCATGTATTAAACAGTAAACACTACTATCAAAGATGTTTATATACAACGGCAGTGACTGGGTTGCCTAAACACCAGGAAATACGTAAAAATGTCGGCAAATTCTATCTCCTTTTATTCCAAACTCCGTACAAATGCGCAGTGGACCATGAGCGGTATATTTATTTATATGTATGTGAGTGCTACACACAATTCTTCATGCAAAATTGTTTGAATTGAGGTCTTTGAAATCCCTTATGATGCCTCTATTTCGCGATATGTCACATGTCGATATTCGTTGATGAGCTTGCGCACAGCATCGACGTTTTCTTGAGTGATTGTCGAAGTTGTTCTTTTTTGTGAATGTATTCTTCTCCAGCAGGGACGTACTGACGAATATGTAGAAAGATGAAATACGTATCTGCGTCTCTGCAGAAGGATACGTTCACAAAGCATTGATTGGTAATGAACTTGTATTGTGTTCCTCATACCAGATTTTTAATAATATTTTATATTATTAAAAATACTTTTGTATTCTATAAAATTGGTGAGGCTTTTGCCCACTCAAGTATGAACTTAAAAAAGGTATATAACCCCTTACCACAATTATTAATCGTATCCTAAATACGTATTTCAACAACTAAGTTGTCATCATCAGTAGGTAAAACCACTAATCAAGGTGTCGCGCACATGGGGCTAAGTACTTACGCAACAATTACTTTACACGGCGTCTACATGGACGCCGTGTAAAGTAGTTGTTGCGTAAGCAGTGTTCTAGCTTTACTGTGCCCCTTATGCGACACATTGATTAGTGGTATTACCTACTGATGATGACAACTTAGTTGTCGAAATACGTATTTAGGATACGATTAATAATTGTGGTAAGGGATTATATACCTTTTTTAAGTTTTTACTTAACCACAGTCTCCAAAGAAAGACTTTTCACTCAAGTATGCTGCAAATATTCTGTTAGTATTATTATATTTATTACTATACCCGCGTCGCTAAGTACGTATGCTGTGGGTATGGTTATTCAAAAATCAAACACCACAAAAATATGTTCCTTCACTTTTATTTTTTATATTTTATCAGCACCACATAAGTAATACTTACAACATCGATATATCACATAAATTTTAGTTTATATATATATAACTTATTTAAAATAATATGCACAGAATAGCAGCACCTTACTTACCGTTGATTTAAAGAATATATAAAGATGCGCAACGCTATATGCTACAGCGTGTCTTACCCCAATGTACCTCCGCACACCTCTCGCCTATTAACTTAGCCGCTGTTTGGTGGCGCTGCCAAACGGTAATTTTTGCAACAATTGCGTTTATTTGAATAACAGCGATAATACGAGAGAGAAACGATATTTTACAATGCGACTCTAACAGCAGTGAATGGTTTGTATTATAATGGGCATTGCAATTGTACACGGAAGAAATGTGAACCTGTGGTCTTATCTGCGATCGACCTCTTTGCGTTTTTCCGTTTTATTTACAAAATAAATAATAAAATTGTATTCAAAAATACTTATAAATAATAACAAAAACATAAAATAAAACAATCACTTTGTTATACCACTTTATTCACATATAATCGTGACCGCGGCTTCGACATACAATGTCATTATCAAACTGCAAAAGTTACAGGCCTACATAGAACTTATAAATGACACAAAAATATATGGGGGTGGTTTATGATGTTATTCAAAATTACTACTATATACTTAACTATTATATACAACATTGGAAAAGAGGTGTATATATAAGATGCAACTGGTCGTTTAAAACGATATCTATTGTGTTGTTTCGGCTTTTAAAAATTTCTAGGGCCTCTAAAAGATTTAATTTACGACCTTTCTCGGCCAAATGCAATATTTTACGGTGACCAAATGTATGCCTTTCTGTAATAAGATGGTTTGCGAATGTTGAATCTGTCTTCTTTAGTTTATATGACCTCATGTGTTTTTTTACCCGTATAATAAAACTTCGACCAGTCTGACCTATATATACACTTTTACAATCATTACAATATAATTTGTATATTGTAATGATTGTAAAAGTGTATATATAGGTCAGGCTGGTCGAAGTTTTATTATACGTATACCATTACAATATAATTTGTATATTGTAATGATTGTAAAAGTGTATATATAGGTCAGACTGGTCGAAGTTTTATTATACGGGTAAAAGAACACATGAGGTCATATAGACTAAGGAAGACAGATTCAACATTCGCAAACCATCTTATTACAGAAAGGTCATTTGGTCACCGTAAAATATTGCATTTGGCCGAGAAAGGTCGTAAATTAAATCTTTTAGAGGCCCTAGAAATTTTTAAAAGCCGAAACAACACAATAGATATCGTTTTAAACGACCAGTTGGATCTTATACATACACCTCTTTTCCAATGTTGTATATAATAGTTAAGTATATAGTAGTAATTTTAAATAACATCATAAACCACCTCCATTTATAAGTTCTATGTAGGCCTGTAACTTTTGCAGTTTGATAATAACATTGTATGTCGAAACCGCGGTCACGATTATATGTGAATAAAGTGGTATAACAAACTCATTGTTTTATTTTATTTTATTATTTTCAAAATGAATTACCACAAAGTTACGGCTACCAGTATTAATAACAAAAACAATCTTCCTTTCACACATACATTCAGACATAGAACGACAAAACGACCAAAACCTCGTGATAGTTGCGCGGTAGCAAAACGTATAGAGCTGCTCGCATCGTATAGCATCGTGTAGCAAAGTTTATATATGATTAACTAGTTTAAACTTTGGTATGTTTAAAAGATGTTTTTCTGTTTTCATCCTGATTTAATAATTCGGTTAGGAGTTATTTTATTCCAATCTTTTTTAAATGTTACCAAAATAAAAGAATTGATTGTAATGTTCACAGAAAGCCATGTATGCAATAGATATTATTTCGTCTGCTTCTACCTTCAAAAACTTGAATATTATTGTTCTACATCTGTACCGCGGGCATTACAACGCACATTTTCTCTCTTTCAGTCATGCACTTGGTTTCAATGAAATTTTCTTTATTAAATTATTATTTAAATCTGTTCTTAAATTTAACAAACTTTGAATTGTTCTTACAGATGGTAATGTGAATTTCAGATTACGTAACATAAATTTATAAGCTCCGGGTGATTTAAAATACAAAGAAATAGCTGCATATTTATAAAAGCTTTTAGCAGCGGTTTACTTTTATATATTAATACATTATGGAGTATTGCGTTAACAGAAAATGATTTCTTCTTTTTAATCTATAGGTCTGCGATTGTTTTGCTTTTACCCGAATAGGGTGCGGTAACCTGAAATCATCTCGAAACCAAAACGACGATGCGACACCTAGACGTCGAAACCAATTTTGGCTACGCTAAAGTGCATAATCATTGCGCATCTTTATATATATACCTTCAATCAACGCTTATACATAACAAATTTAAAAATAAATCTTTTTGGCGCACAAATAGCTGAAGCACCAAGCAATTTTCCTTAAATCATAACATAAACAACATTTACAGAAGTAACATGAAGTTTAAATATAATGTATAGAATCCACGGTTGGCTCTTGGTGAAACATAATGAATAATTTACTAAAGAAAACACTCGGTATATTTGTTTCACAAAATATATTTATTTATTAAATCTCTAACATATGTTTCGACTTTTCAGTCATTGTCAAAGAGTTTTAAAAACTAAAATATGAAGTACACTTCTACCACTATTTATGAGTTTTTAAAGGACTTTATTACGGCATCAATAGTAGGGGTGTTGAAAAAATCCAGCTGTGTATTTGTGACATGTCTATTAAGATTATGGCTTTTTTAATTTCTAATATTTCGAGGAAGTCGAGTCTTTTTCCCTTATTACAAGTATGTAAAAGTTTAAAATTATTGGTGTTGAATAAATGTGTATTTTCAATGCAATGTTCCGCGAATCCCGTATTCATATTACCATAAAGAATAGACCTTCTATGCTCTTTAATACGTTCTTTTATTGAGCGTCCTGATTGGCCGATGTATATCGCATCACAATCACTGCAACTTAATTCGTACACACCTGATTTATCACACAATTCTGTTTTTTCTTTATTATTTACTAAAATATTTTCTAGATTGACTTTATTCACTTGGATGACATTTAACCCTAATTTATTCAGTTTATTAGAAACTTTATTGCTAACCCCAGGTATATAGTTGAGTGTGTGAAATGTTTTATTCGTTTTTGTATATGTGTGCCCGTCGTAAGGATAGTTCGTTGTTTTTTGATAATCATTTTATCTATAAATTCTGTTTTATATACGTTTATACATAGACTGATTAATTTCCCTTTAAATAAAGAGAATTACGAAAAAGAAGTAACCACCATAAAAACAATAGCTAGAAAGAACGGATATAAAACAGAATTTATAGATAAAATGATTATCAAAAAACAACGTACTATCCTTACGAAGAATTTTTACTACGGGCACACATATACAAAAACGAATAAAACATTTCACACACTCAACTATATACCTGGGGTTAGCAATAAAGTTTCTAATAAACTGAATAAATTAGCGTTAAATGTCATCCAAGTGAATAAAGTCAATCTAGGAAATATTTTAGTAAATAATAAAGAAAAAACAGAATTGTGTGATAAATCAGGTGTGTACGAATTAAGTTGCAGTGATTGTGATGCGATATACATAGGCCTATCAGGACGCTCAATAAAAGAACGTATTAAAGAGCATAGAAGGTCAATTCTTTATGGTAATATGAATACGGGATTCGCGGAACATTGCATTGAAAATACACATTTGTTCAACACCAATAATTTTAAACTTTTACATACTTGTAATAAGGGAAAAAGACTCGACTTCCTCGAAATATTAGAAATTAAAAAAGCCATAAATCTTAATAGACATGTCACAAATACACAGCTGGATTTTTTCAACACCCCTACTATTGATGCCGTAATAAAGTCCTTTAAAAACTCATAAATAGTGGTAGAAGTGTACTTTATATTTTAGTTTTTAAAACTCTTTGACAATGACTGAAAAGTCGAAACATATGTTAGAGATTTAATAAATAAATATATTTTGTGAAACAAATATACCGAGTGTTTTCTTTAGTAAATTATGAAGTTTAAAGTTTTCAGATTCTTTTTATAATTGTAGAAAAGTCACCAAGAAGTGTTAAATATCTTAAATTGACAATTAATAGTCCTTATGCTACATCTGTTTATCATATAGTGATTTTTTCTCAATAATTATTTAATAACATTCATTATACAAATATAGAGTAAAAAAAAAATATTTTAAAATATAGTCCGTCTAGAAAATACTTATACAAGATGGGGCACGGGAACTAAATGTTCTTGGAATGGCTAGTACTCAGTCATTAGCGCGGCAGGTTATAATTCATTCCTCGACAAATAGCATTTCACTTTAAATTGGAATCATGGAGCCGTGGACGTTAGACCAACGCATATTCGCGTATGATTGTTTTGTTAGGCGATTCGTTGAATGTAATTCAGTGTGAGTTCCGCAGCAGATTCAATATTAATTGAAATGACTCTGTTCCAGCGCGTGATACATTCTTATGTTAGGCTAATAATCTTCGAATAGGAGGCTCAATAGTGGAAAAAAACGTACTGTGCGTACTCCAAAGAACGTTAAAACGGGTCAGACGAGCGGTGCAGCAAAGTCTACGCCGCTCTGCTAGTAGTCATTCAGCTGTACTTCGAATCAGCAATCGTACTGAAAGACGAATTTTGCATGGCGAATTACATTTTCGCCCATACAAGATAACGGTTGTGCAGGAATTGAATGTAAGGGATTACCTCCAATGATTTAATTTAGCGCAAGAAATGTTTGTACTTTATGAAGAGGATGAAAACATATTGGTGGCAATAAATGATGAAGTTCATTTCTACCTTAATGGGGCCATCAACAGATAAAAATGGCGATATTGGGCTACCGAGAATCCGCGACAATTACGCGAAGAACCGCTGCATAGCACTAAGGTAACAGCTTGATGCGCGGTGTATTTCGTTGAACAAAATGGGGTTACCATTACTGTGACATCTGAGCGTTACATTAATATGGTGAACACCTTTTTATCCCTGAGTTACAAAGAGGTGTGTCTCGCCAACATTTGTGGTTTCAGCAAGATAAGGCCACGGGACACACCGCCAGAGCATCAATGGTTGTTATTTGCCCTCTGGTTCCCAACCGTCTCATTACGAGATTTGGTGGCGTGTTATGGTTTCTTCGGTCCCCTGACCTGTTCACATGTTATTACTTTTAATGGAGGTACCTCAAGTCACGTGTTTTAGATACGTTAGGTAAATAAAATAAGGCGATCCGTTAACAAATCACTCAAATAAACAGAGACTAGCTGGAAAGTGTAGAGGGGGCCAATTTTCGTGAACGCCTTCGACAATGTGTCAAAGAAAACGAACATCACATGTCAAATGTAAATTTTCCGTTCATGATTATTATGAAATGCTATGGTTCTTACATATGTCGTTCTACCACTAATTTTCTTTGACAACAAAACGATTTTATTATTATTTCAAAAATACTTGGTTCCCGTGCCCCACCTGCTATTTCCATGTATATGTAGAGAACACAAGCTTTTTAAATTTGGAAATCAGTTAAAACTGTTTTTTTCAAACACTGAAATTACCAATTTTAAGATAAATATCACCAGGGCTAAAATAATTATTTATGGAGCAATGAAGATGTAGAATTTTATCGATCACATTATTCCAAGAACGCAACGATAAAAACTAAAAAATATCTTGCCTTAAATTTGTAAAAAAGCGATAACTATTTGCAAAAAGAAAACAAAAATATAATTTATGCAGGTTTATATTAATAATATATTGATATATATTTTATTTTAACCTTGCTTTAAAAATGAATAGAAACTTAACGACATCTGTTGTTGCGATAGGAAGCAATGCTTTTAGGAAAATTTTTTATTTTAATATAAAAATAATTACAGAAACGTGTTTAGAAGAAGCTGATTATGAAACAAAGAAATGTAATATTAACAAAATCAAGTAGCTGTAGAATGGATCCGAACTTTGACTTTCAAATCGAAAGAATATTACAGATTTTAGCAATAAAATTCGATCAATTAGTGGTGAAAATTAAGGCAGTGATCAAGGGGGGTCCATCAGTTTTTTATATAATTTTTTGGAAATATGTTTGTTGATAGTTAAATATTTCTCAGATTATAGAACAGTTTTGCTTCTTTTAATTGCAAAAGTGGACTTTTGTATTATTTAGGAGCCGGTAATTAAAAATGCTTGTCTCTTGATAATTTTAGCACCCACTAGTCATCATTGCCATCAATATTATCAAAATCTAGTTAAAAATTCGTGTTTTTTCCATTGTGTAGTAGATATGTAGATATAATGCTTGGGCGCCACTTACAATTTTTTTAAAGATATGAAACAACGTCCAAAATATCACAGAATTGACGATTTATCGAAATATAGGAAGACAGTAAGATACTTGAACTTTCTGACTGATTAAAAACGCTAGATATTGTACATTGATACATTGAAGAACATGATTGCATGAACAATAATATGCCAGCATTTTTGTTGGCTAAAACTTAATCTAATAGAAAATATATGAAGATTAATTAATGAAATATAAATCAAATAACCCGCCAATATTACATGCACTGAATATCACATACGTTGCATGCAGCTAATTTAATTCATCAATGTGTTCTTCAAAACTTCACACGTCTGGAATTAAGAACCTATTTTTAAGTAGATAAACGAAATGGTGTTTAAAATATCACAGAATAACTATATTAGACCAAGTTGGGAAGGCCGTAAAGTACGCAACGATTAAAAACGGTATAAAAGTATACAAAAACCTATTTTAGCTTCGTGGCTCCATTGGAAACAATATAAAAGTTTTACTGTAGCAAATTCAAAGTTGAATATCCTATCTTTACACATAGAAGAATATGATTACAAACACGTAGTTATGTCAACATCTTTGTGAATTAGATCCTAATCAAATAGAAGATATATGGAAACTAAACCAAATAATATGCATCGTAGAAGATATCAACCATATTATAGCTACCTCGATTCGTCAATGTTTCTTCACATGTTTAAAATTAAACAGCTGTTGTGAAGGTATGTAAATAAATAATTTTACAAGCATTTGTGTTTAATGATTAATGAATAATTCTTCTTGTTTTCAATATTTTCTAGACGAACGTAAGATAAAATAACAAGTCTGTTGTAATTATTTGGTAATTCAATAACACTAAAATATTTCTTTCATCATAGATGTAAATATATATAAAATAGAAACATTTTTCAGGTAAACTATATCATACTGATCAGATTATAACATACACATGTATAAATATACACAGTGTGGCCTCGCCTAATTCAGATCTATTAAATACTTATTTTGCTTTGGAAATTTTACATAGATTGTCACGGGGCAAATAGCTCTAATTCTCAACTTTTTTCTATTATTAAATTTTGAGAATGATGATTTGTATTATCATCGTTTATGTTAGTGCAGTACTCTTTTTTAACAAGAATTAATCATTACTATTTTATTTTAATTTCATTAATTAATCATATTTGACGGACCACTCTGTATATTTAGAAAGCACCAAATGTAAACAAAAAAAAATTCTATAAAAATATATGATAAGTTTATATAAGGAAATATATATTCAAATATAATTGATCCTTTAAGTTTGACGATATATTTATATTTTATATACTTTTTTAGGTTAAGTTATCTGATATGGTGTTCTAGAAGGGGGGTTTTCCAGAAACTGAAAAGATTTATATTAAAATGCAATACAATACAAGATAAAATCGATGAACAATATTAAAGAAATATAGGTTTACATGTATGATATACAGGGTGTTACAAAAATTTAGGGCTGGCTATACATAGACGGTTTCTACAACTAAAAATAAGCAAAAAAGTTTATATAAATTTATGTCCTAAAATGGTTCGTTACTGAGTTACGGCCAATTGAAGTTTTTTATTTTTATTTTAGAAACGTTTACAGAAAACGGGAGTTTCTTATAGTAAATGTTCAAAATGACCTCCACGGGAAGCAACACAAGTTTTTCGAGAAAAATTACTGATAGGAAAAATTTTGAGTTAAAAAGAAAATTAATCGGTGAAAGAAAAGCTCGAGTGTTTTTCGGCAAGCTAAATTAACGCTTTAAATAAATAATAAATAATTATTTTTATTTGAAAGCAGGAGAACAGTTATTAAATGTACAATTATTATAAATTGTTTGGTTTGGTGTACTAATTTTAATATTATTTTCTTTGTTGCTTTCTACACATGCTGAATAATTGTTTTGTCTTATTTTATTGGATTCGCGTAAATGACAAGTTTTTTAGATATCATATTTGTTCCTATTGGAACATTTTTATACCAATTATTAGAATTTGTCTTGTTCCAAAAGGGATTTGGAATTAAAAAAAAAGTCGTTCAGATGTTACAAAAATTTAGGGCTGGCTATACATAGACGGTTTCTACAACTAAAAATAAGCAAAAAAGTTTATATAAATTTATGTCCTAAAATGGTTCGTTACTGAGTTACGGCCACTTGAAGTTTTTCGTATTGCATGTCCGACACGTGTGTATCTCGTCACAAATTATCGCGCAGACGCGAAGCGTTCGTATTGCATGTTTGAACAAGTCGCCGACAAGTGAGTAACTTATCTTAATCATATTCAGTAGGCAGTCCGTGTTTTTTGCTGTCAGTCGTGAAAGTTGATTAAGTCATTTGTGATTAGTACTGTTTTCTAATTAATAGTATAAAATGGCAGATTATTCTTTCGAAGAGATGTCCGACATGCATTTAATGTATGGTTTGGCACATTGCAACAGAGCAGAAGCAAGAAGACTTTACGCAGAATATTTCCCAAACCGACGTTTACCAAATGAAAAAACTTTCGAAAGGCTTCATATTAGATTAAGAGAAACAGGATCATTCAAACCAGTAGTCCGAGATCGCGGCAGACCACGAACCACAAGAAATTTGGAATTGGAAGAACGTTTGTTGGATCGTGTTGAAGAAAATGCAGGTGCTAGTACTCGAAGAATGGCATTGGCGGAAGATGTCGATCATGTGAGTGTATGGCGTATTTTAAGAACTAATCAGCTTTTTCCTTACCACCTGCAAAGAGTACAGGGACTTAGTGAGAATGATTTCCCATCACGAGAAGCTTACTGTGTATGGTTGTTACGGACATGCGCCGCCGATCATCTCTTTCTGTCGTGTGTGCTCTTTAGTGATGAAGCTGGCTTTACAAGAGATGGGGTCGTCAATTTTCATAATTTACACCAGTGGCAACAAGAAAACCCTCATGCTACTATTCAGTCCAGACATCAAGCGCAGTTTTCATTTAGTGTGTGGGCCGGAATTATTAACGAATTTGTGATTGGTCCTTTTGTACTTCCACCACGACTTACTGGGCAGAATTATCGTTATTTTTTAGAAAACGACTTACCAGGTTTGCTGGACGATGTTCCACTAAATGTTAGAGGACGCATGTGGTTCATGCACGACGGTGCACCGGCTCACTTCAGTCACAGAGCACGCGAATTTTTAAATGCCGTATATCCTGGAAGAAGGATTGGTCGCGGTGGACCTGTAGCATGGCCTGCACGGTCTCCAGATTTAAATCCAATAGATTTTTACGTATGGGGACATTTAAAGTCTATGGTATATTCTACTCCAATTCAAAATATTGAAGATCTTCAACGTAGAGTGGAAGATGGATGCCACCAAATTCGAAATACACCAGGAATTTTTCAGCGCGTGAGGCAGTCCATGACACGACGAGCTGAAGCTTGTGTTGCTTCCCGTGGAGGTCATTTTGAACATTTACTATAAGAAACATAAGAAACTCCCGTTTTCTGTAACCTTTTCTAAAATAAAAAGAAAAAACCTCAAGTGGCCGTAACTCAGTAACGAACCATTTTAGGACATAAATTTATTTAAACTTTTTTGCTTATTTTTAGTTGTAGAAACCGTCTATGTATAGCCAGCCCTACATTTTTGTAACACCCTGTATAACAATATACAGTGTTATTCTGAATAAGGGTCAGAGAATTTAATTTTAGATTAAACATGTTATTTAATATTTAATTTAAAAAAAAATTAGTAAAAAGTCCGATGTGTAATGTTATTTTGAATCTTAAATTACTTAATAAAACCGTTTTGGGACCGCAAGAAATACTCAGCTGTTGTATCGAGAGTCCAATGAACCCTACAAACAACGTAGATATCGCACGTTAACTATTTTTTTTCAATGAATAATTCTTTATTGCAAAAATAAACATTTCTTTATTCATTCATTGAAAATGTGTCCTCGTCTATTCGATCACTACAACCTATTTCAAAACATAAAGGGAACTTCTTTCCACTTATTTATGCAGGGAAACTGAAAATAGATTTCGCGTTGCTTTGTCGATGTTCATTCATAACTTACTTTTGTATACATTCATTCATTGCAAATAAACCGTATGTAGACAAATACGTCTGCGTATCTGCAAGAAACAGGGAATATACATACGGCACATATCAGCTGAGTGAGGAAGACCAGTTGCACTTAAAATTTATTTGTTTAAATTATTTTTTTTTAAATTAAAAATAACACAATTGGCATATATTTTAGTAGTATAATCTAATAATTAAATTAATAACACTTATTCTGAATAACCCTGTATATATACTACGAGTTATTAAATTTTTACATTTAATCGAATAATAATTAGTATCGAGTTTGATAAAACAATATTACAGATAATTTTTTAAAAATTAGTTAGAAACAGTAAATATTAAAAAAACGGCGATTATAGAAAAACGACCTAATAATAAGCCTAATTACAAAAATCACATGCAATATCAACTAATTAATATCTAAAAATATTTATTCAATCTTCATTGTGTCAAATTTTATTTTTAAAATATTTTAAATTATTATAAACCATTCATTATTTAAAAGATGTTTGAATTTTTTATTTTCTTAGGTTACATAATACTAGTGTATATAATATTAATTTAATTCAATAAAATAATAAATTTACCCTTAAATTAATAAAAACATTATTAACTGCTACAGTTACTAGAACATTCCGAAAACTTAAAAATACACAAAATAAATAAATTATAAGTGGGCTATGTATATTGTATGAATGTTACTATAAATTGTATTTTTTGTCAATCATATTTTTGGTAATCAAAATACAATTTAAATTTATTAAATTAGAAAAATAGTTGTATATCGCAAGTAAAAAAATCAATTTCATATATTTCTCAGCAAACATGTAATAACGATCAATTAAGTATGAAAAAATAAATATCTATATTTTAGTCAAGCAGTTATTCGAGTGTATTAATATTGGCAGCTTATATAAGAAAAGTAACTAGAAATTTTGACATTTAATAGACAAATAGACATTTTCTTATTCAGCAGTTTACTAATTATGCTAATAACTTAGTTATTGACAGATTAAATTTGTTTCATGATACAAATTACTCACGTTATTTTTCAGGTGTTTCCTTATATATACAAAGATGCATTTTAAAACATTTTTCTCTTAATAATTATATCAACTCGCCTTATAATGTAAACCTATATTGTAACAAATTCATGTTTACTACACACTATACAACCTACATTAAAATTAATCTACATCTCGAATATAGGTAATATTTTGTTTGGGTGAAATTAAAAGTTACACATATAATGCATGCAGATAATGGACAAATTAGTCATGGTGGTTACCTAAATTTATCTGGTCATCTGGTATTTCAACTCTTTTGTATTCTACTTCGTTGACCAAATACAGAACCATAGCACCGAAACATATGAGAATAATACCCATAAAGTTCACTAAATAAGCTTCCGCACTTCGTTGAGCATATTTATCACTAGAAAAATATAAAGGCATATTGAACACATTGTGATATACAATATTTGGATTTTAATGCAAATCAAACTAAGGATACAGAATTTTCTTGTATGCATTTGTCTCAATCAAATTTAAAGAAATATACTTAATATTAATGATACTTACTCAAGCGCAAAAATTGCTTTCTCCAAAAGACCAGTACAGGCTGCTACTACAGCTAAGAGAAAAATTGCTTTACCCAAGCTGGTGTGTGCTGGTAAAATTGCAGCACGAACATTATTTGGATAACCGGGATATAAGAAGCCAGTAAACCCTATTATGAACTAAAATAATAAATTTTAAAATTTTCTCTAGATTTTGTATTAAAATATATTTGAACTTACTTGGCCTGCAAAGATTATAACTGTTATAAGTCCGATCCATGAATGTAAACTATAAAGATTTGGTACTGGTGGGTTTTTAAGGTCATGTGAATCAAATGCTGCTTTTAGACCAACTACCGATAAAATAAATGCCAGTAGATTTAGACACATATGGCATATTTTCAGTGTCTTTTTGCGAAAGTTTCTGCCTGCTCTAAATAGAAGCATTGCTAGAAATAAATGTAAGGTTTTATATAGTTATTTATTTGTTCTGAAAATAAAATAAATTCTCACATTGTGAATATAGGCATATCATTCCAAACACCATAAATAAGGGATGCCAATTAAATTCTTTTGCCGGGTCAGATTGCCATGCAAACCCACCTCTAAAATAAATTGTCCAGAATAATACTAATACAGCTAAAGTAATTCCAAGTACAGCACAAAACCCATATAAGATCTTAAATCTTTGTTTTATTTTATGTTCTTCTCTTGCTTCCATATTGTCACTAAAATATTAATAGAAATAGCAAAATGAGACAAAGTAAGTTGTACGTGACATAAAATACAGTTTATTGCATTAAAATTACATATTTAATTATATACTTACATACCTGAAAGATGCAAATAGCAGTAAAAAGATTAAGTTTTAGATAAGATTTAGTAGAAGTTTATTATAAAATGCACAGAAGTGTAAAAATGTGTGTTATTAATATAAGCTTTTTTTAAAGTGTTAGTAAATTACCTGTTTTCAGTGGAATTTTTATTACTGTGTCGTTTGCGGAGAAGCAGTGGTTCTGAATCAGAAGGCATGCTAAATCAACAGGTCAAGCAAAAAATCAATACAATAGAATGTAACACAGTGCAACAGTTTATACATATAAAGGAAAAGAACCTAAGTACGTTCCTGACTTTGTACACGCCAATAAATTAACAAAAAAGTTAAAAAGTAGATCTTACATTGCTCCAATTCTTCACTACTTTATTATCGCTATAGATCAGTTATGTTATAATCTATAAACATGCGCCCTTTGTTGATATTAGGCCAGAAAAAATAATCAAAACATAACCTGAGTGAATGAGTTAACAATATGCGTAAAATTCCGTAGACGTACAAATAAGCCCTATTTGTAGCTTTGCGTTATATTTTGGGCGTAAATGTAATAGGAGTTGTATGTAAGTCATATAAGTGTATATTGTTAAACTGATTTGTTTATCAACAATGGAAATGACATGTTAATGTGTGCTTTTTTTTTATCTTTGTGATAAGAAGTAAACATTTTACAGTATTGTACCATATTGTTTGTAAGTATATCAGTGCATAAATGCACATATAGGTATTATACATATTTATAGTACCTATTCATATCATAACTTTAAAAATCTGCAATTTATATGGTTTTAATTCAATTTCTATTATTAATTTTACTATTGTTTTCGGTATTTTCTGCAGCCAATCAGTGGCGGCTCGTGCTAAAAATTTTAAGGTGTTCTGCAAGTTTTACAAAAAAATTTACCTTGCACGGGCAGTAAGAGGTTGTCTCCCATCGATCTTATCGTGCTTTCTTCGCCTTCCGCACTGAAGTAATGGATTTCTGGAACGATTGTCAATTGTCACACAAAAAAATAAGAGTCACTAAGCACTACTTTACTAACAAATTATTTCTTATAAATTAAATCTATTCTACGTTCTTTTCGATTTGCAAATTTTGTTATCACTTTGTCGTTAAAATTGTCTATTTCGGAAATAAACTTTTTTTCGATAGATAGCATGGAAAGAGATGTTAAAAGATCTTCGGTCATTGAATTTCTGAGAAACGTCTTAATTCGATTTAGTGTTGAAAAGCATCGTTCGGCCTCTGATGTTGTCATGGGAGTTGTTATTACAATTTCTAATAATTTTCTAGTCTCCTTCAACGTATCTCCCAGATTGTTTTTTATTAAAAATTTTAGAAGAGGTAGTGCGCCTTTTAAAGATCTACAATCAGTTCTTGAGTAAATAACAGACAATTCAGTTCGTAATCTTTCTTTATCAAGGGTGGGATAATAGGAGCATGCGGAAGTGAGTTTGTCCTCAGGAAATTTACTGCAATACTCTCCAAAGCATTCCGAAAAAAAAGTGATGCCACTACTAGATGCTCTTTAAAATGAAATCGATCTTTTGCACAATTTAGAATAACATCACACACCTCTAAAGCCGAAATTCGATGATTAAATCTGCTGTTATTTGGACGTTTGCGTTTTTCTGGTGGTGGCTCATCGCTTATTAAATCTGATGCTTCACTTATGATGTTGTCAATATTATTTCGAACTTGGCCTATACTGCGTTCAAAATTTTCGATAGCGTCTTTTACTAGAGTGGGTTCAATTTTTCTTTGCTGCAATTGATTAAACAGGATATCTACATGGGGCATTACATGGTGGAAAAAAGTCAGCCAAAAATTGAAGATTGGATCATTTAATGTACGGCGAATAGAGGCGGCTGCACTACAGACTGTTGTTGGAGAATTGTTCTTCTATTTCTTCCATACACTCTGAGAGAGGCCCTATTTTCGTACACAACATTAATGGTCCTGATATTAAAATTCCAACGGATTGTAGCGCCGTGGGGGATCCTTCTGTTTACAATCTTGTTTAACACTTCTACTCGTTGGGGTGAATTATTAAAAAAGCCGGGAATGTCTTGTAGATTTCCAAAAAATACACGTACTTGCGAATTTGCAGAAGCAGCTTTAGATATAATTAAATTTAATTGATGGGCATAGCAATGTACATAGTGCGCAAAAGGGTACTTTTTTTAAATCAATGCTTGAACGCCTGCGTGTTGTCCGCTCATCACCGCTGCTCCATCGTAACTCTGTGCAATCAGTTTGTTAGGTGAATTTTGAATTAAAGCATCTATGACACTTAAAATTGTTTTGCTAAGTGTTTCTGCATCACATTTTTCAGGAATGACGTAGTTCCAAAAACGTTCAATTGGCTCACCATCACGAACATATCTAAAAATAACTACCATTTGAGTTTTTGCAGCAACATCCGTTGTTTCGTCCGCCATGATCGCCAAAAACGGAGAATTATTAATTTCCTCAATTATTTGTTCTTGGCAGACTTCAAGTATGCACTGTAACAGATCATTCTGTATTTCTTTGGAAGTGCCTTTAAATACCGAACAATTTTTTAGGTGCTCACTTAGAATTGCATCTAATTCAGCCGAAAAATTAATAAGTCCACGAAATATCCCCGGATTCTCGGAAGTATCGCTCTCATCATGTCCCCGAAGGGCCAATTCAAAAGCTCCACAAAATTTTATACAATTAATAATTTTTGATAAAATATAACGATTCTTTGACACATTTTCATTATGTCTCTGTATATTTACCCAATAAGCAGAATCTAGTTGAGCCATAATATTAGTTGACCCTAGTAACGCAAATTCCATACAATTATGAAGATGGCTTTTAGAATTCTCATGTCTTTTTATTTTCAAACTCAAGTGCTCTAGATCCGTGACCCCTATTTCCGTCCAAGCTTTATCGCCACCAAAAAGTAAACAGGGAAAACAATATAAAGCATTTTTTTTGTTGCATCCACAAATCCATTCGTTTTTTGAATAAATATCGCTACTAAATTTACGTGTATAATTTTTCCCTCTACTTACACCAGTTTTTTCAATAGTGATATCTACTAATGGCCTACCATTTGCTTTTAATTTTATCTTTTCTTCGAATGAATATTTAAAGAATCTCTTCACATTAATTAAATTAAAGACCACCTCCATAATACACAGAGTTTATATAAATTGTCAACAATACACAAGAACAAGCACGCGCACTCTAATATTATTGTTTTTACGTTAAACTCGCCGCATAGTAGAAAACACGCGAAAATATTAAATACCTATACCGAATCATATGACCGCGCTGGACTGAATGCAGCGAACATGCCTGATAAAATCACGTATTGGTTTTAGACAGCAGCGGGGTAGCGGGGTGCGCGCGGGTGTTTTAAAGAGCTCTGTGAGCACGTTCGTGTGGACCAGATAAGGAACAAGTGAGCGATCGCGCGAATTAGGTTGGTTATTCCACTGGTCGCCTATTGTATATTATTTGATAATATACTATATATAACCGGCGTTAGTGTTGGAATTTCGGAAGCGAATATCTCGTCTTCTACTGATCGGATTTTGATGATTGAGGTGTCAAATTGTAGGGTTTGATGTCCTCTACAGGATGATGTAGAAAAATATGCAAATTTTTTGATATACAGGGATATACAGGGGGAGAATTTTCACAACAATATGTTACGCTTTTATAAACATCAGAAATGTCGGAAAAATTATGTAAAAGAAAACTAGTTATAACTAATACAGGTTCGCCCGCCCAATTTTTTGGGAGCTCTGCAGCACTGCAGCGCTTATGCGCCAGTCGCCACTGTTAAGCCAATGAAGTTCCTTTTGTTTTATAATTTAATGTGCCTTTAAAGTTGTATGTTATAGTTTTGTTTGGCTTTCACAATTAAATATGAAGAAATATATTTTTATATTTAAAGATCATAATAGTTTCTATGAAAATATGTTTTAAGCTATTCACTATGAAAGAATCAAGCCAATGCCGAAATATTTATTGACGAAATTTTTTAATGAACAGGATATTGTTAATAGACAAATCATTTCAAAATATATATCTGTATACATATATGATTTTATTATGTAGAAATACAATTTTTATAAACTACAATATATCATAACAAATATAATAATTTATAAATAAAACGAGAAATAATTAAAATTTATTAAAAATATATTAAAAACAAACATTTTAATAATATTGAAATATTAATTTACTAAATAAAACACTTGGTATATTTGTTTCACAAAATGTATTTAAAATATATCCGACATATGTTTCGACTTATACAGTCATTCTCAAAGAGTCATGTAAACTAAGTGAAAAGAATACTCCTACCTATATTTATGGCTTATTTTTTTAAAAGTTTTATTACAGCATCGATTGTGGGGGTATTTGAAAAATCCAATTGCGTGTTTGTGACCTGTCTGTTGAGATTTATGGCTTTTTTTATTTCTAAAATTTCTAAGAAGTCAAGCCTTTTACCCTTTTACCTTTTACCTTATTACAAGAGTGTAAAAGTTTGAAATTATTAGCGTTAAACAGATGAGAATTTTGAATACAGTGTTCCGCGAATCCCGTGGTCATATTGCCATGTAGAATAGAACTTCTGTGCTCTTTGATACGTTCTTTTATAGAGCGTCCTGATTGGCCAATGTATACCGCGTCACAATCACTGCAAGTTAATTCATACACCCCTGACTAATATTAACTTGTATTGTTCTCCACACTCTGTTTTTAATAATATTGAAATATTATTAAAAACAGAGTGTGGAGAACAATACAAGTTAATATTTGTGTGAAAATTGCTTTCCAAACATGCAGATACGTGTTTCGTCTTGCTATAGACTAGGGAGTTTTTGTAGTGATTTTTTTCTTTCCGGGTATCATGTACTCACGAGTCTATAGCAAGACGAAACACGTGTCTGCATGTCTGGAAAGCTATTTTCTCACAAATATGAATTTATATTGTGTTCTGTACACCCGATTTCTATTTTATACAAAAAATGGTGAGGCTTAACCTACTCAAGTATGTTTCAAATTTATCTTTGTTAAAAAAAATATTAGTTTATCGTAGTTTTACTATAGGTACTATCGAATTAAAAAGAAAGTGGTACCGTCATCTTTTAATCGGTTTAAATTAGGCTGCGTGAATGTAGGTATATATTAAATGTAGGCGTCAAATTTAAGTATTATACACTTATAGGTTAAGTGTTAAAAAAAGATATACGTTGATATAACGGGTGTTCATTTGAAAAGTCAATCTAGTAGCATGTGATTTACTGAGAACATTTTGAAGTATGTCGTAAATTAAAATTTACTACTTAACCTACGAAGTCGTATATTTTGACAGTTTGATACATACAAATAAATAACAAATGTGATTGATATTATCAAATGTCATTTGGATTTACGTTTACGGAACAACAAACACATACTAATATATTTGCGTCTTATTCTATCAAAATTTCAAAGCAACCTAGATTGACTTTTCAAATGAACACACGTTACAAGTAGGTGTTAGTGTCAAAAATGACTTTTGCACGTTACTACGATTTTAAGTACTTTAGCAACGTTACAATACTAAAATGTTTAAAAATTGACTTTACATATAACTTCACCACTGTACCATTTTTTTTTGCTTTCGGTAGTACCTATAGATATATCGAGCGATCAAGATAAATTGTAATCGAGTCATTCTGAATCCGAAATCGAATGTCGTTACTTGAACTGCACTTACATTACAAACGTCAATTATTGTTATTCAACTGACATTTTACTTGACGTTTGCAAAATTATTGCTACTGCTGGCTTAAGAAAATAAAAATTCAAACATTTCTAGTCACGCGTTATAACTTTACAACGTATAAGATGGGTAACGGATTTTATATAATTGTAGCTTTTCGGTACATTTCCCTCAATATGTTCATAAGGAAAATTGTTTCTTTAGAGGTCCTTTAAAAGTACGAATAATTATTTTTCGAAAATATTCTGCAGCCATATTCTTTACTTTAGCTGATACAACTATTGAAAATTTGGAGTTAGGTATATAATTTTGTGTATTAGATAAGCAATAAATTTTGGTCGTGAATGTCATTCTTTGACAGAATGCAAGTGGCTGTATTGTGAAACGGTCGTAATGGTAATAACCTATAAATTAATCTGTTACATGTTAATAAAGTTTACGGAACTTTTTGTGTCCTAGACGAGATGGTACCGTAACTTCAGAGAGTCCAGTTCCCATTAAGGAAATAATCCTTACTTTGTTCAAATAGAATATTGAGACCATATTAAAAAATAATTCTAAAAACAAGACTTTGACACACTGCGAATTTATATTGACATTCATTGACAATGGATATAATTAATCAGGGCAAAAATCTACATTGTGACAGTTTCCTCAAATTTTACAACGACATTGACGACCAAAATTTATTGCTCGCAGCCGTACGTAACATAACCACAAATAAAATAGATTAACACATGTTAACTAAATCTGCGGTCTAAATAAAACCTGTTTGACATGAAACTAGATACGATACGCATGCGTCAAATGTACTATCGAATGCAAAAAAAGTGGTACAGTCATATTTTAAATGTATTATGTTTCATTATTAAATGCAGGCGTCAAATTTAAATATTAAAAAAACCTATAAATGTCAAATAACATATATTATAACGGGTGTTCAGAAACATTCGAAGTCAAAGTAGTCCTTGAAAATATGAAGTCATGTCTGAGATAGATTGATTTTTGACAGACAACAGTTGACATTTAATAATTATTACAAATCAGATACTTAAGTAAAGATATACGATTTTTTGTTCAGAGCCCACTTGACTTCGAATGTTTCTGAACACCCGTTATATAACATATACAGATAGGTGTAAGTGTCAAAAATTACTTTTGCACGTTACTACGATCTTAAATACCTTAGCAACGTCACAATACTAAAATGTTTAAAAATTGAGTTTACGTATAACTTCACTACTGTACCATTTTTTTTGCATTCTATAGGTAGTACATTTAACTGTAAACATAACCTAATAATCATATTGTAACAAAATGTACTTATTGACGTATGTTAATGTGAACAACTAATGTTAGTATGAATTCAGTAATCTTCAGCTGATATATTTACATTTCTAACATATCGATAAATTAAATTGGATTGCCTGATCATTTGCTTTAAATTGATTTTATTTATTAGAATATCTTGTATAAATAGGGATGACATATGGTTGGAATTATTTACTCCACGTTTATTTTGTCAAATTTAAATTTAAGAATCAGGCATATCAATATAAAGTTGCAAAATTATTGCCAGCCATTAGAATCTAGAGTGGAATATTCCATACATAGTTTCGTGTTAAACAGGACTAGAACGGGTTTTGTTTTATTTAGCTTTATTTAGTTGAATGTAGGCTTTCAGGGTTGTTGTCTATAGTAGATAAGCCTTCTAGCTGTTGTTGTTCAGCATGATATTTATCTACTATGTTTTTTATATTTACTCAAAGTTCATTGCTTCAGCATCTGTCGAAAAATTTGGACCGAACTTGGAATATTATAGTCATAGAAAATGCTTATAGTTTGTGTGCCTATTTGATTGGTTAATGGTGGTTTTCGTCAGTGTAGGGTACATACTTCCAAAACCATTTTAAAATATGAACTTTTATATCAATAATTTCTTCATTGTAGATTTTCTCTTTAGGAAAATAGTTTTTGCTAACCAAAACAGCAATTAAATACATAACCTAACTTTAAAAATATGTACTTTATTAGCTTAATAGACACGTTTACAACGACATCATAAAAAGTAACTAGGGAAATGTAAAGGCGGCTGTACACGGTCAAAGAAATTCATGAATTTATTGAAAATTCATACTTGTATTACACGATCAAATATTTTATTGAAGTTATTCAGTTAATACCAACCATAAAATAGTGCTTTGATTTACTACTAACCTGTTTGTATTTGTATTCATAAATTTAGAAGGTTATGTCAAACGTATGACAGTGTTTTTAAGCATATTTGTTCCCAAATGTTGACTATTATTCACTAGATCTATGAAAACGATAACCTCTAATAACTTACAACTAGAGAACGGACGCAATTTCCATAAAACGCAATCGGCAATTGGAATTGTGTATAACGTCGCTCAGTACATCCCGGCGTAATTCAATGAAGTATTTGTTTGACTTACTCGGACACCTGGTCTCGCCGCGATAACAATGGACAAGCCAGCTATTGTATTCGAAGAATATAGTGTTTTTTAAAGTGTTTTCATGAGCGTAGATAGGAGCGGGGTTTTTATAATGTATTTTATTTATTAGTTTATATTTCGTAAGATAAATAAAGTGCTGTGAGTAAGTTTCTTGTTTTCATAGGTTTTAACTGTTAATTACATCGTAATTTTTGTGATAGATCCTGTTTAATATCGTTTGATTGAATCTATTTCTACCAATTATTTCGACGTAAGAGTGTGCATTGAATTTCGTTCAGTTTCAATAACTTACGCACACATTTTTAGTTTTCATTTATTTAGATCTAGAGCATTGTTTAAGTTACTTTTTCAGACATGATATGGAAGAATGTCGAGAACGACATTGTAAAACAATGGCGAGTTGGATTGACGGTCATACTGATTGTATGTCCATTGTCAGTGATTCCGAAATTTATTACAAAATCCGTAAAATATCGTCAAAAATTCGTCACTTAGGATCGCAAACACATCTGAACTCTGTAAAACTTTTATGGCGGCTAATATTCCATTAAATAAACTTAGCAATCCCACTTTAAAAATATTTCTGAAAAAAATATACTGGTCGAAATGTTCCTGATGAATCAACTTTACGCAAATATTATATTTCTAGGTGCTATACGAGAACAGTAGAACGCATTAGAAGCCATCTTTTGAATCAATACATATGGATAAGCGCCGACGAAACGGTGGATATCTTAGGTCGCTGTGTGGTAAATGTTGTAGCTGGTGTACTACATCCAACTATTCCCTATAACTCATATGTAATAGCAACAAGTGTTATAAATAGAGTTGATGCGGAAACAGTTGCTGAAACCATTAAGGAGAATATGCAAAAATGCTTCATTCGGACGCCACGTATTAAGAAAAAATACTTTTATTTGTCAGTGATAGTGCTGCGTATATGTTAAAAACAGGCAGACTATTGAAGAAAACATATCCTAATATGCTGCATATTACTTGTGTAGCACATGCTCTCCACAGAATCTGTGAATATATCAGAGACACTTTTCCGGAAGTTGATAGACTTGTATCAGCTTTTAAAAAAGTTTTCAGAAAAGCACCATTGAGAGTAGCTCTTTTCAGGGAAAAATTTCCATCTCTGTCACTGCCTCCCACTCCAGTAATAACTAGATGGGGAACATAGCTGGAAGCTACTAGTTATAATGCTGAGAATTTCGATAGTCTAAAACATTTCGTAACACTGCTAAAGGAGGATGCTAGAAGTATTGGTGAGTGCAAGGAGCTCACACAAATCCCAAATTTAAAAAATCAGTTGTACTTTCTTCACGAACACTTTGGAAAATTGCCAAAACTAATCACTTATTTTGAAAATCGAAATCTCAAATTAAATGACGGATTAACCACATTAGATGTGGCTGTTAATAATTTGAAAAGTATTCCAAGTGACTTCGGATGTGGCCTTCGGCAAAAGTTTGAAGCAATTCTTAATAGAAATCCAGATTTAATTACATTACAGCAATTATGTATGGAGACAATTCCACAAAATCTAACGGCTAAATATGAAGAAATAAAAGAATATTTCCAGTATGCACCTATAACCAGTTGCGATGTAGAAAGGACGTTTTCTATTTATAAGGATGTACTTAATTCAAAGAGAACAAAATTGACAGAAGAAAACCTTGAGAAACTATTGCTAGTCAATATTAATACTCCTTTACTCAACTTGAACGACAAAATGAACAAATAAAAATGTTCCAATTATAGAAATAAAATTAAAAACTTTAAAAATACAACTTTTCAATAAATACATATGTATTTCGTAATTTTATAGATCACCACCCGTTTGTATTCCAATTATATAAATAAAATTAAAAACTTTATAAATACAACTTTTCAACAAATAAATATGTATTTCGTAATTTTCTAGATCACCACCCGTTCGTTTTCCAATTATATAAATAAAATTAAAAACTTTATAAATACAACTTTTCAACAAATAAATATGTATTTCGTAATTTTATAGATCACCACCCGTTCGTTTTCCAACTATATAAATAAAATTAAATATTTTAGAAATACAGCCTTTCGCCAGTACTGCACTGGGTGGTAAGCGTGTCCGTTCTCTACTTACAACTGTTATAAGTTTTTTCACATTAACATCGCTTGATGACGCCAAAGTTGTCATGGACTTTTAAATCGAAATATAACTATACTTCCCCAAAAAATTTACGAAAAATTAGAGCTAGTTCTAATTCGTGAATTTCTTCATAAATTTGTTATCGTAAAGAAATTCGCAACAATTTTATGTATTACACGTTTCAATAAATTCAAGGTCACTTAATTCATAAGCTGTCTTAAGCTGTCTCTTTTCATTCTTAGAAAAGGAGGTAAAAAGGTCGTAGACGGTTTAAAAAGACACATGTGGGTGCCGTTTCCTTAAGAGAGGTAATTTTGTCGTAATTTTCAGTCGATATGTTTGTATTTTCAAGTCAGTGTATACGTGGACGCCGTGTAAAGTTGTTGCGTGATCAGTTGTGCTAGCTTTACTGTGCCCCATGTGCAACACCTTGATTAGTGGTTTTACCTACTGATGATGACAACTTAGTTTTTCGAAATACATATTTAGGATACGATTAATAATTGTGGTAAGGGGTTATATACCTTTTTTAAGTTTTTGCTTAACCACAGTCTCCAAAGAAAGACTTTTCACAATGACATCCCGGTCAAATGAGTTTAATAGATTTCATAAGTTATATATTAAAGTTAAACTCATAAGTACATATATTAATTTCCTGAAACGGTGTAAAAGTAACAATGTTTTTCCTAAATTCATGAACGTAAATGTAACGACGAATTGTAGAAATAACGATAAAGTCATTTCATATACAAAAATGAAATGGTTGAACCTAGAAATGAAATACAGTAAACGTAGTAAATTAGAATTAGAATTATATAATTTGCATTTAAAGTTAACTAAGTCGATCTTTTCAGTCGATATATTGGTATTTTTAAGTCAGTGTATACGTAGACGCTGTGGAAAGTTGTTGCGCTAGCTTTACTGTGCCCCATGTGCGACACCTTGATTAGTGGTTTTACCTACTGATGATGACAACTTAGTTGTCGAAATACGTATTTAGGATACGATTAATAATTGTGGTAAGGGGTTATACACCTTTTTAAAGCTTTTATTTGACCGTGTAAAGCCGCCTTTAGTTATTGATTCGAACGCATCAGTCGTTAAAGATGTTCATTTGTACTGGGGATGTAACACCATATAAAGCACTAATCCGCTGAATATGATAAAAGTCAATCCCAGGAAGTTTACCATTATTCCTTCAGAGTTTATCGATGTATAGCTGTAATCAAATATAAATAAAATTTTAACATAAAAAGAGTAAATATAATTTCGAATAAGTAAAGCAAAGCATAAATGTATAAATGTGTTTCGTTTTAAAACGAAAGTTATTCATTTGTATATATGTATATATATATATATATATATATATATATATATATATAGTAAACTTAATAAGTCGGCGATTAAAGGTCTGGTTTATTACTTCAAAGTATATATATTTAAAACAACCCTACATGTTTCGGCAATGATGCCTTTGTCCAGGATATAAAAAATATAAATGACAGAATATAAATGTCAAATAATTGAGTTGCTATGGTTTAACTTATTCAAAGATACATATTCCAATAATAATAATAAGTAGAGCTGAGGATGTTTGCGGTATAACCATGGTTATATCATGTAACCATAGTAAATTACTATGGTTATATGATATAACCATGGTTATACCGCAAACATCCTCAGCTCTAATAATAAGTCATGCCTTAGTATTCCAAAAAATAGATAGCAAGGTGTGAACATATGTGCTGTTCGCTGCTAGCAGTTTTTGTCTCTTTCTGGGTATGTATTTGTGTGAGCGCGTAAGTGTATGGTTTTGTATGTTGGTGCGATTGTGCGTGTGTTTAGTGACCGGTTTAATGACACAACATATATCACGATTCCATATGTTCCACAACTATCGGAAAAAATTAAATACACTTTAAAAAAATATGATATAGCTACAACATATAAACTTAGTAATACTAGTAGTATATATGTTGAGCACTTGTGAAATTATTACACTATTAAACTTAAATGAAACACCTTATATTTCACAAACAATAGTATATTGACTATATGTACATTTCATGTGCACTGCACACATCATCAGTAGTTACTGATAGTAGTAACTACTGATGATGTGTGCAGTGCACATGAAATGTACATATAGTCAATATACTATTGTTTGTGAAATATAAGGTGTTTTATTTAAGTTTAATTAGTAATACTAATAAACATTTATTTTCAAAACTTAAACCTAAAATAGAAAAAAATCGAGAAACACATGTCATATATAAAATACCATGTCGCTATTGCGATAGTTACTACATAGGCCAAACGAAACAATATTTATACAAAAGAATACAAGCCCACAAATACTCTAAAACAGACAAAACTGCTTTATCTACACACAAACAACAACGCGATCACCATTTCGCTTTTGAAAACGCACAGATAATTGATAAAGAACAACACACAATGAAAAGACAAATTAAAGAAATGATTAGTATTAAACAGGAAAAAAATTCAATTAACAACAGAAATGATATAAAAAATTTAAGCAGTATATACTATAACTTAATTTTGTAACGATCTACAATTTACCATCATAATATATATATATATATTTTTTTGTTATATACCTTATGTTATTTAAATATCAATTACATTTAAATATCATATACTTTTGCTTATCATGCTGACTGTCCGAGCAGGTTTTCGTGGTTTTCCTTTTCGTTTTGGGCGAATGCCGACAACTTTGCATCTTAAGACGCTCCACGGGCGCATACGTCCTGATGTGGTCCTCTACTGGGTTGTAGCCTAGCATATGCGCTACCAAACTCTAGGGGGTCTGCCCGATGGACAGTCAGGTGCCATTCCGCTTTTCCAGCAGGAGTGAGGAACCAAGCTACGCGGCGTAAATCACGGCGCCGCGCAATGCACACACCACTAGGACCGGTCCTGGGCGGCAACCTGGCTAGGCTGCCGTTAACAGCACACACACGTTCGACGTGTGTGCATTGCCCCCGCTTTTGCGGAAATCGTTAAGATGGCACAAAGTGTGACCGTCGTCGACTGAGGTAGCCACTAAGAGTGTTCCCTCGGTTGGCGATGAGCAACCCCGTGCATGGTGCGCTTCGCTGGTCTGCGCCTTGCCTCGTTGGGGCGGGGGTCGGGCCGTCGAAGTACTGCACGGAAAAGTAAAGAAGTTGCCGGGGAAGGGTTGGCGACCCTACGCAACGGCTGTTTATCCGATCTCTCTAAATTTACGTGACCGGTCACTAAACACACGCACAAGCGCACCAACATACAAAACCATACACTTACGCGCTCACACAAATACATACCCAGAAAGAGACAAAAGCTGCTAGCAGCGAACAGCACATATGTTCACACCTTGCTATCTATTTTTTGGAATACTAAGGCATGACTTATTATTATTATTGGAATGTATCTTTGAATAAGTTAAACCATAGCAACTCAATTATTTGACATTTATATTCTGTCATTTATATTTTTTATATCCTTGACAAAGGCATCATTGCCGAATCATGTAGGGTTGTTTTAAATATATATACTTTGAAGTAATAAACCAGACCTTTAATCGCCGACTTATTAAGTTTACTATATATATATATATATATATATATATATATATATATATATTAATTCCAATTAAATTAAATATAGGATATAGAATTTAAACATAATGTTCACATACAAATTGAAACCTTTGTATGCCAGAATTTTATTATCATATTTAAATTACAAACGTTTATCCTTAGTTTAAGAAGTGGCATCTTTTATATTTGCAAATTTATTACTTTATTCATTAGACCGTTTCTACCTCGTTTTATTAGTGAACGAATTTAATACACAGTTTTAATCTGCCTACTTATTCATAAATTCACGTTTCCTAGATGCAATTAAGAACAATAGAATTTATTCTAAACATTATACTTAGATTTACAACTGATAGTTAATTAGGATAGCTTAAAATTATATTGTTAAACCCTTGCAACGTTTATTGTTGGAATAGGTACAATTTACTAGGAATCGGTAACTTTTGAAATTTTTCGAGTTATAACGTTATCTGGCCGTACTTTTGATACGGCACACTCTTGTTAATTATGTAATAGTTTGTTGGGGTAGTGGTGAATTTGGCAGTATTTTGGATAAAGTCTGCAATATACTCGTCATGGAGAAAGTGTTGCTAATTTTTTTTTTGAAAGCGTCAATCACCCTTGTTTGTTATAATATACTTACAATGATGTTAATGCAACCTTAACAAGTATTCCAGTAACTATTGATAAAATAGCTAATCCGTATGTAATTATCCCACAAAGACGGTGATATTTACTGAAACACTGTGGCAAAACATGATAGAGTTGCGTTAAAACACCGCAGAAAAACTAGAATAAAAACGTTATAATGTAATATTCTCCAATAAAATTATTTTTAAATTCTTACTTGTAATGCAAAAAGTATATAAGTGATAATCCCTATCCAAGAATGCAAACTAAAGAACTTTTCATATAGTTGTATAGTATTCATAGTCAATGCTATACTAATTCCGATTGTTGCTATCACCAAAGCGAGAAAATTCAGTATGATGTGCGATGTTCTAGCTGTATTTGTCGACATAGTTTCCTTAATCCTGAAGACGAGAATTGCTAAAAATACGTAGAAATGCAATCAAGTTTATGGTACAAATTGCGAATTTAAGAACGCATTTGCTTCTACGAGGGATCGAGGGAACGAAAGGATAAAGCAACAACAAAATCTAGTTTTTAATATAATTTCATTTCTTTTGAATATAGGTACAAGATTTCGATAACATTATTATTCAATAATACAGGCCTGCACAGGATTTACTGTAGAATAAAAAAGTTAACATCGTTTCCGGCTAAACCGGAAGTCTCATTCGGATATAAATATACTCATCGAATCCCCGATTTGCATTTAATTAATTATGGAAAGTCTTATTAAAATCTAAGCAGCCACATCAAAGATATTCGAATGGATCCATACATTTACCTAACTTTGTATAGCGATATAGTGTTCAATTTCTTTGTAACTAAAATCAGCAACAGTAGCTTTTGAAAGACTTGATTTGTGAACTGGTGCATTGTTATAACTAGAGTCGACAAAGAGCGGCGTATGAATGTTTACACATAAAATAATAATAAAAAATATATTATATAACGTGCTGAAACACTTACTGTTTTAAAAAGCTTCCATGAAATCACAAACTGGGTGGCGTCTATTAAATATTTGAATCATTAATAGTATATTACGTAACAAGAGTTGTAAGTAACCCATTACGCACGAAATGAAAAAGTTTACGCACGAAGCCGCGCAGCGGCGAGTGCTTAAATTTCACGAGTGCGTAATGGGCTTACAACTCGTGTAACGTACTATACTTTTTCTACGCCCACTCATTTTCTTCTATTAAATAAAAGACATCGCAATTATTTAAACTTTATTATAATAGTTGTTAATAACAATTGAACAATTATTGTAAATCGATTGTGCCTTATTTCTTAATGGTGATGAACGGTTATTTATAATTGTAGTACTGCACGGTATCAGAAGACGAAGATTGATAATTGGTAATCGCCTCCGATATTCGTAATGCGTTGTCATTTTTATTTTTAAGAGATTGATTCACATAGCCTTCCGCCACTGTAGAAGATTGCCAGCCACCAAGTCGCTTTAATGATAGCATATCACCTCCTGCATCAACTAACATAGTGGCTGATGATCTCCTAAAACAATGG
This sequence comes from Melolontha melolontha, assembly GCA_935421215.2. NCBI lineage: Eukaryota > Metazoa > Arthropoda > Insecta > Coleoptera > Scarabaeidae > Melolontha > Melolontha melolontha. The sequence continues at coordinate 19,465,326 of OW285241.1, read as the reverse complement.
CCAGTATATTGCTTTGGTTCCGGCAGTTCAAGATATTCAGCAATTTTACGTGGTGTACTACCGATTGTGTTTATCCCCACAACCTGTTTCATGCATTTTCCATTTCTGTAATTAAGAAATAAAGGTAGTTCCATTTCAGCAAGACGCAAATTCATGTATTTTTGATATGTAATATAAAACGTTTCTGGTACTACAAATGAACGTCTCGTTTTAGTTTTAGAATCTGGAATATCAATTATCAAGGATTTTCCCGTGTCCTGAATGTGTTCCATTTTTATATTTCTAAGTTCTTGTTTACGGCAAGCCCCGCTTAATCCAATAATGAGGATAACCTGAAAACAAAAAAACAAAAACTCATTTTTATGTGATGATAACTATACAACATTTTAATTCTTTACCTTTGACAAGAAATGTTTATCGTCAGGGACATCTTTCAGAAACTTATTAATTTGTTCTGTAGAAAGAATTTTCGATTTTTTACTTCTAAATCCATCCGATTTCCGCTTCAGTAGGGCGATTAGTTTTGGATAATCTGCTATGTTAATGTTATTATTAATGTTTAGTGTAGTTCTTAGCATCGAATAAATGGCCCATAGAGAAGATGGCTTCATAGTTTTTGATAATTCTTCAAAATACGCAAGTAAAACATTCTCCGAAAAGGATTTAACGTTATGCTTGTGTCGCCAATCCATAAATTTTTTATAGGTAATTGCGTACCTTTCTTTGGATTTTAACGGTAACAAATTATGTGGCAGCTTGAGCTTTTTCTAAAATCTTCGGTGGAGTACTCATAATTTCATAACTTTCACTACTATCAGACATATTCGTAGATAAAGTTGAGAAAATGTTCGGATACAATAATATTTTGTTAAAGAAATTGACAATATAAATGACATGATAGTTGAGTGATGTTATATTTGCAAATTTAAAGTAATCCTTGTGACAACTTAAGGGATCTTTAGACGCACCTTTGTTTTAGTATGAGAAAATTTGAAACCTTGTCAATAACACTTTCAAATTTTCGTATTGCACATTCATTTTTTCTCACCTTTCGCCGCACATAGGTGTGAGTGAACATCATTCACAATTTGAATAGAATCCATAAACGACATCGAATCATTTTGTAATTTTTCAATTCCCTCCGCTAGTCCATAGTAGTTCTTGCGAATAGTTTCTAAATCACTTTTTACCTGACTATCTTGAAACATTTTCTGGCTTTTCTTGATAGCTTCGGCGTGTCTTGAATTGTTAAACTACCTTCTTTACATCATCAAAATGTTCGAAGTAGTAAAACGCAGCTTCTAACCATGTTCTCCAACGCGTAATCGGCTATAGTGGTTCAGGCACTTTGGGACGCAGTTCATAAAATTTTTTTGTACATTTTGGGGACTTTAGAAACACTGGTTTCGTATGAGCTATTAAAGCATTTACTAGTTGATAACATTTAGGTATCAATTACGCCACACGGTTTAAAGCATGGATTTTACATGTTACATGTAGCAGATTGACACTCTCTTCTTTAAGAGATCGGCCTAAGGAAAGCATGTTAGCGGCACCGTCCCTTACAAACATTAAAAGTTGGTTTGTTGAAATTTGAAATTTAGTCAATGCGCTCAACACCACTTTTAAACTTCATCGCTAGTACATTTTGCAACTCTTTTGGAAGCAAGTAAGATAGAGGATGACGGTTAAAATTCTTCCATTGTATGTACCATCACATTCACCACATAATTTTTTTGCCGATCGGTTGTTTCGTCCACACATAACCACAATTTTTTTATCTTTAAATTCTACTTTAATTCTTCTTTCGACATAGTTACGAGCACATGGCATAACCTTTCTTATCGATGTCCGACTTGGTAATGTATAATCCGAATACTTGCTCCAGAAGGAAACAAATGCTTTTTGGTCTAGCAAAGGGAACGGTTGATTACATATAATAAAACAAGCACCTATATCAAATGTTAATTGTTCGCTGTATCGTGTGCCACGGATTACAGAACAGTGTTTTATACTTTTTAGGTGGCGTTCACACCTCCACCTGCTGGTACACGTCAAATAGTCGTCGCACCTTACATATTTAATTCTATTACCTTCGTCTTTTAAATCCGGCATACTCGCTATTAACGTTTTTCAGTTTCTTCGACATACGCCGTTTCCGAAACGTACCTAAATGCGACATTTTCTAAGTATGTGTGTACTGACATGCACTCACAACGACCAGTGGAATAATACTGAACAAGTGTGCTTTGATACGGACGCTTGGGTTTCCGTGAAGCGCGCTTCTCCCCTCTACATTGTTCTCGGCACTGCACTGGAAATTGCCCATCTTTGCCGAGTCTAGTTATAACTCATCTTATAAACGTAACACATTTGGCGAAGAACGCATGTAGCATGAGGTTTTAATGATTATTAATTCTCATTTACATCAAGTTCAACTTGATTAGTTAAAAAATTGTTGCATGGTTTGTTGAGTATCGGATTACATTGAGAAATTTCAAGTTGAATGTCCAAATTTTGCACTAGACCAGTGTTTTTCAACCTGTGGGTCGCGACCCCTGGGGGGGGGGGGGGGGGTCGCGAAGCCTCTGTAGGGGGGTCGCGAGAGGTCGAGAGAACTCAGTAAAAAAATCAATAAATTTTTAAAAGGATATATTAAAAAAAAGTTAGCAAAATGATACTCGTTATGTTATTTATACAAACACATTAACAAAAAATAAAATCTTCGAGTACTCGTTCATTTTAATGTGAAGGTTGCGGTTGAGTTTGTTCAATCAATTTCTCCCATCGTGGATCCGTTTTTGCAACTTTAAGTATTAAATCGTTTTCCAAATTTAAGCGATTTCTTAGTTTACTTTTTATTTGGGCCATTGATGAAAATGCCAACTCGCATAAGTACGAGGTAGAAAATGGAATCAAACACTTCAAAGCCTCGGTTGTTAATTCCGGGTATTCTGTTTTTCTTTTTAACCAAAAGGTATCCAAATTTTCAGACTTGAATTCCAAGTGTAACATCCCATCGGCAAATAATTCCAGCAGATTCTCTTTGAGCTTAGTTGATATATTTGCCTCATTTATAGCTGCATTTAAAAACGGTTTTAAGATCCATCTTTGCCCAGTGTTATCCGATATCTCTTGCACTGTGCCCAATCGATATTCATATCTTGCGTAGCTTCAAGGAACGTGTCATGCAAACACTGACCTGTAGTATTTTTGGGTAGTGCCTTGCAAAATAGTATTTCTTCCATTAATATTTCATTGGATTCAAAACGCACAAAAGCTACAAACTGCGCACAACCCGCAATATCCGTTGATTCATCAAATTGCAAGGACACAAAATAACTTTTCTTAATTTTTTCTATGACTTGATCACGAACGTCAGTCGCCATATTGCTTATCCTGCGTTGAAGGGTATTGTCAGAGAGAGGTATACTTTTGAGCTTTTCGACCTCTTGCTTGCCAAACATAATCTCTGCTATATCTAAAGCCGCTGGTAAAATCAAATTTTCGGAAATACTGTGAGGTTTTCCTGCTTTAGCCACACGAAAAGCTACTCGATAACTAGCGAGCAACGCTTTCTCATTTAGGTTGGACATTTGCCCTATAGCAGTTTTTTGATGTTCAAGAGCTTTTAATTTTCGCTCAAAAAATTCCACGGGTTTATTTTTTTCATTAGGATGTTTTCTGTTTAGGTGGCGTACCAACTTCGATGGCTTCATGCTTTCTCTTGACAAAGTTTCAAAGCAAATTACGCACTGCGGTTTATTCTCAATCACAGTAAACCCAAATTTCAAATAATTGTAATCATAAAGACGTTTTTTCTTTATTCCACTACTGCCGCTAGACTTAGACGTTGATGGTTCTGATGATCTTTTCAGGAATTTATCCATTTTCAATTATAACAAACAACTCAAATAAATACGTAAAACAAGTGATTCGCGCTCTTCAAACAAATAAACAGCAGACGACACGACCACTTGCTTCGCGGTCTTGCACTCAACTGTCGTGGCCGCGGTCGACCGCCCTATTTATAGGCCAGCGCATTCTAGCGAGAATCATCTCGAAACGTAACGAAACGTCTCGAAACTTGTGGACCTTTAGCGCCGGCCGTGGAGCGCGCGGGGGACTACCAGCGCCATCCGTTGGTAACACTCGGAACCTGTACTAGTTCCGAGTGTTACCAACAGATGGCGCTGGGAGTCTCGGCCCTAACAATATGTTTGTATTTGCTTGTTAGTTATCAATTGGCCACGTATTCGATTTAAAATTATATGTTTTACGTACTTAATTGTATATTTATATCCGAATCCTAATAACGCAAACGCCTAAAATTTTTGTATGGATTAAATATTTTTAACATACATGAAAAAAAAGGGTCGGGGTTCGGGAAATATGTTTTGATACTAGGGGGGTCGTGTCATGAAAAGGGTTGAAAAACACTGCACTAGACTACATGCAATTTAAAAAGCTCTAGAGGCAGAGAGGTAATAAAGTTTTCTGAAAAAGGAACTTCTTTTAGAAAATTAGGTAGTGGATACATAATCATGATGAAGAAATAATGGAAAATGAACCAAAAACATGTGTTTGACAATTAAGTCCACAGGTTAAGCGTTTAGTTGATACAATTCACTCAGTATTAATCTTAAATACAATTCACTGTTAATAAAGGTAACGTATTTTTGCCTTCGCTAAAATTAAGTACTAATTAGTCGGTATTTAATAAAATAATGTTAGGATTTAACAAGTGCAATTCAACACAATACTCTATATTCTAAAGCGATGTTTTCTTTTAATACTTACATTCGGCAAAAAATATGGAAAAACCAAACGTCATCAGCGTTGCATGCCAATTCAATTCTACGGGCGCGTATAAAAAACTATTATACCATAAATATCCACCTTGAAAATGAGAAGACCAAACCAGAGTCAAAATGACCACGGCGATCGCAAAAACTCCAGAAATAGTATAAGGAATCATTACATTTTTACTTTGAGATGGCGGTAGCGGCTGTAACAACCTTTACAAGAGATATTATTAAGAACATACACTTTTAACAGAAAAAACTGTGTGTTTTACATTACACTAGTCTACAAAATGAAATTTTTTTCATGTACATTTGATGAGAGATAGATTTCCTTATGTATTTTCTTCCGCTGAATTCGAAAATCAAGGTTAAATTTTTTTTTATGGAACAGTTTTTGAGATATTGTAATTTTTTCATTTTTTCGACCTTTTTTCACTTGACAAATCATATCTCGAGCTAGAAATGTCCGATTGGGTCGTTCTTGGTACCCAAATGCAAGGTATTGAGATGACGAACAAATATGTATAATCGGATCTTTGATTGGTAAAGCGGTTCAAAATATATCGATGAAAATAGGGCACATTTTCAAAAAAATCATATTTTACAGTGATTCTGTGCCGACAGAAAAGTACAAATCGTTAAAAAAACGTCTGGTTTCTGTTCATGTACGTAAAGATGATACTTTTACGTAAGAACTAAGACCAACCAGAAGAAAATCGACCGAAAAATGACAAAGTTATAAGCAATTGAGTGAATATATCTAAATCCCATATTTTCCGAATATTTAATTTTTTTTTCGACAATTTATGAGTTCGGTTGCTCACACGCAAATATATTGAATTTATTATTTGTTATTTTTATGTATTTTGACTTTCTTATTACTATTATAATAATAATTATTATTCGTACCAATAAACAGCTGACTCTTGCTATATCTTGATATTTATATGTCTTTGGTATAGGAACATGATTTTATATCGATAGCCTGTTGGTATATTGGCAACGTATATTAGTTCTCACGTTGACGCTAGAGTTCTTAGATTTTATTCCAAACAAAACAACAACACATCACATTTAGGAACCTTAGAACCCTGACATTTTGTTTTGACATCTTCTATAAAACGTAGTGTCGGTTGTTTGTATATTATAGGAACTCACAAATTTGATTGAAATTATATTTCATTGTGTTCACCAAAATGCCTAAAAGAAAACGAGAATTTAAGAGCGTAAACAATCTAAATAATTTCTATTACGTGTGTGGCAATTTTGTCCCCCAACCAAATAGACTTAGATTCACCGATTCATTACAACATAATTATCTGCAATATTTTGGAATAGCACCTGCAACTTTTCATGAGCAATGGACACCAAATAATGTTTGTTTATCGTGCCATATAACTCTTGCCGCGTGGGCTTCTGGCTCATCACAGTAAGATTAAATTTATATATACAATTGAATTAATAATAAAGTGAATTTTTATTCCAAATTAGACGATACACGAAATTCGGTGTACCGATGATATGGAGAGAGCCGCTCTGCCATTAGGTTGATTGTTACTTTTGCCTGAGCAAATCCACTGGTTTTGGAAAGAGTGCCAAATGGGTTTATGCGACAGTAGCATCTGTTTCGCTTCCAGTTCGACATTCAAGTGAATTTCCTCATCCTAAGTGCCCCGATTCAACGATTGAATATTTCGAATCATCACTACAGACAGACACAAGCAGTGATAATGAATTTCAACAGGAGTCGCAATTGCAACATTTTACGCAGCCTGAACTGAATGATTTGGTGAGAGATCTCGAGCTGTCAAAGGAAAAAGCGGAGCTACTTGCATCTCGCCTGAAGCAACGGAACTGTTTGGCTCCGGGAGTATATGGAACATTTTACAGAAACCGTGATAAACCTTACGCACAACATTTTAAGAAGGAAAACGACATATGCTACTGCAACGATATTCCTGCATTGTTTGAGCAACTCGGGGAGCCTCATGATCCAAATGAGTGGCGCTTGTTCATTGACGGTAGTAAGGAGAGTTTGAAAGCAGTCCTACTGCATATTGGAAATGAAAAACCTTCTATCCCCATCGCTCATGCCATCAACACTAAAGAATCATACGCCACAATGGCCAGTTTGCTAAAATACATTCAATATGAGCATCACGACTGGAAAATATGTTCCGATCTCAAAGTCGTCGGCATGTTGTGTGGAATGCAGGGTGGATATACAAAAAATTGCTGCTTTCTTTGCCTCTGGGATAGTCGTGCTCGTGAACATCATTATAGAAGAAAAGACTGGCCAGAAAGGGAGAACGTCACAGTGGGCAAAGACAATATTAAATACGTGCCTCTTGTCAAAAAAGAAAATATAATCCTTCCAGCGTTGCACATTAAACTTGGCCTTATTAAAAATTTTGTGAAGGCCTTAGACAAGGAAGGCCAAGTATTTTCCTATTTGAAAACCCTTTTCCCGCAGCTTTCTTTAGCAAAAATCAAGGAAGGCGTCTTCGATGGTCCACACATAAAGAAATTGGTAAAAAGCACAGATTTTCCAAAATATTTAACAGCCGTTGAAAACGAGGCCTCGCTGAAATGAATTCCAATTCATTTCAGCGGGTTGTTACCAATTTTCTTGGGAACAATAAAAGCCCTAACTACGAGGGAATTATTACCGATTTGCTGGAGAACTACAACAAGATGGGTACGGAATGCCATTATTTAATTTCATTCCTGGTTGTTTTCTATTGTATTGTTTTTACCATTTTATTTATTTCTTACAGGTGTAAATATGTCTCTAAAAATCCATTTCTTGCATTCGCATTTGAATTTCTTTCCGGACAATCTTGGTGACGTAAGTGACGAACACGGCGAGAGATTTCACCAACAAATTAAGACCATTGAGCGGCGCTATCAAGGATTTTGGGATGAAGCAATGTTGGGAGACTATGTATGGTTTCTCACTAGAGAAACGGATCCCAAAAGCAACCGAAGACAAAGCAAGAGCCACAGCTATTTCTAACACACAAAAATGTCAAGAATGTATTGCAAGCGTTTAAACACAATAAATTGTCGAAAAAAATAAAATATTCGGAAAATATGGGATTTGGATTTATTCACTCAATTGCTTATAACTTTCGGACTGTCATTTTTCGGTCGATTTTCTACTGGTTGGTCTTAGTTCTTACGTAAAAGTATCATGTTTACGTACATGAACAGAAACCAGACGTTTTTTTTAACGATTTGTACTTTTCTGTCGGCACAGAATCACTGTAAAATATGATTTTTTTGAAAATGTGCCCTATTTTCATCTATATGTTTTGAACCGCTTTACCAATGAAAGATCCGATTATACATATTTGTTCGTCATCTCAATACCTTGCATTTGGGTGCCAAGAACGACCCAATCGGACATTTCTAGCTCGAGATATGATTTGTCAAGTGAAAAAAGGTCGAAAAAATGAAAAAATTAGAATATCTCAAAAACTGTACCCCCAAAAAAATTTTAACCTTGATTTTCGAATTCAGCGGAAGAAAATACATAAGGAAATATATCTCTCATCAAATGTACATTTTCGGTGTAAACTTATTGGATTTACTAGGACTACTTAAAAAGTAAGATAAAGTGATATCACATGATACATATATCACTAGAGACCGGAGGCATCGGGCCGAAATTACGATGGACCATATAAATAGCCTATAGCACCGCTAAGTACAACACGCAGTTATTGAATAGCACTATTCATTCGGTTAACCGCACATCTGTTTTTTGTCGTTGAATTGTGAAGCAATTACTTCGATATAACAGTTAAATTCATTCCTTCCTTCATGGGCGTAGATAGACGCCTGAGGAGTTTTTAAAATTTATTTTATTTATTAGTTTATATTTCGTAAGATAAATAAAGTACTGTGTGTTTGTTTCTTTTTTTCATTGTTTTAACTGTTAATTATATAGGTGTTTCGTAATTTTTGTAATAGATCCTGTTTGATATCGTTTCATCGAATCTACTTCTCCCAATTATTTCGACATAAGTGTCCGGTGAATTTCGTTAAGTTTAAATAATTTATACATACATTTGTTAAGTAACTTTTTCAGATATGATATGGAACAACGTCGAGAATGGCATCGTGAAACAATGGCGAGTTGGATTAAGGGTCATACTGATTGTATGTTTATTGCCAGTGATTCCGAAATTTGTAAAATATCCTTAACAATTTTAACGAAAAACTCTGTGAAACTTTAATGGCGGCAAATATTCCATTAAATAAACTTAACAATCCCACTTTCAAAACATTTCTCCAAAAATATACTGGTCGAAATGTCCTGATGAATCCACCTTACGCAAATACTATGTTTCTAAGTGCTACACGAAAGCAGTAGAACGCATTAGAAGCCATCTTTCAAATCAGTACCTATTGATAAGTGCCGACGAATGTGGTTTTTTTTTTGTGAATGTGTCTGAAGATATCCTTTCTCCAGCAGGGGCGTACCGATGAGCCTGTAGAAAGGCGTAATACGTATCTACGTCTCTGTGGAGGGATATGTTCGGACACGTTCACAAAAATATTAATATTGCACCTGTATTTGTGTTTCAGATTTTTAATAATATTTTATATTATTAAAAATACCTTTATATTAAAAATACTTTTATTTGTCAGTAACAGTGGTGCATATATTTTAAAATAGGCAGACTATTAAAGGAAACATATCCTAATATGCTGCATATTACTTGTGTAGCACATGCTCTCCACAGAATTTGTGAATATATCAGAGACACCTTTCCGGAAGTTAATAGAGTTGTATCCGCTTTTAAAAAAGTTTTCAGAAAAGTACTACTGAGAGTAGCTCATTACAGGGAAAAACTTCCATATTTGTCACTGTCTCCCTCTCCAGTAGTAACTAGATGGAGAACATGTTTGGAAGCTACTAGTTTTTATGCAGAGAATTTCGATAGTTTACAAAATTTCGTTACATGTTTAAAAGACGATGCTCGAAGTATTTCTGAGTGCAAGGAACTAATACAAATTCCAAATTTAAAAAATTGGTGGTACATTCTTCAGGAACACTTTGTAAATTTGCTAAAACTAATCACTTATTTTAAAAATCAAAATCTCAAATTAAATGATGGATTAACCACATTACAAAAGATTTCTAATCTTATTACATACATATATGGTTTGAGAGTTAATGTGGAACTCTCGAAAGCAATAATAGTAGCAGTAACAGTATTACACAATGTTGTGAATGGGTCATTGACGAGGACATAAATTCCACAAAGTGCAGCCACAAGCAAATATGCAAAATGAAAATGATGCATTTGTAAATGTTCATTTTGCAAATTTATTCTAATATCGACTATTATACTATCTTCTAAATATTTTTTATATTTCCTTTTTTTTTTTTTGTATATATACTCATGATAATTTTATTATTAAACAAATAATAAGACAATTTTCTTAAATGATTACATATTGCTATGGATTTTTTAATTAAAAATATATTTATATTTGAATAATTTAAAAATGTACATATTTTGTGAACATGTCTGTATTTTGAAAATGTTTTAAAATTTAACGTGTGAGAAAAACTTGTTATTTCAGGTCGCTCTCATGGAGAGGCCGAGGTAAATTAAAGGAGACCAAAATTATAGCTTGAACTAGAAGGTTGCTTGGTGAAATACATATATTTAAATATATTTTAATTAATTCGGTTAATTGATTGATAAGTGATTTATAGATGTATTAGAGAGTTGTAGAGTTAAATTCTCGTATGATATTTGATGTTTAAATTGAATAAGCACCTTCTTCTTCGTCTCCACACACATATTTTTTTGTAAGTAGAATTAAAATTATAATAGTTCCATTATATCCAAGCTTGTAATTAAGAGATTTAATTATTATAAATATAGATAATAAAGCATACTATTAACATTTCGTTGTTAAAATTATAATTGAAAAGTTTGTTCGACGGCAATCAAGGTTTTTTTTTGTGCTTGATGTTTGCACATGCGTAAATTTTGTTCGTGTATCAGAATATGATTATACAGTGTGGTTCTCTGGGGAGAAATTAATAGTAAACTTGATTATTTTCAGATAAGTTTGTTCGGATTCATAAAGATGATGTTTTCCATTCATTTAGCTGTCAATTTTCAATGAATGTTTTTACCTCATGTATTTTTGTATAATACAGCATCTTTATACTTTGTAAAGATAGATTTTTTTGATTTTTTTAATTTTTGTATTAATATTCATTTTAATTTTATCCTGCGTTTCATTTATTGTACTCATGCCTATATTGCTGTTTAAACTTAACTTATATAAGTAAATAAATTTTTGTGAACATTTGTGAACTGTGTGGAGTTGTTTAATTTTGATACGGTTCTTTTTATGGAAAGAATTTTGAATTTATTTTATGTTTGTTTTAGTCAATAAAATATTTACTTGTAAGCGTATGTCATTTTTACCATAACTTAGTATGCCATTTTATCCTAGTACCTGCTTAAAATGACACAGTTGCTAATATTTTGCTTGACCACCTGTTTTTTTTTTGTTTACCAGAATACACCGGGAGCAGGAACAATCGAAGAGCCTGTATACCAAAGATAATTTCAGTATTTATAATTTTCACGCACATATGACAACTTTTATAAAAACTATGTCATTTTAGGCAATTTTCCCCTAAATGAGCCCTACAAACCGTCATTGTAATCGTGATAATTTCTGAAAAGAGTGAATTCATATTTGCAAGAATTGAAAAGATAGAATAAATATTCAGATGTTCATGGAAATTACGATTAGAATTAACAAATTTTACCATTAGCTTAGTTAAATTACACAGGCCTGCATTTTTCAACTCTTTGAATGTTTATTTAAAAATTTGAACTGTTTTCTAGTAATTGGGTAGCGCTGATTTCAAATCTGCTTTTATTTTTTTTGTATCACGTAAGGTTATTTTTCAAACCAGTAAAATCAAAAAATATAGAAAAAACACGATTTATTTCATTTATAAGCTAGTTTTATATTATATTTAAAAAAATACAAAAATATACACATAGAAACTATTAGAAATAGTTATTTATTCTTTATGCTTCTTAAAAAAAGTTTTCGTTTTTCAGAAAAGCTTCGTTTGGTTGTTTTTCTGTAATATTCAGTTAAAGGAAGATCTGAAGGTAGTTTCTGGGGCAAGAAAATTTTTTTTTTTCAACCTAGACCCCAGTACTTCAGAAAGATCTTTTGAAAGTCCCAAATCTGTTACTAAATGATTTAGTTCGGCTTGTGAAAATAGCTGAGGTTGGTTTTGACCTGAGGTTGATGGTTCAAAATCACTATCCATCTAAACGGAGCCGGAAGTTGAAGAGGTTTCAATATCGTCATGTAGTACTTTGGGGGGTATAGGTATAGGTACATGATCACTGTGAGGAACTGGTCTGATAGCTGATTTAATATTGTTTGGGTACAAAATATGTTTCAAAGTTTTTCTATTATGCCCCTTAATATCACAAAGACAAAAGTAGCAATCTTCATGATGATTTTGCGGTTCTCTCCAAACCATCGGTATTCCAAAAGGAAGGCTTTTTCTATTCCCTTTGGTCCAATGTCTTAAACCTTCTTCACATACCTTACAAACAACGTGCGGTGCCCAGTCTTCATCTTGATCTCCTAATTTGATTTTGAAATAAGCATAATATGCATTTTTCACAAATTCACCAATTGGTCTCTTAAACTTTTTCAAGACGAAATATCCACAAATATAACAGAAATCATCTGGTTTGTTTTTGCAACACCGGCTAGACATATTTTTAAGCAATGTTTATTTATTAAATACCACGCACAACACTAAAGACAAATTAATTTTACTTGTTTACTGATCGACACTCAGAGCTATAATGAAGTAAATGACATTAAAATATACATTTTGTTTGGAGTGATAAACTTGAAATCCTTCTTCGCAATACTAATAAAGTGAAAGCATAATAAATAGGATTTAGCAGGTAAAAATTCCCGGAAATCTTGTCCAAAATTAATACATATAATAAGAGATTTACATCAGGTAATGAGAGCCTATTTAACAAATTTCTTTAAAACCACAACAGAAAATCATTTTTGGGTTAATACCTAGATTTGAAGTAGTACATTCATTTTAAAAAATTTAAAACGCCTATTATAGGTAATATTTTTTTATATTTTTTTCTTTTTCTTTTGTGCAAAAAGAAATCTGTGGGTGGTAGAGACCAACTGTATTTTAATTAGTTATTGCTATATAAAAACTGAGCTTAACAAATAAAATTTACGTCATCACAAATTTTATGCAGGCCTGTGTTTTTAACGACACTCATGTGAAATAAGCAATAAAATAAAATTAGGTATTTTATACATTACCTACATTTAAACGCAAATAACTTGAAAACTACTTACTCACCGCGTTGAGACAAGAGGGTGATATTTACGTAGAAAGTAACGAAGAATCAAAAATATACTAAAATGATTATTACGACAGTGGCGTAGATGGAGGTGGGGGGATAAACTATCGATCTCTACCGCACGCCTCTAGTAATAACGGAAAACTATCTTTTACCACTATTTAAAGTATGCTAACATATCTAAACTGTTTGCCAAGTATGAATAACAAATATTGGAAGGTGTCAACACGCCTTTATCTCGGTAAGGAGGAATATTTTATTTAAGTGTTTTAGGTTAATCTTCGTATTTTGAGCTAAGATTTCTCAAGTTTATATGGACAATTCTTAATGAAACAGCCTGTATATACTGTATTGACAGTTTAAGTAGACTTTTGTAAATTTACAATAATAAACATTATTATTATTATTATTATTATTATTGAATAAGAAAACAGCAAAAAAAATGAATGATGTAAATATGGATGGAGCACGTAAGAAAAGAAGAGGTTAATATGAAAAAGTGCTTGATTATTTGAGAGGAAAGAATTTTAAAAATTGCAGAAGTAAAGCAAGAAATTACAAGTACAGAAGCCCCCCCAGATATGGGTCTAGAAGACTGCTCTACGATTATTTATATAACTTACCGGTTATGTCCGTTGGCCTTAATGTTAGACATCTCAAAATTAATACAACTTCAAAATTAATACAACTTAATACAACTTAATACAACAAAAAGTTCTTTGGTAGAAACTGATTAGTGCAATTTTTTAAACATTGATGTAACCCCTGTCTATTACAAGAGACTGTTATCTTAAATAGGGACCTGATATCCAATCTCTAGAACAGATAAAAATATAATAAACTGGCAAACATTATATATATTGTATGACAAAATTGAATTAGAGAGTATTGTGGAATTGGATCTATTAATAATGAATATATATACGATTTCTGGTAATTAAATAAGATAGATATCAGTCAGATGGCTCTATCATATCAGTTAACGTTTTAGAATTAATCAATACTGATGTAATTATATTATCGAAACTTTCGCGATCACATTTAACGAAATTGGAACAAGTTTATATCTTCGCAAACTGTTCTTTTTTAAATTTTCAAACAAATTATCAATTAAAAGATCCGTGTTAGCCACATCCATCCCGGAACGTGCAGATGCTTTTCGTTCTTGCCAATGCCCGTGCATTGACATGTTCCTAAGAAGGAAATCACGTCTTTGCAGTGATGTTCAGGGGCTAATGAAGTGTTTTGAAATAGAATATGATTTATCTGAGTCTTGTTACATGCGTATTATTCTTATGAGTTGTTACATGCGTATTTTTCTTTTTATTTCTCATATTTTTCGATGACCCCTGTATCTTTAATTTTCCTTTGCTTCATTTATTGAATATGTTTTATAGAGATATTTTTGTAGCCGTATCTCCCGTCCCCGGGCTAACATTCCGATCGCCTCAGGGGATAGATAGGAGAATCCAGTGCTAGTACTGAAAGCACGTTAACTTACAAGTGTAAAGTGCTAATGAATCCGTTAAGAAAATTTGAGTTCGTATAAAACTATGATATTGTGAATATACGCAAAGGCGGATAAGCATGAGTAAGAGTGAGTACAATAGCATTTGTTTGCCGTCGACTAAGAGTTGTTAGCGAGGCCACGTAAGGGACTCTTCTCTGGCCGTCGCTATATTTTGTTAATGGGTCTTGGCAATCGAACGACGCACTGTGTCTCGACTAGTACAAGCTAGCGGAACAATATTCATGACGTAATTTCCAGGAACAACTGATAACGACTTGTAACTCCCCCCCCCAGGTAACGAATTCCAAGAATTAATATGTTTATCATCTCATAAAGGTATCTTATCGGGGGGTCAAAGTAACCCTTATAAGAGAGGCCATTTTCATTTGCAAATCAGTTGCATTTTATGCACACTTGTATGACTATCTATTATGACTTATATTTTTTATAAAAAATATGTATACTTTTTGTGTAATATCAATTACACCACACAATTACATTATCAATGTATAGATAAATCCAGCAAATTTTACATTAATTGTAAACTTTAAAGAGTTGCAACTTTTTTTATCCACATATATCCACCTAGATTTTTCTATATGTAATACCTACAACATTCAGGCACAGATTCATATATATATTATAGACCCCAAAAGGCCCGAAAGTAAAATTATTTATTTTTTTTCCGAACGAGTCGTGACTATGACGAAAATGGAGTTTTTTGAAAAATGGCTAAAACATGACAAAACTGAACGAAACAGTGGCATTTTTTATTATATAAGTGAAAAATTCAATATGTCTGATGTTTCTGACGATTCTCTAAAACGACTCAAAATGAAAATATCAAGCCTTTCAGCAAAATTCAATCAAAAGTGGACTTCTTTAAAGTGTAACAAAGAAATGTTTCTAATCAAATATACAGATTGGTTAGAGGGATCCAGAATCGAAATAAAGATGTGTGTTAACCAGCCGTGCACTTCAACATCATCAGCGGCTCTTTCCGTAGGGCGACCCAGAAAATCATTTGAAGACACATCAACGAAAACGAAGAGACGGAGAGTAGAAGATCTTTTGGAATCGCGAAGTGCAAGTGAGCTTATTACAGCAGCTGAGTTAGCTACTCGAAAAGAAGGGCATCGAAGTGTTGCTAAACAGATCCATAACGTCGTGGTCAGTGAAACTAGAGAGAAGAATAAGTGTTCCGAACAAAGTCGGCAGTTAACACCAGACGAAGCTTTAGCTTATTATGTGGACTCGAAATCGACTTCTCACTCATATAAACAAACAAGAAAGTGGTCAATGAAAGCGGGACATCAAGTGTATCCATCGTTTTATAGTTTAGGTAAGTCCAAAACTTCTTGTTGTCCTTCTGACGAATATATTTCTGTGACTGAATCTCGAGCTGAAATTAAACTTCAGGCGATTTTGGATAAAACCTGAACGATTAGTTAAAGCTCAGACGGAAGTCATTAGAAGTGTGTTACCTCGTTCATATTATACGTTGGTAAGCAAATGGGGCTGTGATGGGAGTTCGGGGCATAGCACGTATAAGCAGAAATTTGAGAACACTAACGCTACAGACGAATTTTTGTTCGTATACTCATTTGTCCCTTTGAGACTGCTGGATGGCGAAACTGTGATCTGGCAAAATCCAAGACCTTCCTCTACTTTATATTGCCGTCCTATTAAGTTTATTTTTGCCAAGGAGACAAAAGAGTTTACGAAAGAAGAAACTTCTAAAATTTTAGAAGAAGTAAGTCAGCTTCTTCCAACATTATGTAACGTTACTGGATCTCAAATCTCTGTTAAACACGATTTGTTGTTGACAATGACTGGCAAAGTGTACATACCTTAACAGACACAAGTTCAACACAAAAGTGTTATATTTGGGTGCCACTCCGTCTACTATGAACGAGGAGTCAAAGAAATATCCCAGCAACGAAGAAAGCTTTGCATTTAGTTTATCTACTTTACATGCATGGATCCGCACGTTTGATTGTTTGCTTCACATCAGCTATCGTTTAGAAATAAAAAAGTGGCAAGTCAGGGAGATAACGACAAAGCTATTGTGAAGCAACGTTCACAAGAGATACAAAAAGTGTTTAAAGATCGTATGGGTCTCATTGTAGATAAACCAAAACCTGGGTATGGTAACACAAACGATGGAAACACAGAACGTAGATTTTTTTCCAAAGCTGAATTGAGCAGCGAAATTACAGGATTAGACGTAAACCTTATTCGTAGATTTAATGTAATTTTAAGAACTTTGTCATCGGGATATGACATAAATTATATAGAATTCGAAAAGTTTTGTGTTGATACTAGAAAATTATACCTTGATCTGTATTCGTGGTATTCCATGCCCGTTACTGTGCATAAAATTCTTGTACACAGCGCGGAAGTTATAAAGTCTTTTCTTCTTCCCATTGGACAACTCTCCGAAGAAGCCCAGGAGGCAAGAAATAAAGACTGTCGTAGATTCCGTGAACGGCACACCAGGAAGCGGTCACGTATTGCCACAAATACAGATCTTTTGAGAATGCTTTTAATTACGTCTGATCCTGTTATCAACTCGTATAGAGAATTACCGCGAAGAAAATTTACTTCTTTGCCATCGGAGGTTCTGCAGTTGATTATCCCACCTTCACTGCCATCCGAAACACCATCAGTAAGTCATCATCACGAATTAAATGAGGAGGATTATTTACTCTCTGAATATTCTACTGAATGGGAGAGCGGTGATGACGACTCATCTGATGGTGATTAGTAGGTTTAAGTATATTTTTATTGTAATTATTATTCTTATTTTATTGTGTGTTGTAGTTGCTTATAATTCATGCCTTACTATGTAAGTTATTTAATATTATATTTCTTTTACTTATACACCTTGTTATTGTAAATAATTGATATATAGATACTGTTATTGTACTAATTTATTTTAAAAGAAATAATATTTTGTAAATCAATAAATGTGGGTACTATCATTATGATTTTAATTTTTTTCCTAGAAATTTCTTTGTAAACAAACATGATTGTGCTTTACACACATAATGAGTAGGTAGACGTAGCTAATTAAAGAACAATTAGCGACAATAGTGAACAAATGAGGCACATTAGTAAATCACTTCCGTCTTGCAGCTACATACTTCGATTAATACACATACAGTACACATTTTTCAACTTTTTTTTTCTTAAAATAGCTTAAGATATCTGGAATATACATAAACAATTGAAATAAGTGAAGAAATAATTTTGTCCCGCTAGCTTGTACTAGTCGAGACACTGTGCGACGTTTTAAACGGATGACTCAACCCTTACCGACGTGATCCAGAAACCAGACAATTGCCACCGTAGTCTGACACCGACGTCGTCCCCGACGTCCTTCTTGGTTCGTCTATAGCAGTGTTGTTCCGTGACCTGTTGAGATAATCGGTAGAATGGTTCGTGAAAATTCGGTAGAATTCGGTAGATTTTTTTATCCTTAGTTTAAAATCAAACAATTGTATGAAAACAATTTTAATTTCTAAAATACATATAATAATAGTTATTAATAGTATCATATAACTAGTAAATATAATAAAAATGTAAATATATATGAAGCACACTAACAATAACTTATATTATTATATACATGATGTTTTATAAAACTAATGACGTTAATAATAATAATAGTTAATAAACTCTACTCGTCATCAGGTATATTTTTTAATGTTTCTTCATTTATTTTCAATATCAATTTTTTGTCTATTTTAAAATCGAAACAGCTATTTTTATTTATATATGTCTTACTATGAAGAAGTCCTGTGACTGTTTCCGTGCTTAATTTAGTACGTTGTTTAGTTTTCATTAAATTGATGGAGGAAAAAATTCGTTCCACATTTGCGGAAGAATGTGGTAAACACAACAAATTTTGAATACAATTACATAATAATGGAAAGACATTCGATTCATCACCACGCTTTATTGCCCTGACACTAGTCCAGAATTCCAACATATCTGTGCTGAAATTTTGGCGTTCTGTGTAATTTCGTAATTGCCTCCATTCGCTATCTAAATTTTCAAGTTCGTTTTGTGGTATTTAATTCGGAAAAAGTAAAGCTATATCTGCTATTGAACTTATAGTTCCGCTTTTTACTATCTTGGGGTCAATTATATTAAATTTTTTAAGTGGGTTGTTCGAAAAATATTGGATACACTATTATATAAAGTGTAAAGTTTTGGCGATTCTGATTGCATTTCACGATTTAGACTATTAAAGAGTGGCAAAACATAATCTAGAAATAATAGAAAGACTTTGGTTAGCGGATGACTTAAATGATCGAGTATGTTTTCAGATGTTGAGACATCGCCATCTGCAACAGCAGTTGTAAAATATAATCTGAGCGGATTGTATTGTTCTAGAATTCGTTTAATAGCTGAATCAACCGATAACCATCTGGTTTGGGACGGGTGTAAAATTTTGTGGATTTTAACATTGCAAAATAATTGGTACTCTTGGAATTCGCTGATTCTTTTTGGACTAGAGTTGAAGTAATTAAAAATATTTCTTGTTAAGTTTTCAAGGAAATTTGGCAATTTTTCGCATGCGTATGAAGCAACTAAGTGAAATGAGTGGCAGATGCACTTCATGACAAATAAATTCGGTATATCTTTTTTTAGTAATGTTGTAACGGAATGATGTCTTCCCATCATTACATTTGCTCCATCAGAAGCAAAGCCAATCATATTATCTTTATAAGGAACAGAATTTGAGACAAATGTATTTATTACATGATTATATAAAGTTTTCGCATTCGCACTATCTAATTTCACAAGAGCAAAAAAACAGTCTCTGATTAAATTGTCTTTTGCATACCTGACGACGAGACAAAGATGTTTTATCGTTGAGCGATCTGTAGACTCGTCTATAATAAGGGAAAATTTATTATATTTAATATCCTCACAAATATTTTCGAAACATTCAGCACCTATGACATTTCGAACAATAGCTGTGGTTTTCTTTCTGGCGCACGATATGCTTTGAGCAATCTTTGAATCGGGACAAATGTTAGCTATTAATTTTGGCAAATGATTCATTACCAAAAATGGCAAATTATGTTCTGCAATAAATGCAGACAAGCGGATCTCGGCTAAAACCAAGATAATTAAAATTATTGTAAACATGAAATAATTTAAATAATCATACCTTCGGCAATATTATTCTTTATTTGCGCCGATTCTGCCATACCTGCCGAAAATTCGGTTAAACGCGGCTGTTTTCGTATCATCCTTGCTGTATGTTTATGAATTATCGAAAGACTGTGTTTCATTAGAGAATCTTTTCCGCTAGAAATATTAATGTCTTTACTGCAGATCTTACATCTTGCAAATTTTTTTCCCTTTTTACTTCTAGAAAGCCACCTCTCAAAGTCTTCCAGCTTTTCCCAATCTTCATTATAATTTTGGGAATATTTTATTTTTTTTTGCTATATTACTTGGGCCAGCTTGTTCACAGTCACTGTCACTACCATTATTTTAACACTAGGTATATTAATTAAAAAAAAATCAAGTGACACCTATGTATGTGTTCTTCTAGAACCGATATAGGATACTAATTTCAAATTTTAAATGCAAAAACAGAAACAAACCCTTCACTCAAGATGCCCCACTGTTTTAAACTCATAGAAATAAGCAAATAACCAAATAGATATCGCTTTTATTCATTATTGAATGATATGTTGTATTTATTTCATTCATTCATTTGTTCGAATGAAAAGGATTATTTCATTGTTGTAGTATTTTGAAATAATTATTTTCGGGGGAATAAGTATTTTTATTTGAAAAACAATGTTTCTTTAAGATAATTTTTAACCATTTGAAAATTTGCAGAATTTTACGAACTTAATTTTTATAGTATTAGAGCTGTTTATAATAAGTTTGTACAGTGGTTTCAGGGATCCTAGGAGAAGCTATAATTTTTATTTCTTTTTGTTAATTAAATATATTTATTGTAACGTAATACAAATTATAATTTTTATATTCTTGACTGTGCATTATTTTATTTTATTATGCTGACAACCATTTAGCTTCTTTACATTTTGGTGCATAGATAATTTTTTTATTTAGATACCTTACGATTTAATTTTATTTCAAATTCATATACAGTGTGTTGCATATACAGTGCGTTGCATATACATTATTTACTTTTGTGATAATTATGTTTGTGAATTATTACGTCGAACATTAATTTTTTTTGTAATATACGAGTTAACTGTTTTCCGGTTTTTTCTTACCCTTTTGTTACTTTAGCAAAGTTGAACTTTATCTTTCAGGTTGCGGGTATCCTGTGGAACATATCGCCGTTTGGATTTTCGTTTTTTTTTAAATATTTCTCGTAGTTTGTATGCGCATGCGCCTAAAATCGCGCCATCCCTTTTCTCAGTTTCCAGACTGAGCTTCTGTAAGCAAAACTGAGTGGGCGCTACCTTCTATCTTTTATTTTAGTCACCCACACCCATCGCCACTGACTAAGGGCATACATATTAAATGGAAGCTCCGATACATTATGCCATACAACTGCGGGTATTGTTTTGAATTTGTCCATCGTCATTACTGCGCCTGCATCACGTGTAGGTAGCAGTCTTGAATAAGTTTGCATTTGTATTTTGCAATCAAACTGTACGTGATGCAGGGATCATTTTTGGATTCAACACACTAGAAACCATTATATTTACCAAAGGCATCTTATGCAGCTGAAAAAGTAATATATTTTTCTCCCGACCGAGAATAAAGTGTCATCTTATACATCTGACAATTGACATATATTAGACTACTTTATTCTCTAGGGAATAAAATATTAGATTTTCCCTAGGGAATAAAGTGAATACTGTAGTGAATGACTTTTGGTTCATTTTTTTTAAGTCAAAATTAATTTAACTGTCAGATTGACGAAGCATTTAAATATATCAATCAATTTTATTTTGTAATCGTAATAGTAACATTAGATGAGTTTACAATATTTATATATGGACAATCATCTGATATCTTAACTTGGCGGTTGCTTACAGTAGTGCTTGTGCAAGGTTCGTTCTCATTTACTTGTAAACTCGTTTTACCTTAGTAACCAGAAACTATGCACATTTTCATGACAAACCAATTTAATTGAATGACATCAGATCAATCTATCAATCAACTGTCAAACTAATAATGAAATAAATTATTGCATTTAAGGTCGGGAGAAAAGTTTTGTATGTAATTCGGGAATAAACGTCTATAATCCCTCAACAGAAAATGCCCTCGCTCCCTTCGGTCGCTCAGGCATTACTTACTGTCTCGAGATTAAAACTGTCGTTTATTCCCTTAATACATAAATATCTATTACAACTGTCACAGTATAGATTGACGCACCGGTACCAGTTTCGTACGTCAAACTTTTTCTGAACTGTCAGACGGAGTAACGTTCGTTTGCCGCTTCAATTCTGCTCGGTGGTTAGATTTACTGCTATTAGTATCAAAAAATCCATCAAGTTTAGTAACGTGCCTTCAAAAATGTTCCTCATTAGAGACGGGAATGTTTTTTTTTTAATTGTGACAGTGCATGTATTCTGTCACAAACGTTTTTGATAACAATTTGATAAACAATTTTGATAATTTGTTACATCATGTAAATGTGTGTAATAATCAGTAATTTAGTTTTTGAAAAAATATTTATTACAATAGTCAAAATTAAAAGAAAGTAATATTGAAGTAGATGTTCTTTAAATATGGAAAAATAAAATTGTCTGAAATTGTCAAATCTTGGCGGAAAATTAATAATTCTTGTAAAAAAGCTATTGTTAAATTGTTTCTCGAGATTTGTGCGCTGGTGCATTATCTTGCTAAAAATATCCTTCCGTAAGTTCATCATCATGAAGTTCATTAATAAACTGCTGTAGTAATTTATTCACTCCAAGAACTAATTCGGAATGATTCTAGAATCGTTCTAGCAGTTCTTGCTCCTTAACGAGTACCGATTCAAAATTAATAGTTCGAGCTTACGCATTGTGTTTATCTGTTTTAGCATTTTTGAATGTTAGTAAACAGTTGGTCTCTAAGTTGCTCTAAGTCTCTTATAAATATAATCTTAATAAGAAATATAGAGAATTTTAAGTAAAATATTTGAGTGCATTAAGCAAAGCATGGCAAATGAGTTTAAGGTAAACGAGGGCTATTATGAGCTTCCTCAAAAAATACAGTTATATGTACAATTATGCAAAGCGATTAAAAAATTAGAATTTTTTTTGTACTTATTTAAATTGCCAGTAGATGGCACATTACTAAAGTTTCTGTGTTTTGGTTTTCTTGAGTTCACTCTAATTCTGAACAATTCGGGAATGAACATAGTTCTGAGCATCAGTTCTGCGCAGTCCTATTACTGTTAAGAATTCCGAACCAAAACAAACCTAATATGTAAGCCAAATGAACCTAGTACTATTGGTATTCCAGAGAGAGAGGAGGAGAGGACGCGCCTTGGCTATTGACATCGAAAGTCCATCACTTTCCTACTGGTAGCACAACTGACAGAGCACGACGGGGGTTGCGCTACAACTTTTTCCCTTTCTGAATCCGACATCTCGGGTATGTTTAGAATTCTGATTGGCAAGGAGAGTTCAATTGCTTTCTTGGGTTGTCCTCGTTGGCGTAGTGGTTTGGCTGGTTGGTCCAGGTCTGGGACTCTTCGGTGGGCAAAAGTGCCCAGCTCTAAGTAGGTGCTGATGAGGTTTATGCTTTGTCTACGGGAGGCAATCTTGTAGCTGCATTGGCCGCGCTGAGTCAGGATCATATTAGGGTCCGTTTAGGAACGAATTTGGCGGGGTCTCCTTAGCGGGTCTGGGCAACGTATTCGATAGGGCGTTTCTGTGGTCCCTCTTCTTGGTGTTCCAGTAGCTTGTTTTTGCGCTAAAATTTTGGTAATTTTCGTTTTCTCCGGTTTCAAGAACTCCCGAAGATGTGCTCTTGTCCCCGTGTTAAACAGGTCTTCTGTAGTATTTATATTTAATTGGGTGTATGTTTTTAGTATCGTATAGATAGTAGATAAGTCTTCCGAATGTTGTCTTACAGTATGACCAGCTGGAAGACTCATCTACTGTACTGTTTATATTTACTTGGTCTGTGTTACTTCAGAACAGTTCGAAATATGTCTGAAATGAACTTGGAACCTGGTTTTTATGCTTATTTGATTGATTAATATCACCTTTCGTCAGCTTAGAGTGCAAATTTCTGAAGCCATTTTAAAATGTGAATTTTTACATCAGTAATTTGTTAATTAGATATTTTTGACGTTTGAAAATAATTTTTATTAATTAAATGTATATTTGCCATCTTGATTATTGTTTATTAATTAAAATCTAATCAAAATAGCAATTAAGGATATAAATTAATTTTAAAAATATGTGTGTGTATTTTTTAGTTTACTAGCTTAATGGAAACATTTACGACGACACGATGAAAACCAAGAAACCAAGAAAATGCTATAAGCTATTGATTCGAACTCGTCACTACTCATCAGTCGTTAAAGATGTTCATTTATATTGGGGATGCAACACCATGTAAAGCACTAATCCGCTGAATATTACAAAAGTCAATCCCAGGAAATTTACCACTATTCCTTCAGAGTTTATCCATGCATAGCTGTAATCAAATATAAATAGAATTTAAAGACAGTAAAAAAAGTAAATATAATTTCGAGCTAAAAAAGCAAACATTCATTTATTTTGGAAATGTGAGAAAATAACCGAAGCTTTTAATAATTTGTATTTAATGGGTCTTTCAACAAGATGTCATTTTAAATTTCGCGCCATTTTTGAACTGTCGATATTCAACTGTCATTGTGATGGCATTTGACAAGTAAGAACCAGGAGATTTTTAGATATGGATCGGTACACACTCGCACAATGAACTGAAATAGTGAAAATTTACTACAAAAATGGTGAAAATATCGCGAACACACTTCGTAAAGGCTATACGAGTTTTGGTCAACGTGAAGCGCCTTCCCGCACAGGTCAACCAAAAATATCGCCGCTGTAACTGAGAGTGTGGCTAAGAAATCAGGTTTGTCCATAACGAGACGTTTACAGGAATTGGACATAAGCCAATTTGCACAGCATTTTCATAAAGATCTTCGCCTACATGCTTTAAATTTAAGAATTGACGTACAGCGCTGATTAGGTGTTGGAAATGCGTGACTAAAATCGTGATTTTTCAAACAAAATTTGAGACATATTATCATCTGTCTGGGTACGTAAATAAGAAAAGCTATCGCATCTAGGATTTTTGTAATCGAACCTTTCACAAATGAAAAGCTTCCAGCTAGTCATCTTTCGGGATACTTTGAAAAAATTGATGAATTGCTTCGCCAATCTCGTTTACCGACTGGAAACGTCGACCACGTAAGCTCTTTTTCAGGTGGAAGCACAACCAGAAGTCACACAATGTCAAATCAATTTTGGACCACTTTTCGGTACATTTCGGCCGGTATCTCGGCCATCAGTTGACGAATGTTGTCTTTAAAATGCTCTAGAGTTAGAGGATTGTTCGCATAAATACGTTCTTTTGCATAGCCTCTCAAAGAAAAGTTTAACGGCGTTAAATTGATCTCGGTGACCAACTGACGTCGACAAAACGTAAAATTAGACGGTAAGCAAACTTCTCGCGCAATACAGCCAAAATCGGTCGTGTTGTGGAGCTTGTTGCATCGTTTTGTTGGTACCACATATCGTCCAAGTCCATGTCTACAATCGCAGTCCAAAAATAGTATGTTATCTCTTTCCTCGTCATCTTCGAAAAAATACGGTCCTATGACACCTTCAGACCATAATGCGCACCACACAGTTACTTTTTGTGGATGGACGGCCTCTCTTCAATTATTTTGAGGATTTTCAGAGCCCCGAGTGCGTCAATTTCGCTTATTTACGTACCTACCGAGTGAGAAATGTGCCTCATCGCTGAAGAGAATTTGTTCGAAAAATCATCATATATAACCTGTTGCTCAAGGACCCATTTGACGTATCTCCTACATTGTCGTTGGTCAGCAGGCTTTAATTGTTGCGCACGCTGGACTTTATACGGATGTATGTGTAAATCCAGATGCAAAATTCGCCATAATTAGCCGTAAGATAGTCCCAATTGCTGAGAACGCCGTGGAATCGACAAATTCAGTTCTTCGACCACACTTTCACTCACGGCGGCGATATTTTCAGATATTTTACATTACGATTATGCACATGCCTCTGAATATCTAACAATCTTCAAATTTTTTCACTATCTTGCCAATTGCTTGCACAGTAGGACGACAATGACGGCCAAAATAGTTTCTAATTGCGCGAAACGTGACTTTGTTTGAATCCCCACTTTTTTTAAATAGGTTTTAATAGTTTTAACGCGTTTTTCTATTATTTGATGCATTTTCATAAATGGCAAACGTTCAAATAAAAATTTGACGCTTCGATTGACATAAATATTTGACAGCTGTCAAATGACAGCCCTACGGTTTTGAAACCATGAAATGGATAATCCACTGCTTTGGATTAAAATAAAAATATCTCCACTTTTACCAAAAATATTGCGTTTTTCTGTGGATTTAAAATGACACCTCTTGTTGAAAAAGTCTATATAAAATGCCTTTGATCATATTAATAGGTTTACTACATTTATAAGAAAAGCTTTACGACTTTTTTTTTTGTTCTGCGTGACAGTGCTAAAATTACTTGCTACCAATTTCTACAACTAAAAGTGGTAGACATTAAATAGCTATTTAAGCCACAAGGAATGTAAGGACGTATTAACATCGAGGGAGGCAAATACAAGCTGAGGCGAACCCGAAGCTTTTTGCCTGCCAAGAATGTTAATAGTCGATACATTTCGTGTGTGTGTGTGTGTGACTTATTATAGTTTTCCTGCTGCGGTCAGAAATTATTCTATATTTTTTAAGAAATCGTTTTGGTTTGTCAAGACGAAACTACACACGAATGTTATAGTCGACTTACATGCTATACTACTAGTGTTGTAGCACTGATTCACATGAATGGCAACAGGAAAAAGTATTTAATCAATAAGCTCTTTCAAGGATCATTATTGGTCTGGAGTTATTCATCTTATAGACGGTGGACATTCTGTCGTAGTATTGACAATAACAGGTCTATAATTATAATGTTTATAATTCCCAACATTGCCAAAATATTAGAAAAAAATTATTAAAGTTCAGGTAGGGGTTGGTGGATTAAGTAATCAGGCCGAAGGTTTTTTTTTTCATTTAGAAAATATTATTATCATTATTACCAAATATAAAATCTGCTTTTGAAAATAACCAAAGTCAATTACTCATTAACATATTTTGACAAATAAATAATTACATACAAACGTTTCAGTTGAAAAAATAAAAAGTTTAATAATAAAAACAGCTACAATAAATGTTCAAAGTGAGCTCCTTCATTTTCTATGCATAGCGCAACTCTTCGTCTCATATTATTGAAGGCATTCCTTAAATTATGTGGTGTAATTTCCTCACAGACATTTCGGATAGCATTAGTAAGTTCTTCAATTGTATGTGGACGATTCGTAAATACTCTATTTTTTAGATGTGGATAAATGAAATAGTCCATAATTGTTAAATCCGGAGATCGTGGTGGAAAGTCTACTATTCGATTATCAAAGAATTCATGCAATAATTCCATCCTTTCTCTTGTCTTATGGGCTGTTGCATTATCTTGCTGGAAATATCCCTCGCGGAGCTCATCATCATGTAATTGATTTACAAATGGTAGCAATAAATTATTACGATATCGTTCTGCATTTATCGTATTATTAAAGAATATTGGACCAATAATCCGTCTACGAGAAACAGCAAGCCAAACGCCTATTTTTTGTGAATGCAAGGGTGTTTCAAGAATTTCATGTGGATTTTCACTAGACCAGATGCGCATTGTTTGTTTATTTATATATTCTGATAAATGAAACCATGCTTCATCGGACCAGAAGGATTTGTCAAGAACGTCATCGTTATTAATCGTACCTAAGAACCACTGACAGTAATTAACTCTGGTTACAAGATCGATTGGTAAAAGCTCTTGCACGCAATGAAATTTGTATGGAAATTTTTGTAAGTCTTTTTTAAGGATTCTCTGGCAGGTCCCATATGACAGTTGTGTTTGTTGTGAAAGCTTACGAATCGATTTCTTAGGTGATTGATTTATTCGTCCCTCAACATCTGCTATATTTTCAACTGTCCGCTTTAGTGGTCTACCAGCACCTGGTTTTCGAGACACAGACCCTGTTTCACGGAATTTAACCACTGACTTTAATTAATTGCCGCAAACTGTCATATGTTGTTGGAAAATTTGGAAATCCTGCCCGAAATTCTTCTATAAAAGGCTACAAGGAGTACGACCATTCTCCATTTTCTAATTTTACACCATTCCTAAAGTATGATTCGATCAGAAAAACTTTATGATTTATTGTAAACATTTTTAAGTGTCAATTAATAAATACATTAATGACAGATGAGTTTTATTTATCAGAACATACACATAATGACAAATGTATTTTATTTGTCACTACCAACACGATATTTTCAAGAAATAATTTCATGGCTTGCTAGAGGGTAAATATAAATGATCATATTGTATTATGATGATTGATGAGATGAGTCACCGATAATCTCACAAGTCGATAACCGTCTAGAAAATGTAAATGCGTAACACGTGAAAAGTCTAGGCGAACATCGAATATGCCAGAAGTTTTCACGTTAGTATAAATAGCAGTCGGGAGGGATTTATGTGATTCCATACCAAATCATCGCCGAGTGAACTTACATAAATATAAATACATAAATGTGCTTATTGTTAGTAATTAGGTTTTAAATTGTTATTCGTTTTTGTTATGAATATAGTGTGTGTCTAAGTTACCGTTAGTTTTATTTAAGGACCCAGACAGACAAACATTACAATATAATATACTTACTATGACGTTATTGTAGCTTTCAAAAATATTCCAGTTACAATTGTTAAAATAGCTAATCCGTATATAATTATCCCACAAAGACGGTGATGTTTACTGAAAGATTGTGGTAAAGCGTGACAGAGGTGTGTCAAAACGCCACAGAAGAACTAAAAGAAAAAGTTATAACGTAATATTGTTTTTTAAAATTATTTATAATTTCTTACTTGAAATACAAAAAATACATATGTGATAATCCCTATCCAAGAATGCAAACTGAAGAACTTGTCGTATATTGGAGTATTCAAAGTAAACGCTGCGCTAATTCCGATTGTTGCTATTACTAAAGCGAGAAAATTCAGTACGATGTGCGATGTTCTAGCTACGTTTTTCGATTTAGTTTTTTTAATCCTGAAGACGAGAATTGCTAAAAACACATAGAACATATGAATGTAGAAATACAAGTCAAATTTATGGTAAAATTGTTAATTTAAGTCTACATTTGCATTAATAAGAGATTGCTTTTATGTTTTTGGACTAGGGGTTGTCACTTTCCGTACATATCAAGGATTCTTTTTAATCAAAATTATAAGATAACTATGAGAATTTGTGTAACATTGATCTGTGCATTAAAGGGTAAGTTTTTCAAAAAACCCTAGGACCTGTTGGTTTTTATTTTTAGTTTAGAGAAACTGAAATATACAGGTTGCCTCCAAAAACCGATATGACGTCACTTTCTTTTTTTAACATAAACACCCAGTTTTTATTACAAAATTAGAAAGGGCAGATTTTTACATATGGTAAGGTAATTTTGGATGATGTTTACATAAGAAAATTTTGAAGTAATACTATCGTAAACATTAAAAATGAAAATATAATGATCTAAATTAAATGTTCGAATTTGGCACCGTTAACAATCAGACAATAGCCAAGGTAATTAAGAAATTCTTTTTGAACGTTGTCGATGACTTCTGCGGTAACGCCGTCTCTGTCTCTCTTTGGAATTTGCGAGACTCCCGAGGCAATGCAATTGCGCAACGTCCGGCGACCCTACCCGATTCTTCTCGAGTTAGTCAGATTCATATAAAAATCCGCGACGACGCGACACTATGCCACATTCTCACTGCGATATCTGAACTAGCAGTATTGTATTTGAGAGAACCTACGACGACATTCGTTAAACGAACCCGGAAGAAATGGCCGGAGAAGGAGTAAATTATAATACGATTTACATTACTAATCTGGCGCTGAGACCCAACTTCAGAAGAAGATGTACCGATCAGCAACTAAGAGACGCTGAAACCATAATTCAAGAAACCACTGAGGAAGAAAACATCCAACATCTTTTGCGCAATCAATCACAAATATTCATGGTAGATCGCGACAATCCGACAGCAAAACTGGAAATTACCATACATCACACAGAAGAAACAAGCCCAATAAAACCGACAAAAAGCCAACCGGAACAGGAAAATGAAAACATAATCACCGACGACGCATTCACAAACTCGAAAAAAAGCAGCGAAGAAACAGAAAACAGAACACGCAAGCACACCAATAGAAACAAAGAACTCCTACAGTGTCCTCGAAAAAACTAACGCCGAGGAAAAGATGGAACAAGACACAAACGAACTCACTCCACAACCGTCAACTTCAAACAACAGCACTCCCAGGGTATGTGACAAAACAAACACAACTCAAAACACAAACACCGAAACACGCAATACACAACACAAAATCGCACCTTTAATAATAACAGAAAAAGACAAATGGGAACATATACGACTAATACTCAAACCAGGCATACACATTGAACCGAAAACTGACGAAGACTACCGTACACTTAAACAAATACTCGACAAAGAACACATTCAATATTATACATTTCAATTAAGAAGCGAAAAGACACTAAAGGTACTAACACTGACACTGACATTACAGACGACTTGACTGACAAAGGCTACCCGACATTAAAAATCAAAAGAATGAAAGGTAAACATGGCATACCGGCACCACTTGTGCTAATCGAACTAACGAGACAGTATAAGTCAATTTACAACATACACGACTGCTGCGGACTCGCAATTAAAATAGAACCTTTAAACAAACGGACAGACATAATACAATGCCACAAATGCCAGACTTTTGGACACCATCAAAAAAACTGCAACGTTATCTACAAATGCATGAAATGCGGAGACGAACACTCGACACACTTATGTACAAAGACGAAAACAACCCCACCAAAGTGTGCAAACTGCGGTGGTCCTCACCTATTCACATTCATAAACTGTCCTAACAACCCAAACAACCCTGCAAACAAAACCACACCCAAGCCTAAATACATACCAGCACCACCCCCAACAACTAATCCCTGGACACAAAAACAAAAAAAACACAACACCTAACACAATTGACGAATTAGCACTTGCCTTAGGCAATATGCTAATAACATTACACTCGACAAACGCAACAAAAGAACAGATACAATACTTCGTAACACAAACACAGACAATAATAACACTTTACAACAATAAACATTAAACACACACAAAACTGAAACGCCAAAAAAATGACGATGACCAGTAAACGAACACATTTGACTTAAACGCAAAAAAGCGACGAACACAGACTACACACACACACAACACAGGACCGCACAAAAACACACAAAAACACACGATTATTTATTAATCAGACGCAAACACGTCACAACCCTGGGAGATACGAAACAGTGGAGTGGAAATGGAGGCAACTTCGACCACAAAACAAAATTCAAAGACTCATGGAAGACACTATGCCAGTCATAACTGAGTATCTGAACGACACGTAATATTTGAAAGGCAAAATGAGTGCGGCGAAAAAAGTAAAACGTACCATTTTAATAACAATTAGGAGGAAGATTTTTTGTTTATTACGGTCAAAGATAAGTGTATCTATCTCGTTTGTCGAGCGTCAGTAGCATTGACCAAACTCGGGAATTTAGAAAGGCATTATAAAACTACGCAAAAAAAATATGAAAATGATTTTCCGCAAAAAAGTACGTTCAGAAAACGAAAGGTGGAAGATTTGAAAAGTAGTTTAAAAGGAAAATATAGCAAACGCCAATTAAGTTGGCGCGAGGAGGAGTAAGTTTGCGCAGGATTAAAAGTAGTGGGGAGATTTGTATTTGGTTTTACTTCAAATGTCAGATAATTCTAACCTCTGAGCGTGTATCACTTTATGATCCCCTAGTAAAGACATTATGTTCCGTCAAACGTCAATGACAAATGTATTCTGACAATTACTTGAGTAGTGGGGGTGGACGTTTTTAAAAACGGCTTCTGCGCACCCCCTCCTCGCGCCAACTTAATTGGCGCTTGCTATACTGCATGTTTACTAGGCTAGCGAAACAATCAGTAGCTGCAATAATCGCGTCTTTTAAAATTTCCTACATACTGACGCAACACAAGAAACCTTTCGAAGATGGAGCAGTAGTAAAATAATCACTCGCTCTTTAGAAAACTCGCCTCGTTTTCTAAACTGATGTCGTGCGGCAAAATGGTGCCTTATGAAACTTGTTTTTGAATATACTATTTGAGAACTGGTTTGTACGAATGCAAAAGTGTATAGACCATAAAGGCGAATATTTAAAAAACAATAAAATAGTTTTTTTTTTATTGTAACCAGGCTACTCCTAGTAGTCGGTAGTTGTACGTGTCGATCGCTTGTCACCTAAATGTTTTGTGGTAGATCGCAATCCCTAAAAGTCTGAGCACCTCTATAGTACATGCATACGTGAACAGCTATCATAGTGTGAAGTTGTTTATAGACGTATTTACGAATAGGTGTAATACGTCTATAGGTGTAATTCGAACTGAAAGCAATTTTCTAAATAATGCGAACTTTTGATTTCAGTAAACCCAACGCACTGGCGCTGGTGTTTGCTTACATAAGTGCCAGTCTTTATTAATTACTAATTAATCCGTTTTCATTCAAAATAATGTTAGAAATTAATACATGGAACTCAACAAAATAGTCTACATCCCTTTAGAACGTTATTTTTTGAATACTTACATTCAGCAAAAAATATGGCAAAACTCAATGTCATAAGCGTTGCATGCCAATTCAACTGTTGTGCCTGGTAGTAATAACTACCCCATGAATATCCTCCTTGGAAATGGAGAGACCAAACCAGCATCAAGATAACCATGACGACCGCAAACATTCCACAAATTATATAAGGGCTCATTATATTTTTACTCTGAGGTGGCGGTTGAAGAGGTGGTGGCGGCGGTTGATATTGAGTCGGCGGTTGATACTGAGTTGGCGGTTGATACTGAGTTGGCGGTTGATACTGAGTCGGCTGTTGATATTGAATTGGTGGTTGATACTGAGTCGGCTGTTGATATTGAATTGGTGGTTGATACTGAGTCGGCGGTTGATACTGAGTCGGCGGTTCATATTGAGGCGGCGGTTGGAACGACCTGTATAATAGATACAAAAAAAATACATTTTTAAAAGGAAGAATTGTCTTATTTAGATGGTATTTTATGTTATTGGATTTACTAGGACTACTAACTAAGGTAAGAAAATATGGACAAA
This sequence comes from Melolontha melolontha, assembly GCA_935421215.2. Lineage (NCBI taxonomy): Eukaryota > Metazoa > Arthropoda > Insecta > Coleoptera > Scarabaeidae > Melolontha > Melolontha melolontha. The sequence continues at coordinate 19,432,060 of OW285241.1, read as the reverse complement.
CTTTATTCCACGGACAGATTTACTGATAACGTGCCTTCAAGAACTATCCTCATTAGAAACGGTCATGCTTTTTCTTAATGGCTGGTGACAGTGTATGTTTTCTGTCACAAACGTATAATTTTGATAGTTTGATTATGTCATGTAAATTGTGTAATAATTAGTAATTTAGTTTTTGAAAAAAATATTTGTTACAATAGTCAAAATTAAAAGAAAATAATATTAGAGCAGATGTTGGAAATTTTGACTATTATTTTGAAGACAAAGTTGAAATCTACGCTTCATGCTTTCAAAGCCATTTATTAGGATTTCTTGGGTTATGTTAGCACAAAAATTCACAATAGCATTACGAAGCTCTTCGATTGTGTATGTTTGATCTTGAAAATTGTATTCTTTAAACATAAAAAAATAAAATAGTCTAAAATTGTCAAATCTGGAGGTCTTGGAGGAAAATTAATAATTCTAGCATCGAAAAATTCTTGCAAAAAAGCTATTGTTCCTCAAGATTTGTGCGTACCATTATTTTTTCAAACATATTCAGCCGATTAAAATTTCGGTCGAACGCCACTGGCAGAAAATTAAAAAAAAAATTTCGTTGGAAAATGTCCCTTTATGACATATACCAAATTTCATGAAAATATCTGAAGTGGTATGAATGTTGAGAATTAAAAAAAACTATTATCTTAGAAGTTTAACACCCTGTATCTCGGAAAGGGAGTATTTCCGAATTCATGTTTATATTAATTTTTTTCTTAAAATAGTATTAAGAATCGCCCCTTTCAAAAATGAGCTCAATTAAAAAACAACCTGTATATTAAATATTTTTTTACATTTATAATTACGGTCAAAATTAAATTAGTAATCGTAATCGTGAAATATTATTTTTATTTTCATATACTATACTAAGAATGGATCTAAGAAGATTGAAAATCGCTGCTATAGAAGAAATCTGTGTCAAGTCTCTGAAGCCACGTCATGAGGGCTTGCTAAATTACCATATTTATTGTTAATTTCCAATTATCTAGGTGCTTCTTTATTTCCCAAAGAGATGGAAATCATCAGTGCTAGGTTGGGACTGTATGGAGGATGGTACAGTACCAAATCGTTATTTATCTTGAACAACTGTGCTGTAGTCATCAAACTTGATCACCAAATCCATCTCATACATCTGAACAATTTGGTGATGAATTTCTGTTTGCGAGGTTCCTAATAGACGCAAAAACCTTATTTTACTACACATTTTAACATTCGAACTTGTTTCCGTGAACGAAGCCATCATATAATGATGTTGCGATAATTTTACGCAACACACGCGCCATCTAACAACTGCGTGATAAAGCTTCGGTTTTCTGCTCTGAGTTGACGGAAAATTTGAACAAGAAGGGTAATATGATACTCTTCTTAGCTTACTTTTCGAATCAATTCTATATTTTGCTTTTTTTAAATATAATTGAGATAGAGATCGAATGATTATTTTCTCTTTGTATCCATTTTAACTCAATACATATATGTAGTGGAATAAAATTTTATTTTTCATTATTTTGAAACAAGTTCTTAATAGCATTACACATCATAGGTTATTGTTGAAAACTGTCCTATTTTAAATATCAAACACTTCATCTTAATCACAATGCAGTAGAATAGATAAGTTGTTAAAAATTAAATTAATTCGTTTAAAAAGTTGATTCCTTTATTTCCTATTATTTTGCAAGTTGTAAAAGAAGTTTGAGTGCTTCGATAAAAAACTAACAAAACTATCAAGGATTTCGTTAATTAAAAATAAATTCTTTGCAGCTGGCGTTGAGTAGCTATAGTTAAAAGTGCTTCTATTATTGTTTTTCTAATTCCGAATAACTGCAAAAAGTTTAAAAAAATATTGTAATTTTATAATTTCAAATTACTTTACCAATGCGAACTAAAATAAGCAAAGTTATTGAGGCAGGAAGATTAAGATGATTAAATCACTTGTAGTGGAGAATATTGAAAAAGGAAACATCAAAAAATAAATGATATTGATATGAATGGAACACGTAAGAAATTAAGAATAATATGAAGGAATGCTTAATAATTTGAGAGGAAAGGATATTAAAAATTGCAGAACTAAGGCAAGAAATTACAAGAAAAAGAGGAAAGTCACCAAGCTATGGGTTTACAAAACCTGTCTTAGCATTATTTATATAACTTACCGGTTATCTGCCTTAGCCTCAAAATTAGACATCTTCAAAAATTAGCACAACTTAACACAATAAGCTTTTTGGTAGAAACTGATTAGCGCAATTAGTTTTTTTAAATTTATATAACGCTTGTCTATTACAAGAGACTGTTATCTTAAATAGGGACCTGATATCCAATCTCTACAACAGATAAAAATATAACAAGCTATCAAATATATTATTGACTTTCCACTAAATAAGTTATATATATTGAATGACAAAAATTTGCTAAAAATGACCTTTATTACGAAGCCGGATCTATTAATAAAAAATATTCATAATTGCCCGATATCTGGTAGCTAAATTGGATAGATATCAGACAGATAACTCTATCAGTTTACGTTTTGCAATTGGTCAATGTTGTTGTGATTGTATTAACGCAACGATTAATTCACCATACTTTAGAAAAATCAAATATGTATACAGCAGTAAAGATTAACAATAAATGATAAATAGACTCGATATTAGATGTAATATATACCAACTCTCCTAACTATATTTACTTAAATTTTGTTTAATAAATATAAGCATTTATTTCATCTAAATTGTAATTTAATGACTAAGTAACTATATATAATAACTATATATTCAAATTAACAACTGAATAAAATAAAATTAAAAAACCCTTACCACAATAGAATTTAATGATTCTAAATACGTATTTCTACAACCACGTTGTCATCTTCAGTAGAAAAACCAGCGTAACACTTGAACGCACAAAAACACTCACAGAAGGATTGTTCTGAACCTCTTCTAGTTTAACACTAAAATCTTAAATGCTACAAAAATTACCTACATTTTGGTAAACCCCACCTATTTATGCAAGAGCATTAACCCATTATTTGTAAATTCTATAGAAAAACCGTTTAGAAATATTATAAAGGCCGTAATTTAACAAACATTAAGAATCCAATAATGAAACTAATCCTTAAATTATGTTGAAATATAAATTTGGAAATTAATATTGAGTCAGAATTTAATGGCAAATATTGTAATCTAACGAATTTAAAATTAAATTCCATGAATTCGAATATTTTTTAATGGTTTTCCTATTTTTCTTGCTTTAATAACATCTAACTGTCAATTAACTCAAATAAAGAAGAACCTGGTATAGGACCCAAATCTGCGTTAATTACGTTATTCCTATTTATCCGTAATTAACGCAGATTTGGGTCCTATACCAGGTTCTGCTTTATTTGAGTTAATTGACAGTTAGATGTTATTAAAGCAAGAAAAATAGGAAAACCATTAAAAAATATTCGAATTCATGGAATTTAATTTTAAATTCGTTTCATTACAATATTTGCCATTAAATTCTGACTCAACATTAATTTCCAAATTTATATTTCAACATAATTTAAGGATTAGTTTCATAATTGGATTCTTAATGTTTGTTAAATTACGGCTTTTATAATATTTCTAAACGGTTTTTCTATAGAATTTACAAATAATGGGTTAATGCTCTTGCATGAATAGATGGGGTTTACCAAAATATAGGTAATTTTTGTAGCATTAAAGATTGAAGATTTTAGTGTTAAACTAGAAGACGTTCAGAACAATCCTTCTGTGAGTGTTTTTGTGCGTTCAAGTGTTACACTGTTTTTTCTACTGAAGATGACAACGTGGTTGTAGAAATACGTATTTGGAATGATTAAATTCTATTGTGGTAAGGGTTTTTTAATTTTATTTTATTCACTTATAAGCCACAGTCTCCGATTTGTTAGTTAACTTAACAACGGTAAATGGTACTTATATTATTATTAAATTTTATTTCATCTAAATTGTAATTTAATGACTATTTAACTATATATAATAACTATATATTCAAATTAACAACTGTTGGTACTTATATTATTATTAAATTTTATTTAATCTAAATTGCAGTAATTACAATTTACTTAAATTTTGTCATTACGGACCTCAGCAGTTTGTTTGCGTAAAAGATAATCGTATTGAGCGGTCAGGTAGTTATTGCCGCAGGTGGTGAAATAAAAGCATTAGAGCCGTTCAAAGTTATATTCTTATAATTTGAAATAAACTTATACTAAGGAAGACACAATTGAATATTGACTTTTAAGGAGGGCTAACATTTTAGCTTATAAAGTTTTATTGACTTTTAATCTGGTACGATTAAAAGAAAGCCTATTATGTAGAACTCAGCAGTTTGTTTGCGTAAAAGATAATCGTATTGAGCGGTCAGGTAGTTATTGCCGCAGGTGGTGAAATAAAAGCATTAGAGCCGTTCAAAGTTATATTCTTATAATTTGAAATAAACTTATACTAAGGAAGACACAATTGAATATTGATTTTTAAGGAGGGCTAACATTTTAGCTTATAAAGTTTTATTGACTTTTAATCTGGTACGATTAAAAGAAAGCCTATTATGTAAATCCTTAAAGTTAAAGAAGATCGTCTTAAAATGCTAAATGATGCATAGAGTTTAATTTATTTATTAGCATTCGATTTTGGAATTGTTTATCTAAAGTTTAAATACGAGGGTGCATTATTATGTCCTTGACTTTTCGAATGATAATTTTTTCTGCAAAAAAAGTTTTATTTCTCAAAATAGTCTCCTTTGAGCCCAATACAGTTCGTTCAACGTTTCTCCAAATTTTGACCCCTTCCAAATAATAACATTTATGAAGGTTTTCAAAATAGCGATGATTTCATTGTTGGAGCCAAATCTCGTTGCGCCGTGTCATTTATTCAGGTTTGAAAACAGGAAATAGTCTCTGAGGGCTAAGTCCGAAGAATAATCTTGAAGGGCTACTTTCTCGATAACATACTACTGAACGAAATTGAGACACACGTTTGCAGCTTTGCAAACTCTTAGTCCTTTTATTAAATTTTCAACTAAATTATCATCAAGAATTAATAAAGAATAATCTATTTTTTTCGCATATTTAGAACGTCCTTTTGATGGTAACAAACTCTTTTGCAGATAATGTTTGGTGACCTGGTTAATGATAATTATAACTAAAGCTCGGATTATATATAAAATTATTGTATATTTGTGGTTAAAAAGGTAGATCAAGAAGATCAAGAGTTTTCTGTGTTCATTTAATGTTTTTTGAATAAAAAAAGAGAATTTAAAAAAGCATATTTTGCATATTTTTACTAAATGATGCATATTTCATGTAATAATGCATATTTGCACATATTTTTTTCAAATTACAAAGATCCTGCTAAAAATTTCAGTAATAACAATTCTAAAATAATTGGCTATGGGAAATACCAGATTTCCAAATGTTCTGGGAAAGCCGGTTAAAACATTTTGCGACATTTTGTGGCCCATAAAATTAAAATAAATAACAATGCTTCTACATAATATACAATGTTTTACAGTACTTATGTGACTTATATCAGTACAGTTATATTCAGATGTTAACAATACAAAACCGTAATAAAAGGAATAAAGTAACTTTAAGAAGGGTACATTATGGTGTAGGTATAAACTTATAAATATGTATATGAATTTAAAAACTATACAAATAAAAATAAATATGCTGTCAAATGTTATATTTTCTAAACTAAAATCATATTTTTAATAAAGTTGTTTTGTTATTAGAAAATATAATTTATGTATAGCAAGCGCCAGATAAGTTGGCGAGCGGAGGGGTAAGTTCACGCAGGATTAGAAATATTGGGGAGATTTGTATTTAGTTTTACATCAGTTTGCAAGATACCATAGGTGGCGTAAATTACACATCTATCATTCATTAATTAATAATTTATTAGAGTAATAGTATATTACGTAACAAGAGTTGTAAGTAACACATTACACACAAAAATGAAAAAGTTTACGCACGAAGCCGCGCTGCGGCGAGTGCGTAAATTTCACGAGTGCGTAATGGGCTTACAACTCGTGTAACGTACTATACTTTTTCTACGCCCACTCATTTTCTTCTATTAAATAAAAGACATCGCAATTATTTAAACTTTATTATAATAGTTGTTAATAACAATTGAACAATTATTGTAAATCGATTGTGCCTTATTTCTTAATGGTGATGAACGGTTATTTATAATTGTAGTACTGCACGGTACATCAGAAGACGAAGATTGATAATTGGTAATCGCCTCCGATATTCGTAATGCGTTGTCATTTTTATTTTTAAGAGATTGATTCACATAGCCATCCGCCACTGTAGAAGATTGCCAGCTACCTAGTCGCTTTAATGATAGCATATCACCTCCTGCATCAACTAACATAGTGGCTGATGATCTCCTAAAACAATGGCCAGTATATTGCTTTGGTTCCGGCAGTTCAAGATATTCAGCAATTTTACGTGGTGTACTACCGATTGTGTTTATCCCCACAACCTGTTTCATGCATTTTCCATTTCTGTAATTAAGAAATAAAGGAAGTTCCATTTCAGCAGGACGCAAATTCATGTATTTTTGACATGTGATATAAAACGTTTCTGGTACTACAAATGAACGTCTCGTTTTAGTTTTAGAATCTGGAATATCAATTATCAAGGATTTTCCCGTGTCCTGAATGTGTTCCATTTTTATATTTCTAAGTTCTTGTTTACGGCAAGTCCCGCTTAATCCAATAATGAGGATAACCTGAAAACAAAAATACAAAAACTCATTTTTATGTGATGATAACTATACAACATTTTAATTCTTTACCTTTGACAACAAATGTTTATCGCCTGGGTCATCTTTCAGAAACTTATTAATTTGTTCTGTAGAAAGAATTTTCGATTTTTTACTTCTAAATCCATCCGATTTCCGCTTCAGTAGGGCGATTAGTTTTGGATAATCTGCTATGTTAATGTTATTATTAATGTTTAGTGTAGTTCTTAGCATCGAATAAATGGTCCATAGAGAAGATGGCTTCATAGTTTTTGATAATTCTTCAAAATACGCAAGTAAAACATTCTCCGAAAAGGATTTAACGTTATGCTTGTGTCGCCAATCCATTAATTTTTTATAGGTAATTTCGTACCTTTCTTTGGATTTTAGCGGTAACAAATTATGTCTGGCAGCTTGAGCTTTTTCTAAAATCTCCAGTGGAGTGCTCATAATTTCATAACTTTCACTACTATCAGACATATTCGTAGATAAAGTTGAGAAAATGTTCGGATACAATAATATTTTGTTAAAGAAATTGACAATATAAATGACATGACATTTATTTCCATAGCATGTTACTTAAGAAAACGTGTCCTATTTTTAAAGAAATTTCATAATGTGCTGACTACATTTAGGGGCATCACTCTTTTAATCCAAAATATATCTCGCTAATGCTAAAAGTTTTTATGTTTTTCGATTGACTAAATTTGTGTAAATAGACAAAATAAAGTTTTACGTAGATAAAAATTTGATTGCAATTTGATTAAACCAAGAAGTTTACGTTTTCTTCTCAAAACGCACGTGTATGTTATGAGATCTCATTACGTGCATGTTATTGTTAATAGTATATTGTACAACTACTGCTGAAAATAGGATATTTCACACGAGCGTGAAGTTTGAGCCACGAGCCGTAGGCGAGTGGTTTAATTATGCGAGTGTGAAATATTTTCAGCACGTGTTGTACACTATACTTTTCCGACGACCGCTTAGTGACAAGAATTAATTTCAATGAAAATAAAAGAATGATTCACAAAATAATGATATATGATGTATTTCATACTCTTATTTTTATGTAAACTTACCAATTAACAATAACTAATTGAATAATCTAATTTAGACAAAACGAAAACACTAGCCAATTTACCAACACCGCGTATCAACAACAATTTGACATTTGAGAGTCATTCATTTGACAGTTTCCTATTTGTTATTTTATGATTAGTAGGTTGGCACGTCTGTTACTTTGCACACGGTTCTGCGACGATTCTAATTGGCCCTCTTGAACTTTTCAGCACAGTTTTAGTTACAAGATAACTTTTCAACACAGTTTTGGGGATACAATGCAATTTGCAATTTTCAGTGCTAGTAAATCATGCGAATTTGTTCTTTTTACATTGTGGTCGTCGGAAAAATATATAACGTTGACGTTTATAAAAATGGCTTCTGCGCACCCCCTCCTCACGCCATCTTATTTGGCGCTTGCTATAACAATACCAGTCATACTTTTTTGTTTCATGCTAGACAAATTTATATTTTTTACAACTAAAACTTTGTTTATAAAATATTGGAAATTTGTTAGTTGGTTGTTTGAACGCTGAAACTCTTAGTAAATCATATTTAATCATTTATAAGCAGTTAGATAAAACCAATAACTCTAACGACGAAATACCATATAATAAAATTATATTAATGTTGTCTGATGCTGCCCCTAATATGTGTAAAGCCTCAATTAATTTAAAGATATATTTTCTTAATTTAATTCATACTACTTGTCGAACTCGTGGCATTAATTGAATTGCCGAAGAAATCAGAAATTAATTTCCCCTTGTGAATGAATTAATATCTAATGTAAGAAAAATACTTTCAAAAGCGCAAATAATCATTTCCTAGAATAAAATTACCGCCACAACCAGTAATCATTAGGTGAGGAACATGGTTAAATGCCGTAATTTAAAAAAGCAATTAAAAAAAATGTGGAAATATTAAAAACATTATTTTGGTGTTCTCTGATTATTCAGATACTATAAAAAACAGTAAAAGAATTTTTAAAAATTAACGTAATACCAAATCAATTGGAATTTATTGCAACGAATTTCTCTGTAGATGCAGAAACAATTTTGAAATTAGAAACAAGAGAACTGCTTTTAACTGAATCTCTAAATTGAATAAGCAAATGCCATAATACATGTCCACTATTACAGGAGTTGAAGAGATAATTTTTAAAAAGTTAAATTCAGTATTAGAAAAAAATCAAGTATTTAAAATTCTTTCAAAAGTTTTCTAATATGTATTTTGAAAGTGGAAATTGTGGATGACATTGAATTAGAGCCTTACATTACAAGCGATTTAAAAAAAGCTTCAATACATCTAAGCGTCAATTTTTGAGTAACGTATTGTAATAACTGGATAGATCATACATCATAAGTCATATCTATTATGTCGAGGATATATCGTTTTGTAATATTTTGATTTCAAACATATTTTACTGTTATTATAATGTTATACTCCGGATAGTAATGCTATTGTGAATTCTTGGGCTGAAATCCTAATAAATGAGTTTGAAAGCATGAAACGTAGAGTTCAACTTTGTCTTCAAAATAATTGCCAACATTTCCATCTGCTTTAGAATTATTTTTTTTTTAATTTTGACAATTTAACAATCAGACAATAGCAAGGGCGACTAAAAAATTCTTTGTTGTCGATGGCATCTGCGGTAATGTTTCTAATTTCTAATAATAAGCGCGAATAGGTAAAGCGTAGTGTGGCGGCGCTCCATCTTTAGAAGATTTAAAAGCTCGAATACGCCAAGAAATTAGAAACATTATCACAGATGTCATCGACAACGTTTAAAAAGAATTTTTTAATCGCCTTGGTTATTGTCTGATTGTTAACGGTGCTCAATTCGAACATTTAATTTAGATAATTATATTTTCGTTTTTAATGCTTATAATAAAATTACTTCAAAATTTCCTTATGCAAACATTATCCAAAATTACCTCGTCGTGCGTAAGGAAATCTGCCCTTTCTAATTATGTAACCAAAAATGGAAGTTTATACAGGGTGGCCCAAAATGACAGAAGGGGTTTGAGTTCATTATAACTTCTTATTTAAGACATAATTTTTAATTTTTTTTAATTCTAAATACGGTATATTAATGGAGAATATTTTTAATTTAATTATGAAAAATTATATCTCGCAAGTGGTGGCCATTTTCTGCTTCGCATATTCGTGCTCTTTCCAAAACATTTTCTATAACCTTTCGCAAAACTTCAGGTGTTATGTTGTTGATTTCGTCGCGTATATTATTTTTTAATTGCTGTATGGTTCGAGGCTTATTAATATAGACTTTTCCTTTCAAATAACCCCTAAGGAAACAGTCTGAAGCGGTTAAATCCGGTGAACGCGGAGGCCAATTAAAATCGCTTGTACGGGAAATAATTCGTTCACCAAAGATGTCGCGTAAAAGAGCCATTGTGTCCCTCGCAGTGTGCGCTGTGGCTCCATCCTGTTGGAACCATACTTGCGGATGGTTTTCCACGGCTGGCCTTAAAAAATTCTCCAACATTGTCCGATATCTAACACCAGTGATGGATTTATTTGGAAATGGGCTTCGTCGCTCATAATTAAATTATGAATAAAATCATGATTTTCTTCTGCTTTTTGACGAAAATAAATTACATAATCAAGTCGTTGCTGGTAATCTGTCGGTTTCAATTGTTGGACAAGCTGAATTTTGTATGGAAACATTCTTATTGTATGCAAAATTCTCTGCAGCGACCCTCTTGAGAGGCCAAGTTGTGTCGAACGTCTCCTGGTTGATGTTTCTCCATCTTCCCGAATACTCTCCTGTACCCGTTCAATATTGTCATCCGTGTGCACCGTTCGTCGTCTGCCGGCACCAGGAAGGTTCCTTACTGCCCCTTGTTCTCGAAAATTTGCAACCAGACGGTTTATTGTTGACTCTGAGGGTCCAACCCGCACATTAAAATAACGACGATATGCACGCTAAGTCAAAACAATGGATCGTTGATTTGAGAAATAAAGTCCAACGATTTTGGCACGTTGTTCAATTGTGTACTGTTCCATTTTAAATTATCCAAGTCTTCTTTACAAAATACTGAAAACAAAAAAAAAAAAAATTATAATAAAAAAGTTATAAGGAATTAAAACCCCTTCGGTCATTTTGGGCCACCTTGTATTTAAGAAAAAGTACATCATATCGGTGTTTAAAGACAGCCTGTATATTTCAGTTTCACGTAAGAAAACTCTAAGCTAAAAATAAAAATCGACGGGTACGAGGGTTTCTTTGAAAAACTTCCCTTTTAATTTTTATTGAATTTATCTGCTACTTTACGAATGCACTGTATAACTGGTCTGAAATTATTCTATAAAGCTTTTATTTTGAATAAATGAAAACAATAAGGAATTCAATACAATTACTTACAAATGCTAACATCATATTTATTGCAGGAAGCAAAATGAGAAATATTAGTGGAAATATTGAATTATTAATAAATAATTTTCTAAGCATCTTTAAAGGATCTTTTTCGAGTACCACGTTATCTTATTTCTAATTTGAAAACAATATAAAGTATGACTTCATTTTAAAAATATTTGTGATTGTTATTAGGTACTAGATTGAAATGATATTAATTTAAAAATAGAAAATTAAAAGTATACAATACACATGTTTTAAAACAAATGCTCTCTATTATTGATACCATTAGGACTTTATTTCGAGGTATATTGACTAATTTTATTAATCGAGGTGTTATCTGCTTATATTCTTATCATGTTAAGCCATAATCACAGAACGTACAAATTCATCATTTGCACTGAATTTGCTACACACACAAACACATACACACACACACACACACACATACCATGTACAGGCAATGTAAATTATTAGATAAGTTAATACCGCGTTTTTAATTAGAAAATTTTTTGTAATAATTAGAGTGGACCAATCCGGAGCGATATTGGTAAATATTTCATATAAAAGCCGAAAAACTCCAATAATCACTGGTCTGCAGAAAAAAATTATTTTTTTCTCCTCATTGTTTTCATGCATGATTACATCATATTTGGTGCTCTTACCTCGGAATTTAACATGCAAAAAAATACAGCACGTAGATTTTAAATATAGTGTCCATTTAATTAAAAAACGATATTATTTTAGTAACAACAATTACAAAAAAGTGAAAAAAGTATACGGTCTAAGTTTTACAACGAAAAATGCTAATTTTACAGTTACAAGATATAGAAATATCAGTATATTTATCCCATTATGGTAATATAATTCAAGTTATTTTGTTTTTTTTTCTTTTCATCGTTTCCATCGAAGTTTCTCGGCGAATCGACCAACAAAAATCAGCAAGCATTGCTGCTGACCATTTTCCATTGTAGCGTCTTTCAATATGCATAATATCCTGATGAAACCTTTCACCATGCTCATCTGATACGGCACCGAGATTTTCCGGAAAGAAATCTAAATGCGAGTCCAAAAAATGAATTTTGAGTGACATATTGCATCCTAAAGCTTTATAAGCAGAAAGAAGCTCTCGAATGATTTGTCGGTAGTTGTCAACTTTTGTATTACCTAGAAAATTATGACACACTTTTACAAAAGCCACCCAAGCTTTTTTTTCAGCTTTGCTCAACTTCGAATTGAAAACTTCATCCCTCATAAGCTCTCGTATTTGCGGACCTACAAAAATCCCTTCTTTCAATTTCGCGTCACTGATTCGAGGAAATTTTGTTTTGAGATATTGAAAGCCTGCACCATCCTTGTTCATAGCTTTCACTAAGTTTTTCATGAGCCCCAGCTTTATATGAAGTGGTGTCAAAAAAATTTTGTCACTTGGCACTAGAGGTTCTTGAGGTACATTTTTAAGTCCAGGTGTCAAGCTTTTTCTTTGCGGCCAAGTTTTAACTTTGTAATGTTTGTCTCTTGCGCGACTGTCCCACTCACATAAAAAACAGCAAAACTTTGTGTATCCTCCTTGCAATCCAGTAAGTATAGCGACAACTTTTAAGTCAGCACAAATATTCCATAGGTATTGAGAATATTTTATTTTTTCAAGTAATACCTCCAGATTTGCACAATTTTCTTTCATGTTTGTTGCATGTGCTAGAGGCACTGATGGGTATTTATTTCCATTGTGAAGTAAAACGTCTTTCAAACTAATCTTCGACGCATCAATAAAAAGTCTCCATTCGTCAGAATTTTCTGGGAAACTCAGTTCTTTAAGAAGCCCTGCAGCATCATTACAATATACTAAATCATTTTCTTTGGAAAAGTAACTCGTAAAATCTTCTTGTCTTGTGCGAAAATATGAAACTCTTGTACTTTTATCCAACAAATTCCACTGTTTCAATCTTGATCCGAGTAATTGAGCCTTAGATTTTGATAGCCCCAAGTCTCTAACGAGATCATTTAAATCAGGTTGTTTAAGAAAATAAGGTCCTTTTGATGGGCTTGAAGATCCTGATGAAGCGTATGATGATGAAGATGTACAGGAAGAAATAGAACTCGATTGAGGCTGTACACCAGAAGTATTTTTATTTTCCATCTTCTCGCTATTTTTTGTAGGTACTGGAGGTGAACTGCCTTCACCACGAGGAAGTGGTCTCTTTGCAGATGCGATGTTTGGATATACAATCTTGTTTTTATTTTTTTTCGAGAATCCTCATGTTGATGTCATGCAGAAAAAACATTCTCATGATTCTGAGGTTCACTCCAAAGCATTGGCATCGTAAACGGCATAGATTTGTGACTTCCTTCAAGCCAACCTCTCAACGTTCTTGAACAACTGTTACAGCAAATTTTTGGGAACCAACTTTTATCCCTCTCATCGATAGAGAATCCAAAATAAAGCTGATAAGCTTTTTTAACAAGATCTGTTATCGCATTTCGCTGTGTTTTTAGAGTAAACTCACCACAAATGTAGCAAAAACAGTCGGTAGAATTCTTACAAGCGCGCGGCATTTTATAACCTAAAATTGAATGGAGTTTTTTTAAAAAATAATTTTAAATTTCTATTATATATTTATTATCTATGTTCATAAAAAATAGATAACCTACACATAAAATACTTAAAATATATGTATAACATGAATTTTGTGCAAAACTTACCAAAGTATTTGATATAGAACGTAAACAATTAAAAGACAAGTTTTCAACTAGCTGTTGTAAGGACACAGTATATACTGCGCAGGCGCATATGTACTACCATAGAAATCACTTTCGGGACTTTCCTTCTTTCTCTTATAACTAGCAAAAACTTATTTCGTATGTATATACATTGTTTATAATGTTAACGACGCATATAACGAATTAAAAAAAAACGGAATTTATGATATTTTGGAAAAAAAATCATATCGAAAAAACTAGACGTGATAGAAAAAATTGGCCATAGGGAACAGATTCAGAGCATCGAAATCTTCATATTTATGACATAATTTTATGAAGGAGGATTTTGTTGCAGACCAGTGTAATTTATCAATTTATATATATATATATATATATATATATATATATATATATGAAAAAATGTGTGAAAGTCGTATCCACCCCGGAATGCGCAGACGCCAGCGTTTCATGGTTTTACCAATCATCGGTGCACCTACATCCAGGAATAGACACGACTTTCATATCTATACGAAGTGTATATATACTAATTGTGATAAACGTAATGTTAATGAGAATTAATAATCAATAAATTCTCACATTACTGCCAATGCCGCTCTAATTCGTTGCATTAATTTCTACACCTGACAAAATCACATTTGCCTAAGAATGTAGTTGCAACGCGTCGCGGCGTCAACTGACCGAGTTGTACGGGAAAATGAAAAAATGTGTGAAAGTCGTATCCACCCCGGAATGTGCAGACGCCAGCGTTTCATGGTTTTACCAATCATCGGTGCACCTACATCCAGGAATAGACACGACTTTCATTTCTATACGAAGTGTATATATACTAATTGTGATAAACGTAATGTTAATGAGAATTAATAATCAATAAATTCTCACATTACAACGAATTGCAACGAATTAGACCGGCATTGGCAGTAATGTGAGAATTTATTGATTATTAATTCTCATTAACATTACGTTTATCACAATTAGTATATATACACTTCGTCTAGAAATGAAAGTCGTGTCTATTCCTGGATGTAGGTGCACCGATGATTGGTAAAACCATGAAACGCTGGCGTCTGCACTTTCCGGGGTGGATACGACTTTCACACATTTTTTCATTTTCCCGTACAACTCGGTCAGTTGACGCCGCGACGCGTTGCAACTACATTCTTAGGCAAATGTGATTTTGTCAGGTGTAGAAATTAATGCAACGAATTAGAGCGGCATTGGCAGTAATGTGAGAATTTATTGATTATTAATTCTCATTAACATTACGTTTATCACAATTAGTATATATACACTTCGTATAGAAATGAAAGTCGGGTCTATTCCTGGATGTAGGTTCACCGATGATTGGTAAAACCATGAAACGCTGGCGTCTGCACATTCCGGGGTGGATACGACTTTCACACATTTTTTCATTTTCCCGTACAACTCGGTCAGTTGACGCCGCGACGCGTTGCAACTACATTCTTAGGCAAATGTGATTTTGTCAGGTGTAGAAATTAATGCAACGAATTAGAGCGGCATTGGCAGTAATGTGAGAATTTATTGATTATTAATTCTCATTAACATTACGTTTATCATATATATATATATATATATATATATATATATATATATAGATATATATACATATATAAATTGATATATATATATACATATATATATATATATATTAATTGATAAATTATTGGAGTTTTTCGGCTTTTATATGAAATATTTACGAATGTCCCTCCGGATGGTCCACTCTAGTAATAATTTTATTATTTTTATGTAAGTCATTTCACTTTCAAAATTCATTAATTTATTTCTAAAACCGAAGATAATGAACTTGTTTGATAAGAATTAATGACATATGGAAACCTATTTTACCGATCCGAATTTAGTTTGAATTTGAATTAGTTTTACCGCGAAAGTCATTCATTATGTACTACAACCATATGACATTAATAAGCATTTAAAACCATAATTTATGATATTCATAATTAATAAAGTAATTTTTCCTACTGTATAACGTAATTTCGGATATAAAAACAACCTATTAATATAAATAATTTGTACAGAAGACGAGATTAATAAAAACATCCGAACAGAGAAAAGAGAATCCTGGGAAGAAAAAATTAAAGATGGTATAGAAAGCACGTTTAAAATTTCTCCTAAAAATAATATTTAAATTTAAATGGTATATTCGATACTGAGTTACCTGAAAATACTATAGTTATTTGCAGAAAGTGTTTATTTCATCGAACAACATATAAAAGTTCGTAATCTAGAGATTTATCGGAAGAAAAACCGAGAGATTCCTGATCTATTTCTATCCTATACGAGTCCCAGAGCACCGTTGAATATCTCGTACCAAACCACCGGAAGACAAGTAAATACCTAATGAAAATTTATATTTTATATCAAAAAATACGAACATAACCCAACTTTACATTTTATACAATTAAATTTATATTTAACTTAGAAAGATCAATTTTATAATCTTACCTTGTTATTGAATGGTCGTTCCTATAATTTAGCACTAAAACCAACCGCATAATTATCACAATTTACTTGATTTATTGTAAAACTCATTTACATGTAGATTTTACGTATGTTTAATATTGCATAACGTTTATGTATGTCTTCTGCGCATAGTAATAACAGCTCTTTTAGTTTGCTGCAAGATAATAATAATACTGTTTATGTTTAATTTAAAGCCTGTTAGAATCCAAACTTTTATTTATGCTTTACTTCAGATAAATATCTTGTTTATTATTGTTAATTTTGAATCTTTTAATTAAACAGTCATACTTTTGAATCAACATCGTTTCTGTTATAAAATAAGCATTGATATACACCTTTAAAACACAAATTATTATACAGAAGAACCGGCTCTCTGAAATAAGATCTTTAGCTCGTACATAGCCGCAGGTAATTAACTGAACTGATTATAGCACCTTTGGTCTTAAAAAATAAGAGAAAATAGCCTTTAAACTTCGATAACTTTGGCACGACATATTTACCACCCTGTATATGTTGTCACGTTGTTCACTATCAAAACATATAACGTGTTAGTCCATAAATTGGTAACAAAAGAGTTACGTGAGGCACTGCACCCATTTTCAGGCTAAGACTTAAAATGTTAGACGCTTCAACTGTCAAGACTTTAACAAAATTTGCAATAAAACCAAAACTAACAGTTGTAAGTGCACATGGTCATATATCATTGCAAAGATAATTTGGGTGGCTATCGCCATAATAACAAGAAAGTATAGCAATCTATTTAAAAAAAAATTGAAAGTGGTTGCGGAAATTTGGAACACCCTGTAAATATATAACTAAAAATAGAAAATGCACTGTAGCATACTACATGTGTACGTAAAATTTCATTGCTACAACTTTATTAGTTTTAATGCTAAGCTCTGCCGACACACTATTGCCGCACCCGGTAGCTGTAACGGAACAAGAAATTATGTTTTCAATAATATTTTATATGAAAATTTTTGTATAACTAATCTCAGCAATTGTTCTATTCGTTAATCAATCATTTCATGAACTAAATTATCTTAAACTGTACATTACACAAGTTTTTAAATGGTTAAAGAAGTTAATGGCTAGAGATGCGTCCCTAGGATTTTAATATCCGCGTGCCTATTTGTGAAGCATATGCTACTTGTTTTATTAAGGTTTAGAAATAATCTATTTGCAGCAAATCACGCACTGTATTGCTACTGAACATCATCAAGTCCGGGCCGGCACCATTCATATCTTTTTTTACTAAAATAGTAGTATTATCAGCAAATAATACAGTCTAATCGGTAAAATTACATGGTAAATCAGTAATATAAATGATGAACAACAGTGGCCCTAGTATCGAAGCCTGAGGGACCTCATGTTGGACACAATCCTCTCTGCTAGTAGATGAATTAAAGGAAACCCGTTGACCACTATCAGACAAGTAAGACTTTCAGAATTCCAAGGCATTCCCACAAAAACCATAATATTGAAGTTTCTGCAACAGCAGCTCATGAGTTAAGCAATTCAATACCTTAGAAAGATTACAGACGAGACCCCCACAGAAATACGTCGTTTAAAAGCGTCACCAACAATATGTACAAGCTGAAGAATAGCATCAATCTTTGATAAACCTGGTCGAAAACTATACTGCTCTACACATATTGTAATGAATTTTTCCCCGAAGAGAAAATTTAAAGAAACTATAAAATACTATATATTTATGTACATTTTATTCCAGGAAAATATTTAGAGATAGTAAATATTTTAGGTAAATTTTGATTATAATGTGTATTTTGGTCCACGCCTGTAGGTTATTCGAGCATAGTCTTGATATATGCAGTCCCGGTCGAGCGGAAGTATATTGTTGTAGCAGGTCTGTTGATTTTGTTTTAGGTAGGGTGATATTTTCGTTTCCGAGAAGTAGGAGTCCAGGAGGATTTTCCATCTATTAAACAGATAGGTCTAGTTAATTTTTGCTGAATAAAGACTTCCTTTTTATTCAGGATATTATAGTAATTTCAGTTTATGTTTTTAGTTGAGTGTTACTGATGTGTTAAAAATAATTCTCGATTTATTACGAGTCTCTCATACTTGTAATTTTTTTGATTTGTGCGACCTATCTGAAATCTCTCTGTTAGAATTTTTTTTGTGAAGTGTGATTACTACATTAATTAATGTACGCATATATTTGCAAGTATATTTTATATATTAATTTAGATATGTTATTTGTATAGTGAATGAGCTCGTAAATTCAGTAATTTATTAGTTTATAATATTTTTTTTTATAGTCAAATAAATATGAAGGAAAATTTTCATACTTTTTATGAAGTATTATTTTTTCAGTAATATATTCTAGAAAGTTAGGAATTGGTGGGAAAAGTACATTTTTACCATGTTGAATGTGCGCATGGGTAAATTTTGATGCGTGCGCCTACAGTTATTTTTCTGTTTGACGTTTAAATTGGGAATAACGTAATTGTTGAAGTCTGATAGTCTTCCTGAATATTTAATTAGTTTAATTTTTGGTCGTGGTGAGGTTTTTTGTCTAGTATAGCAGTAAATATTTATACAAGTTTTCCTCACACTGTGGCATATTTATTGCCCTTCTTTATATTCGATAAAGTTGAATTTTTTTTTTCTTTTTCCATGTATTAAATGTTTGTGTTGTTAACACTAGTTTGATTTCTTTGTTAATATCTTTTGTTTTATTCGCCACATACCCTTTGAGGGTAACTCTGAAGATACAAGAGCTCCTGGAAGGCTGTTTCGATTTGAGTAAGACTGGGCAAGCTACTGTGTATTGTGAGCCAATTTAAATAAGTAATC
The DNA here is from genome assembly GCA_935421215.2 of Melolontha melolontha. Lineage (NCBI taxonomy): Eukaryota > Metazoa > Arthropoda > Insecta > Coleoptera > Scarabaeidae > Melolontha > Melolontha melolontha. Next base: position 19,412,791 of record OW285241.1, on the reverse strand, counting down.
AACACCACAATACATAGCAATATGAAAGTTATTTCTGAAGTTTGGGCGTTTACTGCGTTGTTCGTCATACTGATCCGGCCACGTTTAAGCTCAGCTGGGTATCGTTTTTGGGTTCCAATCGAAGGAGATTGACTGCAAACAAGCGTCCTTGCCATCGAAACAAACGCTAATTTTGGCAGCAACGTTTTTAAGGATTATCAACTTAAAAAATAAAAAAAAGATTTTTTTAAGTTCGGCCCCTTTTCGTCAGGCTGAGAAATTACAGATCCGCCCTTGTCTTGTTTTGTGGCATTTAATTTACTACAAACTGATATATCTATATTTATTCAAAACATATGTTTATTTTATGTATATATTTTTTTATTAAATAATAAATATTGACAAATTGTAATTATCTTAAGCTATGATTAAATTTACAATAAATAATTATAATCTATGCTTATGCTAAAAAATAAATACTTAAAATTTACATCTTATTTACATACTTTGTGTTGTATAATTAATATTGTATTTCATAGCTATACAAATAGATTTAATCAATAAAAGGGATTAACATTGTTTCGAAATAACAGAATTTTGTAATTTTTTTTTGATTAGATGGTGAAAGAAGTTTTAGGAAAAACTTGAAATTCTTGAGTCATTAATGATTATGTTCATACATTCATGAACGTGTTTACTCTATTATTCACTGTAGCATGTAAAACAATTTTAGTAATAATTTTATACATAACATAGAATTCTAAGAATCGAAAATAAATACGTTTGAAATATTACGCAAAAATTTTGATAAACTTTCTCATTTTTAAATTAGCCGATTGTACAAATATCCTCAAATATTAATACAATATTCTATTAAAATGAATATTTATATCCGTTCAAATATTTGTTTACGATACACAATTAAATAATTAATAACTTAAATAATCGGTGAATTACGCTAGCACAATAAATATTAAAATTTCAATATACATAAATATATATATATATATATATCTTCAGAATATAAAGATAATCATAACTCCACTGACGAGATGTAAACATCGAAACCATTACAAATGAAACAGACATGCAATATACATATCTGTAACTGTACACATGGACAATACACCTCGTATTTTACAGCACTTACTTCTGCTTAAGACACGTGTTTCTGCCATCTATAGGCGTCATCAGTACTCATCAGTCAAGCTAGTGAAGCAATGTAATACAAAATAATACAAATCTATTTATAAAAAACAGATTTGTATCTGTATATACATTTAAGCTTAAATCGCCCACAAGAAATAGCAAATTTCGTCCTATCAGGTAACACCTATATAATAAGTGTCATCTGACGGACGAAAGAGACTGTGCCGAAAAAGGCAACCCCTCCCTTGACCGACTAAATCGGTACAGAAATGAAGAAAATACGTATCTAGGCGTAGTCCATTAACACGATGCCAGATGGCAGCAAATATACAAAAAAGTATACAATATTGACGTTTTAAAACAACGTATTGTTGCAGAATGTGAGGCTGTTTCCGCAGACACATTTGAAGAAGTACAAGAAGAGTTTAAAAATAGGATATTTTACTGTCAGGAAGTAAATGGAGGTCACTTCAGCAATTTCTTTAAGTACATACTGTTTCTTAAATCTGTATTTAATATCATACTGAATGGAATTTAAATGAGCCATTAAAACTGCCTCAAACACAAACAAAATTAGTATCATTGAATAGGTTTTTTCGATACCTTTTAAAGGAGGTGTCGCTTGCCGTAGCGTTCCATTTAAAATTATTGGTCACAATGGCCTTGTGACGTCATCTATGACGATTTCGTCATCTATCATCACTAGTAGGGAAGTTTATAACCTATAATATTCAGTTTCCAAATTTCACTTGTGTATGTATAATCGTTCTAATGATAAGATAATGTATAGGTGTTACCTGATAGGACGAAATTTGCTGTCTTGTGGGCGATTTAAGCTTAAATGTATATACAGATACAAATCTGTTTTTTATAAATAGATTTGTATTACATTGCTTTACTAGCTTGACTGATGACGCCTATAGATGGCAGAAACACATGTCTTAAGCAGAAGTAAGTGCTGTAAAATACGAGGTGTATTGTCCATGTGTACAGTTACAGATATGTATATTGCATGTCTGTTTCATTTGTAACAAATGCCTAATACGTGCGTAACGTATTGATATACTTAAACTTTTTTGAATCAAAACCATTATCAACTATCTGTTAATTAACAGTCTTTTCTTTTAATTAAACTTAATTAAGCAGAATTGTGGAGTAATTATATAATACTTTATAATTTATAGAATAATATCTTTAATTGATGTTGCAAACACTTCTTGGTGAAACATTTTAGTAACTGACTTAGATTAAATGTTGAGAATAAAACATTTGACATTTGACTATATTTCACTAATTTTATTAGTGAAATATAGCCTAAGTATTTTTAAAGCACATCCATACCTCGCTATAAGGCCGCTCTTTATGATAGCAGCCTTCTTTAATTATGACACTTTTACGATTTACGGCCTAAAATGTTTCATTATACGGCCAATAGCTTGGTTGTATTTGCTTTATTTTTGTATATATGTACATATTATTCGTAACTGAGCAAAACGTATCGCGCACGACGAAAGAGACTAAGCGTACGCGTTTATAAAACGGGGAACCCCGAAATAACGTTTTGATAAAGAAAACAAAAGCACACAAGAACGCACGCATTTGATGGAAATTGTGCATGGTAGTGACCAGTATAATTATTAATTCCTGAATTAAAAACACAGTTGGTACGTTTTGTAATTAATTCAATAATTCTTTTAAATAAATATGTTCGTTCCTTTTTTAGTAAAAATGTCACCGAAACATTAATTCAATTTGGAGATTGATGCTGCTAATAATATAAAGAGAAGCCGAAAATCTGTCACGCTAGATACCAAATTAGATGTTTTACGTCGTATTGAAGCTGGTGAGAAAATTGTTCAAATTTGTAATGCAATGGGACTGGCGAAGTCTACTCTTCGAACTATTCGTGATAGAAAAAAAGAAATTGAAATACATTCGCTCTCCGCTACATCTTCAAGTGTTTCAAAATTAACTCGCCAAAGAAGCAGTGTTACGGAAAAAATGGAAAAATTATTAGTTATGTGGATTGAAGACAATAATGAACGAAGGATGCCAATGAGCCAGATGACTATCCAAGAAAAGGCCAATAGTATTTTCGAAAATTTAAAGAGAGAGGATAATGATAAATCTGCGAAAGATGAAAAATTCGAAGCAAGCCGAGGTTGGTTTGAAAAATTCAAAATTCGCCACAATTTGCATAATTTAAAAATGAAAGGCGAAAAAACTAGTGCCGATGATAACGCAGGCAAAGAATATCTCAACACTTTGAAAAAAGTTATAGAAAGAGGTGGATACCAACCAGAACAAGTTTTTAATGTAGACGAAACAGGACTTTATTGGAAGCGAATACCTGAAGGAACTTTCATTTCAAAATCTGAAAAGTCTGCATCTTGATATAAGGTCTCTAAAGAACGAGTAACTTTGCTTCTTGTTGCAAATGCTGCAGAGGATTTTAAGCTAAAACCACTGTTAGTATATCACTCAGAAAATCCAAGGTGTTTTAAAGGGCTGAACAAGAAACAATTGCCTGTCATTTGGAAATCCAATAAGAAAGCTTCGATGACTAAGAGTTTTTTCGAGGACTGGTTTAAAAATAACTTTTGGCCAGAAGTAAAAAAAATATTTAAAGGAAAAGAACTTTGGCAACAAGGCATTGCTCATTTTGGATAATGCTCTAGGGCACCCGGTTAATTTACCAGAATTATTAGAAGATGCGGAGATTGAGTACCTTCCCAAAAATACAACAGCTCTGATCCAACCAATGGATCAGGGTGCTATAGCTACTTTTAAGGCTTATTATTTACGCAGAACTTTTCGTAAACTTATTCAGCAAACCGATGGTGAATCTTCGTTAAAACAATTTTGGAAAAACTACAACATCAAAGATGCCGTGTACAACATTAGCGAATCATGGAAAGACTTAAAATCAACCACAATAAACCATGTTTGGAAACAAATATGGCTAGAATACATAAAATCTAATGAGTCTGAAGTTAATTCTCTTCCTGAAGTTTGACAAAACATATTGAGCTTAGCAAAATATCTTAGTTTTGAAGATTTAGAAGAAGGTGATTTGATTGACTCGCTCGATGCTGACAGAGAACCTCTTTCAAACGAGGAGCTGATCCAGTTAGTAACCGAACAAGCTCTTGACGAGGATCCAGAACCTGCTATATCCAGGCAACTAACAGCAAAAACCTCGACGAATGCGCTTTCTTATTTCGAGAAGGGAATGAACATCCTTCTTCAAAATGATCCCGACGAAGAACGCAGCGATAACGTAACTCGAGAAGTAAACTCAGCCATTAGATGTTATAAAATGTTGCAAAAAGAAGCAGAAAGGAGGGCGAAGCAGACAAAGTTGGACGAATATTTTAAGTTAAGTTATTCAACAACAACGGAAATTGACGACGGCAGCATTTTATCAGATCAAAAAAGCTTACAAAGATTTTATAATTTTTGTATGTGAATATGATCTCTTTTGTTTTTCTTTTTAGAACTATGTAATGTGTTCATTTTATGTATGTATTCTTATTTGTTGTGTTATTTTATTTTTAAGTAAGTATATATGTTTATAGAAAATGAAAAGAATAAAATTTCTGATGAACTAAACCCTTTAAATTTAATTTTATTTTTAATTGGAACCGATCTGATTGAATTTGTATGGATTTGTATGAAAATAATTGATTCGTTAAACGGCTTTTTTTTTTACGCTTTACGGCCAACTTTTTCGGAACGTATCTAGGCCGTTAAGCGAGGTATGGGTGTATTTTATTTTCAACAATTTATAATTCACTTTACTCATTTTAAACATTACCATAACTTTTTAGGTTTTGTATTTTCTGTTCATTATTAAACTTTTAAACTATAAAGTATCATTACAATAACATTATGTCCATATATAAAAATATATTTTATAGTTTTTTATCTTGACTGTGTTATAAGTTATAAGTAAAAGATCAGAATCAAAATAACATATTTCTGAAGTCATGTTTAGGTTCCATCAATAACGCAATTTTAGTTTTACATGAATTAATTATTGTAAGAACTATATTGTTTTAAAAAGTTCTAAAAAATACATAATATCAACTAAGACTGGACAATAAAGAGGAATTAAAACTCATCTGTTGTTAAATCTAATGTCTTTTGTATTGGGGATGTATTACCATAAAGAGTACTAGTCCACTGAATATAATGAAAAGCAGTCCTATGAAGTTTGCCAATAAATCACCATTATCTGTCGAAATCCTAGAAATATAAAAAGTTTCAAAAGATTACATAATAAACTTTTTTGATCTAAAAATAGGAATTCAATTCAGTTCAATATAACTATTGTTATATATTGCTTTCACTACGGAAAAAAACTTAAAACGAATACAAACAAAGTCAATATCATCAGTAGATGTAAATAAATATGAAGTGTTAAGCTATGACATGACATGACTATGAAGCTTAAATGACATGATAACACGTAAAAAAGATGGAGCGTGTATAAGACAAAGAATAACATACAACTTGAAAATGAATAAAAACTAACATAATTAATGTTACACTTCGCATACATTATACAGGGTGTCCAGAAACTCTCCTGACAAACGAAGACCGGAGTTTCCTCAGATAATTTTAAGACAATTAAACCCAAATTCACCTAGTCCGAAAATGCTTCCTAAGGGAGCTAGAGTTCTTTGAAGATGGCGCTTTGTATTTATTTTTTTTTAAATTCCTCCAGAACGCTTCTATTTAGAAAAACAAAAACTGGTATGCTTATTTATCCTCCAGAGATGAATTGATTCCATCAATTGCGAATTTCTAGTACCGGTCATAGGCGTCCGTTTTGGGTAGGTCAACGGTTATTTTAAGGCATAACTTTTTTGTCTTTAACTTTTAAGCATTTGTGACACTAGATTATTAAATTTTCAGGTATTCCAGTACTAAAAGGTACTCTTACTTTAAGTCGGTAGGATACACCGTTTTCTAGAAAAATCGATTTGTAAATTTTTCGTTTTTTCTTCATTAAAGTTCAATTTTTTATTTTTTGCAATAGTTAGCTCTGAACTGCCAACAGAAGTAAAACCTACGTTTTTCATTGTAAAATTGTTGTCAGTTCGCGAAGTTTATCTTTTAATTTTTTACTTTGTGTTATTCAAACACAACGATTTCAATTTAAAAAAAAATGGTTTTTACTAATGAGGAATACGCCGATATGCATTTAGTTTATGGCGAAATGAGGTGTAACGCTCGAGCGGCGCAACGTAGATACGCTGAAAAATTTCCCAATCGTCAGCATCCCACTCACTCAACATTTACAGTTCTTCATCAACGATTAAGAGAAACAGGTTCAGTGGTCCCAAAAAATAATTAAACAGGGAGACATAATGATGTAACAGCAGAACATGAAGATGTTATTTTAATGGAAGTTGAGGAAAATCCAGAAATTAGCGTTCGAAGACTATCTGCCATGTACCCCCCAATTTCAAAATCTTCCGTAGGAAATATCTTACACAAAGAAAATTTATATCCTTTTCATTTTACAAAGGTGCAAGCACTGCTAGAAGGAGATTTTCCTGCTCGCGTAGAATTCGCTAGATGGTCACAAAATCAGAAAAATCAAGATGAAGATTTCTTCAGGAACATTTTGTTTGGTGACGAAGCTACATTCTCAAAAAATGGAATTTTTAATGTACATAATGCACATTATTATTCGTACGTTGGTGACAATCCCCACGTTGTTCAAGAATTTAAGCATCAGCGTAGGTTTAGCATAAACGTCTGGATAGGAGTAGTTGACGATTATCTACTTGGACCTGTGGAATTACCTGCTCGTTTAAATGGTGCTGATTACTTACATTTCCTGCAAAATATTTTACCTGATTTGTTAGATGAGGTGCGTTTAAATATTCGGCAAAACTTATGGTTTCTACAGGACGGCTGTCCGGCCAACTTTAGCAGGAATGTACGAGACTTTCTAGATAATAACTACGAAGACCATTGGATTGGAAGAAGCGGTCCAGTTGCTTGGCCAGCAAGGTCGCCGGATTTGAATCCTTGCGATTATTGTGTTTGGGGATACATAAAAGCATTTGTTTATTCCGTTCCGATACAAAATCGCGCACAACTCTGGCTAAGGATACAAGATGCTTGCAACGAATTTAGAAATAACTATGGAATTTTTGCAAGAATTCGGCGTTCTCTAAGCAAAAGGGTAAACTTGTGCATAGAGACAAGTGGTCATCACATCGAGCAACTTTTGTAACAATCTACCTTTGATACTTGTTCTTTTTTTGTTAGTTTCGTTCCATTATAATAAATAATTTGTTTTTAATTTATTAAATTAATTTTCATCCATGCCTTGATAGTCCAAGCCAACTTCGTCGCTAAAAATAAGTAGGTACATAATAAATTGAACTTTAATGAAGAAAAAACGAAAAATTTACAAATCGATTTTTCTAGAAAACGGTGTATCCTACCGACTTAAAGTAAGAGTACCTTTTAGTACTGGAATACCTGAAAATTTAATAATCTAGTGTCACAAATGCTTAAAAGTTAAAGACAAAAAAGTTATGCCTTAAAATAACCGTTGACCTACCCAAAACGGACGCCTATGACCGGTACTAGAAATTCGCAATTGATGGAATCGATTCATCTCTGGAGGATAAATAAGTATACCAGTTTTTGTTTTTCTAAATAGAAGCGTTCTGGAGGAATTTTAAAAAAAATAAATACAAAGCGCCATCTTCAAAGAACTCTAGCTCCCTTAGGAAGCATTTTCGGACTAGGTGAATTTGGGTTTAATTGTCTTAAAATTATCAGAGGAATCTCCGGTCTTCGTTTGTCAGGAGAGTTTCTGGACACCCTGTATAAAATAAGTTTTATTAAATCATTGCTTTTTCTTTTGAACGCGCAATGTTTTTCAAAAACTCTGTATACAACCTTCGCGTTGCATTCCTAAAGAGAAAGTTCGGTTGCCACAAGTAATCGGTAATTCTAGAAAAAGCTACCTACCCCTCTGAGTTTACGCGCGAAAATGTTCCTTTTTTTTAGAAGCCTAATGACAGCGTTGGTTTTATTCATCAATAGATTACTCGCCTTCTAATTAATATTTAGCTATAAGCGAGGTACGATTCTTTAGGATAATTTAACCACATTCTTCTGTCAAAATCTCATACGTCTAACTTATATCTGAAGCGAGATAATTAATAGTTTGTCTAGAGTTACATCTTTCCTTTTGCCGCCATTTTTAATAACTTGATGGATTTGTCGGTATCAACCTAGATTTCAAACGACACCTGTAGTGTATAGTACATAGGTTACTGAAAGAGTCATCTAGACCCATTTTCAGGTAAACCTACGTTTACCTGTCATTAGTAATAATTGTAGTTTACCCGGCCATTCTAACTTCGCTATGCACGCCCCGAATTACCTGCTGTGAGGTATCATTCTAACCCGATTTCTATGACGAAACTCGCTGCTGTATTTATTTTCATCGATACCGCGATCCCGCTCGCGTATCGCGGATTTTACTAATTCTGAATCTGTCTGCAGTTTCTCATTGGTTCACGGTTTCCGTAGAGATTCACTCTCCGCCGGTTTCCACGGATACGCTCTCGCGCTTCTTAGTTTTTTCGAACTCACGTGTTCGTTCAACACTCTCGACGCTTTCATGTCCATTCACGAACCAGAAGCTAAGTACCTTTTACTGACTTTTCTTTTTTTTTCTTTCGTTATTTATTAATCATTAAATAACTCATACAGAGGTGAGCTTTACCTAAAATTTAACGTATTTATGTACATTAACTTTAACCGGAAGTTAACTCTGCACGCAGTGTATTATAATTGTTATTTGTTTTATATTTATGGTGTAGTGTCTAATATCGTGTGTTATTATTAAATAAAGCGCTTTAAGGACATCTCTGCTCTCTTATTATCTCCTATACTAATTTTGTTACACCTTTGTTATACAAATTATTTCACAACGACGCCTTGTGTTTCGTGCATCGAAAGGATCACCATTAATTAACAATTTCTCATATCATTTATTGTGACGCTAAATCTAGCCGGGAATTTCAACATACCAGCGTGCGACACCAAGTATTATATTACATATTTAAAAGTATACATTTTACATTGTAGGCAACAAATACCACAATTATGTCTGCTTTAATGGTTTTAAATCAAATGTACATATCACAACGTCTGGAGTACCTCAATCTGGGCCATGTTGTTATATATATATTACATATTAGCTCCGATCAAATGCACAGTAGTACGAATTGCTAGTGTATAAATGTCAGATGTTCTTCTATCTTATGATAACTTCCATGTCATGTCGAAATATACTCCTCTGGAACCGCTTATTTAAGTAAATACAGTCGTATGATATGTATAATCTTCTAACACGAGACCCATTTCCTCCAAACGCTAATTAATATTTAACACGGGCAAAATTGCCCGTTTCTCAGTTTTGAACCAAGATAATATAGCGAGCCGTGAACTGAGAACTAGAATTTGAAGTACCTCGATGTTTATGTACTGGTGAAGTCTTTCTTCATGACCAGGGCGTATACGTGCCATTTCTTTTAAAACTGTCAAAATGATTTCAATGTTAGAATGTTTGGTACAAACTGACAGTTGTATGCCTTAAATCCAGATAAGATTAGGATTGTGTACAGTTGTATACAGTTGTATACAGGGATGTGTACGGTTACAGACGTGTATATTGCATGTCTGTTTCAAATGTTAATAAATGCGTAATACGTGCTCAACGTATTGATATACTTAAACCTTTTTTTGTATATTAGCTGCCATCTAGCATCGTGGTAATAGACTTACACCTATATATGTATTTTTTTCTCATCCGTACCCGCATAGCCGGTCAAGGGAAGGTTTCCACTTTCGGCGTAGTCTCTTTTATCCGTCAGATGTTACTAGATTATATGGTGCTGCCTGATAGGACAAAATTTGGTATACCTTATGAGGGGATTTCTTTAAGCTTTAGTTACTTCACTAGCTTAATTGATGACGCCGCAGAAACACGTGTCTTAAGCAGAGGTAAATGCTGGAAAATACGAGGTGTATGTCCATGTGTACAGTTACAGACGTGTATATTGCATGTCTGTTTCATTTGTAAGGATTTGCTTGTACAACATCAATTTATTATGCAAATATTAACCGAATTTTCTCCGCAACAGGAAACACATTTTTTATACCTCTTGCCAAGTGTCTTCCGTTTTGTTCTAACGCGAACTTTTTACACATTTACACAGATTTTGTTTTCTTTTTGCTATGTTCCAGCACGATGACAATATTGTTTTCAATTTAGTTTAGAATTCAGTTGTTTCTTGTAGACTTAAAGAGAAAAAAACGTATGTAAGAATTGTTAAGCGTCGGTAAAGATAAGAAATATCACCAACTTGCTTTTTACAATCAATTGCTTCACATAAGTCTTGAAAGATTCGTAATCGTTGATCTTTTACTATAAACCCATGTTGGTTACATGATAAAAATAGCTTAATAGTGATGGAAACTCTCTCATAGATAATGAATTCGAAGACTTTCGCAAAATTAGACAAGATTGTTATTGAACTATAATTATTTACGTCAGTAGTATTACCTTTCTTGTGTATAGAGCAAACACTAGCAATTTTCCAAGGATTAGGAAGAATAGACGTTAGTAAAGATAAATTAAACAATTTACTTTAATGCCTTTGCAAAGATTGATGTACAGTCTCGCAGAATGAAATTGGGAATGAGATTATGTTCAGGTGTACTATAATTCTTTATTTTTCTTAAATGCTTCAATACTTCATCTTCTTCACCTTTAAGTATGGTTAATGACGGTAACTAAGTATGCTCATCAGATATAATAAAGTTGTCACCATCGAAATAGTCGAGAAGTTAAAAGATTGAACGTCTCGTTATGTTAGCTGTATTTGTAATATAATGAAAAGCAGTCCTATGAAGTTTGCCAATAAATCACCATTATCTGTCGAAATCCTAGAAATATAAAAAGTTTCAAAAGATTACATAATAAACTTTTTTGATCTAAAAATAGGAATTCAATTCAGTTCAATATAACTATTGTTATATATTGCTTTCACTACGGAAAAAAACTTAAAACGAATACAAACAAAGTCAATATCATCAGTAGATGTAAATAAATATGAAGTGTTAAGCTATGACATGACATGACTATGAAGCTTAAATGACATGATAACACGTAAAAAAGATGGAGCGTGTATAAGACAAAGAATAACATACAACTTGAAAATGAATAAAAACTAACATAATTAATGTTACACTTCGCATACATTATACAGGGTGTCCAGAAACTCTCCTGACAAACGAAGACCGGAGTTTCCTCAGATAATTTTAAGACAATTAAACCCAAATTCACCTAGTCCGAAAATGCTTCCTAAGGGAGCTAGAGTTCTTTGAAGATGGCGCTTTGTATTTATTTTTTTTTAAATTCCTCCAGAACGCTTCTATTTAGAAAAACAAAAACTGGTATGCTTATTTATCCTCCAGAGATGAATTGATTCCATCAATTGCGAATTTCTAGTACCGGTTTGTCCGTTTTGGGTAGGTCAACGGTTATTTTAAGGCATAACTTTTTTGTCTTTAACTTTTAAGCATTTGTGACACTAGATTATTAAATTTTCAGGTATTCCAGTACTAAAAGGTACTCTTACTTTAAGTCGGTAGGATACACCGTTTTCTAGAAAAATCGATTTGTAAATTTTTCGTTTTTTCTTCATTAAAGTTCAATTTTTTATTTTTTGCAATAGTTAGCTCTGAACTGCCAACAGAAGTAAAACCTACGTTTTTCATTGTAAAATTGTTGTCAGTTCGCGAAGTTTATCTTTTAATTTTTTACTTTGTGTTATTCAAACACAACGATTTCAATTTAAAAAAAAATGGTTTTTACTAATGAGGAATACGCCGATATGCATTTAGTTTATGGCGAAATGAGGTGTAACGCTCGAGCGGCGCAACGTAGATACGCTGAAAAATTTCCCAATCATCAGCATCCCACTCACTCAACATTTACAGTTCTTCATCAACGATTAAGAGAAACAGGTTCAGTGGTCCCAAAAAATAATTAAACAGGGAGACATAATGATGTAACAGCAGAACATGAAGATGTTATTTTAATGGAAGTTGAGGAAAATCCAGAAATTAGCGTTCGAAGACTATCTGCCATGTACCCCCCAATTTCAAAATCTTCCGTAGGAAATATCTTACACAAAGAAAATTTATATCCTTTTCATTTTACAAAGGTGCAAGCACTGCTAGAAGGAGATTTTCCTGCTCGCGTAGAATTCGCTAGATGGTCACAAAATCAGAAAAATCAAGATGAAGATTTCTTCAGGAACATTTTGTTTGGTGACGAAGCTACATTCTCAAAAAATGGAATTTTTAATGTACATAATGCACATTATTATTCGTACGTTGGTGACAATCCCCACGTTGTTCAAGAATTTAAGCATCAGCGTAGGTTTAGCATAAACGTCTGGATAGGAGTAGTTGACGATTATCTACTTGGACCTGTGGAATTACCTGCTCGTTTAAATGGTGCTGATTACTTACATTTCCTGCAAAATATTTTACCTGATTTGTTAGATGAGGTGCGTTTAAATATTCGGCAAAACTTATGGTTTCTACAGGACGGCTGTCCGGCCAACTTTAGCAGGAATGTACGAGACTTTCTAGATAATAACTACGAAGACCATTGGATTGGAAGAAGCGGTCCAGTTGCTTGGCCAGCAAGGTCGCCGGATTTGAATCCTTGCGATTATTGTGTTTGGGGATACATAAAAGCATTTGTTTATTCCGTTCCGATACAAAATCGCGCACAACTCTGGCTAAGGATACAAGATGCTTGCAACGAATTTAGAAATAACTATGGAATTTTTGCAAGAATTCGGCGTTCTCTAAGCAAAAGGGTAAACTTGTGCATAGAGACAAGTGGTCATCACATCGAGCAACTTTTGTAACAATCTACCTTTGATACTTGTTCTTTTTTTGTTAGTTTCGTTCCATTATAATAAATAATTTGTTTTTAATTTATTAAATTAATTTTCATCCATGCCTTGATAGTCCAAGCCAACTTCGTCGCTAAAAATAAGTAGGTACATAATAAATTGAACTTTAATGAAGAAAAAACGAAAAATTTACAAATCGATTTTTCTAGAAAACGGTGTATCCTACCGACTTAAAGTAAGAGTACCTTTTAGTACTGGAATACCTGAAAATTTAATAATCTAGTGTCACAAATGCTTAAAAGTTAAAGACAAAAAAGTTATGCCTTAAAATAACCGTTGACCTACCCAAAACGGACGCCTATGACCGGTACTAGAAATTCGCAATTGATGGAATCGATTCATCTCTGGAGGATAAATAAGTATACCAGTTTTTGTTTTTCTAAATAGAAGCGTTCTGGAGGAATTTTAAAAAAAATAAATACAAAGCGCCATCTTCAAAGAACTCTAGCTCCCTTAGGAAGCATTTTCGGACTAGGTGAATTTGGGTTTAATTGTCTTAAAATTATCAGAGGAATCTCCGGTCTTCGTTTGTCAGGAGAGTTTCTGGACACCCTGTATAAAATAAGTTTTATTAAATCATTGCTTTTTCTTTTGAACGCGCAATGTTTTTCAAAAACTCTGTATACAACCTTCGCGTTGCATTCCTAAAGAGAAAGTTCGGTTGCCACAAGTAATCGGTAATTCTAGAAAAAGCTACCTACCCCTCTGAGTTTACGCGCGAAAATGTTCCTTTTTTTTAGAAGCCTAATGACAGCGTTGGTTTTATTCATCAATAGATTACTCGCCTTCTAATTAATATTTAGCTATAAGCGAGGTACGATTCTTTAGGATAATTTAACCACATTCTTCTGTCAAAATCTCATACGTCTAACTTATATCTGAAGCGAGATAATTAATAGTTTGTCTAGAGTTACATCTTTCCTTTTGCCGCCATTTTTAATAACTTGATGGATTTGTCGGTATCAACCTAGATTTCAAACGACACCTGTAGTGTATAGTACATAGGTTACTGAAAGAGTCATCTAGACCCATTTTCAGGTAAACCTACGTTTACCTGTCATTAGTAATAATTGTAGTTTACCCGGCCATTCTAACTTCGCTATGCACGCCCCGAATTACCTGCTGTGAGGTATCATTCTAACCCGATTTCTATGACGAAACTCGCTGCTGTATTTATTTTCATCGATACCGCGATCCCGCTCGCGTATCGCGGATTTTACTAATTCTGAATCTGTCTGCAGTTTCTCATTGGTTCACGGTTTCCGTAGAGATTCACTCTCCGCCGGTTTCCACGGATACGCTCTCGCGCTTCTTAGTTTTTTCGAACTCACGTGTTCGTTCAACACTCTCGACGCTTTCATGTCCATTCACGAACCAGAAGCTAAGTACCTTTTACTGACTTTTCTTTTTTTTTCTTTCGTTATTTATTAATCATTAAATAACTCATACAGAGGTGAGCTTTACCTAAAATTTAACGTATTTATGTACATTAACTTTAACCGGAAGTTAACTCTGCACACGGTGTATTATAATTTTGTGTGTATTTAATTTCTATGACGAACCTCGCTGCTGTATTTATTTTCATCGATACCGCGATCCCGCTCGCGTATCGCGGATTTTATTAATTCTGAATCTGTCTGCAGTTTCTCATTGGTTCACGGTTTTCGTAGAGATTCACTCTCCGCCGGTTTCCACGGATACGCTCTCGCGCTTCTTAGTTTTTTCGAACTCACGTGTTCGTTCAACACTCTCGACGCTTTCATGTCCATTCACGAACCAGAAGCTAAGTACCTTTTACTGACTTTTCTTTTTTTTCTTTCGTTATTTATTAATCATTAAATAACTCATACAGAGGTGAGCTTTAACTAAAATTTAACGTATTTATGTACATTAACTTTAACCGGAAGTTAACTCTGCACGCAGTGTATTATAATTGTTATTTGTTTTATATTTATGGTGTAGTGTCTAATATCGTGTGTTATTATTAAATAAAGCGCTTTAAGGACATCTCTGCTCTCTTATTATCTCCTATACTAATTTTGTTACACCTTTGTTATACAAATTATTTCACAACGACGCCTTGTGTTTCGTGCATCGAAAGGATCACCATTAATTAACAATTTCTCATATCATTTATTGTGACGCTAAATCTAGCCGGGAATTTCAACATACCAGCGTGCGACACCAAGTATTATATTACATATTTAAAAGTATACATTTTACATTGTAGGCAACAAATACCACAATTATGTCTGCTTTAATGGTTTTAAATCAAATGTACATATCACAACGTCTGGAGTACCTCAATCTGGGCCATGTTGTTATATATATATTACATATTAGCTCCGATCAAATGCACAGTAGTACGAATTGCTAGTGTATAAATGTCAGATGTTCTTCTATCTTATGATAACTTCCATGTCATGTCGAAATATACTCCTCTGGAACCGCTTATTTAAGTAAATACAGTCGTATGATATGTATAATCTTCTAACACGAGACCCATTTCCTCCAAACGCTAATTAATATTTAACACGGGCAAAATTGCCCGTTTCTCAGTTTTGAACCAAGATAATATAGCGAGCCGTGAACTGAGAACTAGAATTTGAAGTACCTCGATGTTTATGTACTGGTGAAGTCTTTCTTCATGACCAGGGCGTATACGTGCCATTTCTTTTAAAACTGTCAAAATGATTTCAATGTTAGAATGTTTGGTACAAACTGACAGTTGTATGCCTTAAATCCAGATAAGATTAGGATTGTGTACAGTTGTATACAGTTGTATACAGGGATGTGTACGGTTACAGACGTGTATATTGCATGTCTGTTTCAAATGTTAATAAATGCGTAATACGTGCTCAACGTATTGATATACTTAAACCTTTTTTTGTATATTAGCTGCCATCTAGCATCGTGGTAATAGACTTACACCTATATATGTATTTTTTTCTCATCCGTACCCGCATAGCCGGTCAAGGGAAGGTTTCCACTTTCGGCGTAGTCTCTTTTATCCGTCAGATGTTACTAGATTATATGGTGCTGCCTGATAGGACAAAATTTGGTATACCTTATGAGGGGATTTCTTTAAGCTTTAGTTACTTCACTAGCTTAATTGATGACGCCGCAGAAACACGTGTCTTAAGCAGAGGTAAATGCTGGAAAATACGAGGTGTATGTCCATGTGTACAGTTACAGACGTGTATATTGCATGTCTGTTTCATTTGTAAGGATTTGCTTGTACAACATCAATTTATTATGCAAATATTAACCGAATTTTCTCCGCAACAGGAAACACATTTTTTATACCTCTTGCCAAGTGTCTTCCGTTTTGTTCTAACGCGAACTTTTTACACATTTACACAGATTTTGTTTTCTTTTTGCTATGTTCCAGCACGATGACAATATTGTTTTCAATTTAGTTTAGAATTCAGTTGTTTCTTGTAGACTTAAAGAGAAAAAAACGTATGTAAGAATTGTTAAGCGTCGGTAAAGATAAGAAATATCACCAACTTGCTTTTTACAATCAATTGCTTCACATAAGTCTTGAAAGATTCGTAATCGTTGATCTTTTACTATAAACCCATGTTGGTTACATGATAAAAATAGCTTAATAGTGATGGAAACTCTCTCATAGATAATGAATTCGAAGACTTTCGCAAAATTAGACAAGATTGTTATTGAACTATAATTATTTACGTCAGTAGTATTACCTTTCTTGTGTATAGAGCAAACACTAGCAATTTTCCAAGGATTAGGAAGAATAGACGTTAGTAAAGATAAATTAAACAATTTACTTTAATGCCTTTGCAAAGATTGATGTACAGTCTCGCAGAATGAAATTGGGAATGAGATTATGTTCAGGTGTACTATAATTCTTTATTTTTCTTAAATGCTTCAATACTTCATCTTCTTCACCTTTAAGTATGGTTAATGACGGTAACTAAGTATGCTCATCAGATATAATAAAGTTGTCACCATCGAAATAGTCGAGAAGTTAAAAGATTGAACGTCTCGTTATGTTAGCTGTATTTGGCTTTACTATAGTGACGTCCCCCCTAAAGTACAGAACTAAATTTGGCTTTTCGAAAACATTTTCGTGAGAGAAGTTATGGAGCGCGTGGTGTTCAAAACACAAAAGATAGTTACTGCAAAGTGATACATCGATTAGAGTTGTTGGAGCATTTAAAAATATTTATTCTTGCTCGAGACAAGACACCTGTTTTTTTTTCACCACAACGCTTTGGCGAATCGCCTCAATAAGTATTTAGTTGCAAGCGGACTGAAGCCCTATAGTCCAGATCTCGCTAGCGAATATGATGGAAATGAATTTGAAAGATTCGAACTTTATTATAGTTTCCTATACACGCTCAATGTATACAGCTACTTACATTAGCATCATGAAAATTCTTAGAAGTAATCCAGTTGCAATGGTTATTATAGCTAGTCCATATATCATTATACCGCACTCTTTATGGTAACTGCTAATAAACTGTGGCAAAACTGGTACTAATCGTGTTACAAATCCGCTAGCGAACTATAAAAGAAACATTGTAATATCGTTTCATAAAGTAATATTGAATTTTCAACGTACTTGTATTATAAAAAGTAAGTATGTTCCGAGACCTATCCAAGAATGGAAAGTAGTAAAGTGGCGAGACACATCCATACTGAAAACCGCAGCTAGTCCGACTGTTGTTAGTACAAAGCCAGCAAAATGAATTGCAATGTGAACTATTTTGGTTACATTTTTTGACCATGTTTTGTGAAGCCTGTAGATAAGAATTGCTGAAACAAATAAAATATACAAATGTAAGTTAAGTTTAACATGGGGAAATTCCAACCCTTGAAAATTAGAAAAAAAAGTTTGTGGGTGAAGTATGAATAATTTTTAATTTATAGAATGTGTGGTAGACCTCTGAATCTAACATTCCTTCTACTGCTGATGCTGACAACTTAGTTGCCGAAATACGCTATATTACGGTACGGGTTTTTTTATTAATTTTTTCAGAATAAAGCCTCAGTATCTGATTCATAACGATTTAGCTAAACAGTCGCTAGTTTATTGCAAAATGCCCCGATGGGAGAGGAAAAAGGTAAATATACATGTGATCGAGTCTTTAAGCAAATAAGAGTGGTGGACAAGAAGGTGTCCATGTAGATCTCGGTTTCCGGGTTGTAACCGCGTCGAGTTAGGCGTAAGACAAGCATCGATGTTGTGCGCCGCACATGATTAAGGAAGGTACACATGTGACACATCGTGAAATTGAAACATCCATTGGTATTTCAAAGACCTAAATCCTAACGATCCTACATGATGAACTAGGTGTGAGAAAGTTAGTTTTCCGTTGGATTCTGCATCTTTTAACTGAAGAGCAAAAGTCGACTCGCGTTAATTGGTGCCGAAAAACTTTGAACCGGTTCAATAACGCAAACTCAAAAAACGTCTATAGCATCGTGAATGGCGATGAATAATGGATTTATTCCTATGAACCCGAAAATAAACGTCAGTCCGCCATTTAGGTTACAAGATGAGGAGAATTAGACAAAAGTAATTCGTTCGCGAAGTGTGCCGAAAGAGATGGTCGCAATTTGTCTCAAAATCAGGTCATGTAACTACAATTCCTCTGCAAGATCGATGAACGGCTAATGCGGATTGGTATACAACCATTTGTTTGCCGAAAATAATCGCCGTGCTCCGAGAAACCAACCCACAACGATGAATCATCCTGCATCATGACTAAAGTCTGGATTATATGCAGTTTGCATAAATTTGCATATTTGTATAATATATGCATTTTGTATATTATTTGCATATTTTGTAGTAATACAGCATTTATTTGCATATTTTAAGTATCCGAGTTTTATTTATTTACTAAATCAAATTTATTATAGGCATTACTAAAAATATGTCGTGGATGTAACAAACAAACAAAAATTAAACAGCCCTCTTTAAATTAAAAATAGCATTTCATTAAACCTCTTCCCGCTACTTTTCCGATAAGCGTCTCCAAGAATTTATTAATGCTCTTCCCATACATCTAGGCCGAGACAAAATTCCAGGAAAAGCTAATACCTTAAAACTTCTAAATCCAAAAATTCATTTTACCAGAAAATTAGGAGAATATGTGTTTTTTTGCTATTCGGAGAAATTTATTCCCATATTCGAAAGTAATTTTATTTTAAACGTCATTTGGCTTTTCGAAGTGTAAACTTGTGAGTTGTGATATATAATAGCAAAAATGCCGAAAATAGCGACTGTGCCTGGATGGATTGTACCTTATTCAGAATTGCGTATGGATGGAGAGAAAATGTTTTGCGTAGCATGCTGCAAAATTGTGAGGAAAATTTTAAGATTATTTCCTCTTATTAATTAATTAATTAGGTTTTTACTTATTCTTTTATCTTTTGCTAACATTTATTTTATAAGAAAACAACCGATGATGTGATATTTTTTTGCAGATTACAAGTGAGAGAAAGTTCCAAGTCGACCAACATATGAAAACTCCATCTCATGCTGCAAAACTAACAAAGATGAAATTGGCGAAGAAAAGTCAGCAAACATGACCGCAATGTTTGCTATCAACTTCCAAAAAATCGGAACAAGAACAATTTAATAAAGATTTGTGTCAAATGTTTGTATCGGCAGATATTCCACTATATAAACTAAACAATTTAAATGTCAAGTTAATTTTGCAAAAGTACATCAGCAAATATAACATTCCCGACGAGAGCACGTTAAAAAAATTATATTCGCTGTATCTATGCAGAAATATAGAATAGCATTAAGAAGGTTGTTGCAAACAATTATCTTTACATATGCGTAGTTGAAGCTACTGATAGGGTGGGCCGATACATAGTTCATTTAATGATTGTTATCCTTAACGTACCGGTTCCAGCAAAATCTTATTTAATTTCATCCAAACAGTTGGAAAAGGCAAATAATTTTACAATAACAAGGTTTATACAGGAAGAATTGGCAACTTTCTTCTTACCGGAATCGATTACAACAGAGAAAATTCTATTGTTTTTGACGGATGCTGCACCATACATGGTAAAGGCAGCTTTCAACTTGAAAATCTTTTACCCAAATTTAATTCACACAACTTGCTTGGCGCACGGACTAAATCGTGTTGCAGAAGAAGTCAGAAACCATTTTTCCTTAGTAAATACTTTAATTAGTAGTGTTAAGAAAGTATTTTTAAAGGCTCCATTACGAGCTCAGTTTTACAATCAACATCTACCCGGTGTTCCGCTTCCTCCTCAATCGGAAATAACACGATGGGAAAGGTGGTTGGAGACTGCTATTTTTCATGCAAATCATTATGAAGGAATAAAGACAATTATTATGGATCTTGATAGGGATGCAAAATCTGTGAAGAAATACCTCAACTGTTGGCGTTTATTAAAGTCAATTACAGTTTTATTTTATCAGAATAATTGAAACATACATGAGTAGGTAAACCCCACCAGTTTTGTATAATACAAAGGTATTTTTAATAATATAAAATATTATTAAAAATCTGGTGTGAAGAACACAAATGCAGGTTCACTATTAATATTTTCTGTGAACGTGTCCGAATATATCCTATCCCCAGAGACGTAGATACGTATTTCGCTTTTCTACAAGCTCATCGGTACGCCCCTGCTGGAGAAAGGATATTTCCAGACACATTCACAGAAAAGAACCGCCTCGCCCTATCACCGTAATTATCCAGACCGAGCGCAGAAGTAAATTCGGCGCTACCTGTTGTCAGACAGCCGAAGTACCTCGCATACCGTCCACATAATTAATGTGAAGTAACGACGCCCTTCCAAAGGTTAGCACAGCCAAACTTTCTAGAAAACTGCATTTTGTTTGTGCCTTCACTCATACTACGGCTTAACCGCATGTGTAATGTATCAGAATAATTGAAACATACATGAGTAGGTAAACCCCACCAGTTTTGTATAATACAAAGGTATTTTTAATAATATAAAATATTATTAAAAATCTGGTGTGAAGAACACAAATGCAGGTTCACTATTAATATTTTCTGTGAACGTGTCCGAATATATCCTATTCCCAGAGACGTAGATACCTTTGTATTATACAGTTTTATTTCCACTTCTATATTGCAGTTGGAATATCAATTTATGTCGCTAATGGAGAGCGTTGATATAATAAACAAATTTGAAAAGTCCTGTTTTGATGTTAAAGGAGGAGTGGGATAGTCCGTGTACGAAAAATTTTTAAGTATAATAGGAAAAAATTATGATTTTAAAAAGCTAAAGGACATTGTGTGGTGATTCAGTAGAAAATATAGAGTGGCAATAGATGATTTCTAATTTGAAATATCCTCCTATAACAAGCGTCGACGTAGAACGAACCTTTTCAATATATAAATACATGTTTTCAGACAAGCGTCACAATTTTTCTGTTATTTCTGCATATTTATGCTCATATTTTCAGTTTTTTTTTTTTGCTTATAATCCGGCCTTTAATCATGATTAAAGGCCGGATCATATGCAAAAAGAAATCTAAAAACATGCCAAAGCCAATTCGCACACACCTCGAAAAGCAATTCACTTTTTGGAGCAAAAAAATATCAAATTATTGGATTATCCTCCGTGTATTCCCGACCTATGTCCCGATTTTGTACGATCACAAAGATCAAAATTGAACGAAGCGGCAATTTTGATTGTCTCATCTGAAGATTGGAATAACTGCTTTAACAATTGATTTGAACAAATGCAGAAGTACATCAATTTTTGTCGAAAATATTTTGAAAAGCAATCAAGCATTTTGAGTCCATTCACTGTTTGATTTTATGGCTATATACATCACCAGCAAGACTTTCATATATCCATGTGTACATATACAGATATCTTTTTAATATTTTTGTATTACTGTACTATTAAATATAAATGAATACTTACATTCAGTAAAAAAGAGGGAAAATCCTATAAAGGAGAGTAAAGCATGCCAATTCATTTGCTTAATGGGTTCAAACGGACTAAATTGAAATCCACCCTGGTAGTGAATAGCCCAAACTAAGAACATTGCTGTCAAGGCAACCATGAAAATACTAGCAATTATATATGGTATTTTTATATTTTTGCTTGGGAATGATGGTGACGATTGTAGCACCCTATAAGAGAAAAAATGTATACGATTTACAATGTGAAAAGACACTATGCAATTTTTAAAATCAGCTTTTATTTCTATAAGTGAAATGGATCATTATTTGAAGCATTTTTAAAAGCGAACAAAGAAATAGTGTGTAAAAGGTTATTGAATTACGTGCTATATCCGTCAAATCATCTTTGCACACACTAATATCTAAAAGGTAGTTAGAATAAAAATAACAGCAACAGTTAGAAAATTTCACAATTAGAAGTAAAGTAAAGAAGTATGTGGAAATGGGTCAAAGTAATGGTTTAATTCGCAGTCAATACCGTCTATAAAGCATATTAAAACCACAAAACCAGTCGCGTCAGCCGAGCTCATACGCATAGATATGTGGGTTCAATGAAATAATTCCTGGCGGTAGGCTGAGGAAGTGAGAGAAAAATCTTTTAATTAAATTTTAAATATACGAGGGGGTGTTGATACCTAGTTAGCCTAGACCGGTTCCATTGATTAAAAAAATATTGAGATACCATAGCAACGAAAAATAACATATTATAGGTATCAGTGTAAAGTATCACGTCAAAAAGTCAAACCAAGGTTGCGCAATAAAATTTGAAAGAAAGGATGTCGATCGAAATTATGAAATTCAAAAAATTGGAATATCGAGTCATCATCAAGTATAGCAAACGCCAATTAAGTTGGCGCGAGAAGGGGTAAGTTCGCGCAGGATTAAAAGTAGTGGGGAGAATTTTATTTGGTTTTACACCAAATGTCAGATAATTATAACCTCTGAGCGTGTATCACTTTATGATCCCCTAGCAAAGACATTATGTTCCGTCAAATGTCAATGACAAATGTATTCTGACAATTACTTGAGTAGTGGGGGTGGACGTTTTAAAAAACGGCTTCTGCGCACCCCCTCCTCGCGCCAACTTAATTGACGCTTGCTATACCTGTATTTAAAGGGGTTAAGAGGTAAGCAGATTTACGAATATATGCTTAATACCCATGGCGATCAATGTCCTTCGTATGCGACCGTGAAAAATTGTATTGCAAGCTTCAAAAGGGGTAAATTTTCCATTGAAGATGAACACCGATCGGGAAGGCCAGTTTCTGTGTCCGTCCCCGAAAATGTTGATGCAGTTCATGACATGATTTTGTCAGACCGTCGAATTGGGCTAAAACGAATATCTGAGGCACTGGATATTTCATGTGAACACATCTATCATATAATTCACGTCGATTTAGACATGAGAAAAATTTCAGCAAAATGGATCCCCAAATATCGGAATGTTGACCAGAAGCGTGTAAGGATGGAAGCATCGCTTTCAATCTGTGCTCGGATTGAAAGTGATGTAAAGTTTTTAAGCCGTATTGTTACTATGGATGAACACATGGGTACATTGCTACGTCCCAGAAACAAAGAAGCAATCGATGGAATGGAGACACTCTGGTTCTCCAAGGCCTAAGAAGTTTCGTGCTCACAAATCTGCTGGAAAAATTCTTGCTTCAGTTTTTTGGAATTGCCATGGAGTAATCATGATTGATTTTCTGGATAAGGGTAGAACAATAACTGGGAATTATTATTGGATGTTACTGACCACTCTACGAGAAAAAATTATGGAGTGAAGACGCGGAAAGTTATCCAAAGTTGTTTTGTTTTTCAGGACAATGCCCCTGCACACAAATCGCATGTTGCCATGCAAACAATTCGTGATTTAAGGTTCGAATAACTCGAACTTACTTATTACTTATTCACCGGATCTGGCTCCATCCGACTATCTGCCTTTCCTCAACTGAAAAAAGTTTAAAAGGTCGTAAATTTTCTTCCAACGAAGAGATGATAGAAGCTGTGGAGGCCTGATTTGCAGAGCAAGATAAAAATTTCTGCACTGCCGATAATAACCGCTCGAGACAGCGCGCAACATCACGGAAGGATACTCCTGTCATGTGAATCCTGACAACCATTCCTCTCTCAAACTCACTCAGATAACGCGAACGGCCTTCCATCACGCACAAAGTACTACTATAACTACCCGCTTCCACCACACTAACAATAACCGGTTTCTCCCTCCCCGCATCGGTCTCCGTGGAGACAACATATTGCAGCTGTCGGAGGCACTCAGTAAAAAAAGGAACGATAGAGAAAGTCAAAACTCGTCTAGAGGAAACCTTAATGCTCAGCTAAATCTATGCATTTATCTTGACACGTTCATCAGTGTTTTTCCATCAGTGTACTTGACTGTTCCATACACAATAGCGGCCCCATATATCCCAAGAGGGTAGAAAAGATTGTCGATTTCAGTAAAATATTTATTCTTAAATGATCTCAAAACCTCAAAATCCTTAACCAAAGCAGTAATAATAGAAACTTTATAGGTCAAAATATTATCAAACGTTGGTACTATTTGTAAAAGTTTCCTAGTTCCTCTTATAAAAAATTTAATAAATATGACTAGTAATTGAATTATATATTTTAAGTCAACCGTGAACAGAATTTACATTAAACTTGTGTCATAATTAGAGAACGGACACGCTTACCACTCAGTGCAGTACTGGCGAAAGGCCGTATTTCTAAAATATTTAATTTTATTTATATAATTGGAAAACGAACGGGTGGTGATCTATAAAATTACGAAATACATATGTATTTGTTGAAAAGTTGTATTTTTAAAGTTTTTAATTTATTTCTATAATTGGAACATTTTTATTTGTTCATTTTGTCGTTCAACTTGAGTAAAGGAGTATTAATATTGACTAGCAATAGTTTCTCAAGGTTTTCTTCTGTCAATTTTGTTCTCTTTGAATTAAGTACATCCTTATAAATATAAAACGTCCTTTCTACATCGCAGCTGGTTATAGGTGCATACTGGAAATATTCTTTTATTTCTTCATATTTAGCCGTTAGATTTTTTGGAATTGTCTCCATACATAATTGCTGCAATGTAATGAAATCTGGATTTCTATTAAGAATTCCTTCAAACTTTTGCCGAAGGCCACATCCGAAGTCACTTGGAATACTTTTCAAATTATTAACAGCCACATCTAATGTGGTTAATCCGTCATTTAATTTGAGATTTCGATTTTCAAAATAAGTGATTAGTTTTGGCAATTTTCCAAAGTGTTCGTGAAGAAAGTACAACTGATTTTTTAAATTTGGGATTTGTGTGAGCTCCTTGCACTCACCAATACTTCTAGCATCCTCCTTTAGCAGTGTTACGAAATGTTTTAGACTATCGAAATTCTCAGCATAATAACTAGTAGCTTCCAGCCATGTTCCCCATCTAGTTATTACTGGAGTGGGAGGCAGTGACAGAAATGGAAATTTTTCCCTGAAAAGAGCTACTCTCAATGGTGCTTTTCTGAAAACTTTTTGAAAAGCTGATACAAGTCTATCAGCTTCCGGAAAAGTGTCTCTGATATATTCACAGATTCTGTGGAGAGCATGTGCTACACAAGTTATATGCAGCATATTAGGATGTTTTCTTCAATAGTCTGCCTGTTTTTAACATATACGTAGCACTATCACTGACAAATAAAAAGTATTTTTTCTTTGTACGTGGCGTCCGAATGAAGCATTTTTTGCATATCCTCCTTAATGGTTTCAGCAACTGTTTCAGCATCAACTCAATTTATAACACTTGTTGCTATTACATATGAGTTATAGGGAATAGTTGGATGTAGTACACCAGCTACAACATTTACGACACAGCGTCCTAACATATCCACCGTTTCGTCGGCGCTTATCCATATGTATTGATTTAAAATATGGCTTCTAATGCGTTCTACTGCTCTCGTATAGCACCTAGAAACATAATATTTGCGTGAAGTTGATTCATCAGGAACATTTCGACCAGTATATTTTTGAAGAAATATTTTTAAAGTGGGATTGCTAAGTTTATTTAATGGAATATTAGCCACCATAAAAGTTTTACAGAGTTCAGATGTGTTTGCGATCCTAAGTGACGTATTTTTGACGATATTTTACGGATTTTGTAATAAATTTCGGAATCACTGACAATGGACATACAATCAGTATGACCGTCAATCCAACTCGCCATTGTTTTACAATGCCGTTCTCGACATTCTTCCATATTATGTCTGAAAAAGTAACTTAAACAATGCTCTAGATCTAAATAAATGAAAATTAAAAATGTGTGCGTAAGTTATTGAAACTGAACGAAATTCATTGCACACTCTTACGTCGAAATAATTGGTAGAAATAGATTCAATCAAACGATATTAAACAGGATCTATCACGAAAATTACGATGTAATTAACAGTTAAAACTATGAAAACAAGAAACTTACTCACGTCACTTTATTTATCTTACGAAATATAAACTAATAAATAAAATACATTATAAAAACCCCGCTTCTATCTACGCTCATGAAAACACTTTAAAAAGCACTATATTCTCGGAATACAATAGCTGGCTTGTCCATTGTTATCGCGGTGAGACCAGGTGTCCGAGTAAGTCAAACAAATACTTCACTGAATTACGCCGGGATGTACTGAGCGACGTTATACACAATTCCAATTGCCGATTGCGTTTTATGGAAATTGCGTCCGTTCTCTAGTCATAATATGCTATTAATGCAAATCAATGGATTAGGATAGGTCCCGATTAGAAATCTATGGCACATCAGAAGTTATTTGTCTCAAGAATATAAGAATTTTTAAATTTTACACTTACCCGTTTTCGCTTATGGTGGCAGACATTCTTGAAAATTAAGACACCAGACACAACGAACTCTCTGATTGAAATAATTTGTTTGTAATTTTTTTAAATTTATACGATGCTCTCTGAAAAATTAATAACGTAATCCACAACCGATAAAATAATGGTAAATTATCAAATAATACGATAAGATTCTTTGAAGCGATTTAGTAAATCTAATACCAGAGAATTGTACGTATTTTGTTTACAGTGAATTTTAAAGCATGCTATGACATTAGGAAATCAAGTCCGTTATCTGAGTGACAAAAAAACCGATAAATTTAGTTATTTTATTAAAATGAATAGAAGGAAGTATTGATATGCAGTAAGCGGCAAAATATACAGTACTGGAGCAATACATACATTACTTATTACTTATACATTTTTATTTCTGTAGTACATATTGCTGTGTACTTTGATTTTTAAAATGGGCGCCAGTTATTAAATATGAATCGTCGATTATTAAACATGAATCATCATACACACATATTTATAGTTTAGACCAGGGGTGGCCAAACTTTTGACCTCCGAGGTCTACTTGTGTTCAAAAATGTTTCTTGCGGGCGACTCTAAGGTAGAGTTTACAAGAGAGAAATAAAACATTTTAGCGATAAGTTAGTAAGTATTTTTCTATTATATACGTTGAAAACAAAATACATAATTTTCATTCTGTATTAGGTTTTTGGGTGGATATTTGGCACTGCATATTCTCCACAAGTTTATTATATTGAGGAGTGTAAGAAGTAACTGCGATGCGCAAACAGGAAGTTAAGTGGGCATCTGTTAAACGAGAACGATGTTTGGTTTTTATTGTATTCATAGTAGAAAATGTCGTTTCGCAAAGATAGGTGGAACCGAAGTCAAATATAAGGCAACCTTTCTTAGGCATGGGAACTTTTCTTTGCAAATCAGTTTCCAAAAATCAGTATTACTGCCAAATGCTCTTGCTTTCAGAAATATGTCGCATCTCATTTTAATTATTTCTTCTTCCACCACAACAGATTCAGAATCAGTTAACTTGCCGATTTTTGCAGTCAAGCTGTGAAGGTCATTGCTTTCATTAAAAGGGAATGTCATGAAACTAAGCACTTCTTCGAGAGCGAAGAAATTCAAAAACCTTCTTTCGAACTCCAGGTGCAAGTTCTCCAGCTGTCTGGCGAAAGTTTCAAAGTCCCGATTTGAGTTGTGCGTGCATTCTTCTTCCATGTTTTTATAGTTTCTTAGTTCACCTCGTCTTAATTGAGATGCATGTGCACTTGAATTTGACTTTTAAATGTTTTAATCAAAGTTGTCATATCAATCACATTCCTGTCTTTTCCTTGAAGATTTAAGTTCAACTGATTGAGTTTCTCCGTTATGTCACAAAGAAAGGCGAGCTTCATGAGCCATTTTTCATCTTCAAGCTCAGGTACATTTTCTTCTTTCGAATGGATGAATGTTTTGATTTCTGACAGTAATTGGCGAAACCTCTTCAAAAAAGCACCACGGCTAAGCCACCTAACATCTGTATGTAGCAAAAGATCCGAGTGTTCGGCTTCAGTCTCTTCAAGTAAAGCTCGAAATTGACGCCTTTGCAAACTTCTGGCTCGAATAGAATTAACTATTTTAAAGGCAATTTTCATGATAATATCCGAGTCAAGAATTTTAGAGCACAAAACTTGCTGGTGTATGATGCAGTGATAGTTGGTGAAACTTGGAATGTTGTCATCATTTTTACACAATGAAATAAAACCAACTCTTTGTCCCAGCATAGCGGATGCTCCATCTGTCGTAATAGCAACTATTTTGTGAATCGGAAACTCAGTTTTTTCTACAAAATCTTTAAAAGATCTGTAGATATCCTCACCTCTTGTTTGCCCCTTCAATGGAATCATCGTCAATAATTCTTCTTTTGGCGTCATATCTTCAAAAACTGGATGCACGAAAATGCACAATTCAGCAGTGTCCGTCACATCGGTGGATTCATCGAATTGTAGTGACAAAAAACTACATTTTTGCAAGTCTTCCTTAAGCAATTGTTCCAAATTTCCACTTAAGGCTTCACTTCGTCGCAACACAGTGTTTCGTGACAGAGAAATGGCATTTATGGCTGAAATAATTTCTTTCTTATTTTTAAAGTCATTAAACAGTACTTCTCCAGCTCTCTGCATGGCTTCCTTGATCATTTCTCCATCTTCAAAAGGTTTCTTTCGTTTTATCAATATTTTCGTAACAGCAAATGACGCCAGTGTAGCAGCTTTTGATTTCAAGCCTGGTTTCGTAAAAAAATATTGTTGCGCACTTAAGCTGCTTTTTAATTCTCGTACTTTTACCTTCCGAATTTCACTGCCAAATGGAAAATCTGTGGCGTATTTGGAATGTGTAGTTTTAAAGTGCCTTTCCACATTTGCTCTTTTCGGTAATGCTACACTTGAATTAAAAATTAACAAAATAACGAAAAAAATTCCTCTTCCCACTCACTCTGATAATGGTAAGTCTTACTTTTTTTTGCACTTGAACCAGATGGCACACTCATTTTGATTAAATAAAAGTCACAAACTCACAAAGGTCCCTACGTTACTTAGAATTTCACGTGAGGAACGAACGAACGAACGATGTCGACCGAGAGTTCGGTATTCACAGTCACAACGCATACGTCTGTCCAAACGCACTCAGTTCAGGACTCTTCACGCACTTTTTATCGTTTCGTATCGCTTCTGAATTCAAACTGACTGGCTGTGGCTTCCGCCAGCTATTTATAATATATGATGGGATTAGCGACATCTAGAAATTTCGAGAAACAACTCGCGAACCCACACAGCGTTCGCTCGCGCAACTTCACGAATCTTCCATCGCCGCCGTCGATATTGTTCTAGGCAAGTTAGTACTACCTAGTGAAACTAGATGGCGTAACTTGCACTGCGCTACGACCAAAGCGCGTGGGTAGTTATTGGCGCGAATACACTTGAGTTTTTTTGTCTTCTTTTTCAGTTGATTTCTTTATCTCTTGGGGGCTACCTAAATCGCCTTCGCGGTCGACCGGTAGACCGCGGTCGACCTCTTGGCCACCCCTGGTTTAGACTCTTAAAATTGTTCTCAGCGCTTTAATTTCAAAAGGGGTTCCTTGTAACTAGGCGTAGCATCCAATATAATAAGTAGAGCAATAATACGATAGCATGTTAAATTTAATACATTTATTAAATATACATTAATTTTCAAATATGTTAATTATCATCAATTATATTTTTATTTTTTTTAGCAAAAGAATAACATGTAAATTTTTATATCTAGTCGAAATATACTCATATCTATTTATCTAAAGATATGACTTTGAAGATCTTTGTTAGATTTCAATAAATTTCCAAAATACAGCTGTGCGTCACTTTAGACCAGTGAGTTTTATACTCTACAAAATACTAAAGTATGACACAGTGTTTTTATTTAAAATTGATGTAGTTTCATAAAGTGATGATGTTTCAAAAGAGAAATGTATTATTTCATATTCATGTGACGAGACGATACCCTACCACATAAGATACTCAATATCACACAATTTTATTTTATTCAATATTTCAAGTCTACTTAATATGAAAGTCTTAATTGCGAGTTTAAAAACAAGGTACCCTTCAATGTTCGTGAGACTTTACTCTACTTACAATTTAAGAGATATCTGTGTTATATTTTTTGTTTTAAAACAAAAATTAAAATTATTCCCGAATAATCAAGTATCCATATAAACAAATGATCTTATAAATTTGTTTTAATGAACTTGTACGTCTTGTACGTACTTGTCTTGTACGTCTTTATTACATTACGGACCTGTCGAATTAATTATTATAAAGATTATTCTTTTAAACATAAAATAAGCTATATATATACATAGATTGTCTCACTAAGTTGGAACCATATGGAAAACTTTTTTATTATTAATTTTAGGAAAAAAATTACTCTTCATAAAAAGTTCTGCATCTTCTAAAATCTAAAATACAATCATCAGATATTAAATTTTTTCAGTCGTATACGCGGTTTATCGAAAAATATGAATTTTACTCAAGAGTAAAGTACCTTTATATTTGACAATATCGAAAATTGTTATAAAGAAAAGTTGATCAGAACTAAAAACTACGTTCAAATATGCAATTATATCCATTTACATTGAAAAAATTATTTTTTCTTTTTTGTCTACAATATCAATGCAAATTTAACTGTAGTTACATGTAATCTAGGATGCACTGACATACAAATGATTTCTTAAAAAAAGGTATATAACCCATTACCACAATTATTAATCGTATTCTAAATACGTATTTGGACAACTAAGTTGTCATCATCAGTAGGTAAAACCACTAATCAAGGTGTCGCACATGGGGCACAGTAAAGCTAGAACACCGCTTACGCAACAACTACTTTACACGGCGTCCACGTATAGACTAATTTAAACATGCAAATATATCCAACGAAAAGATCGACAAACTTACCTCTCTTAGGGAAACGGCATTCACATATGTTTATACTTCAATTTGAAATATATCGAACGAAAGATCGACAAAAATTACCTCTCTTAAGGAAACGGCACTCAACATGTGTTAATACTTCAATTTAAAACGTCGACGACCCTTTCATGGTTGTAAGAATGAAAAGAGACAAGTGAAGGGAATCGGTGCTATATTACCGTTCATGGAATGTTCTTTGTTCTTAACAATATGAATGCTTTCGTAGGCGTCAAGATTGCGGGGGTTATTTATGCCCTTGACCAGCTTTAACCCTTTAATCGACACATTGTGTAGTGTACTTAAAGCATGGTTGGCAACGTTAGATTTATCCGGTCTATTGTATTTAATATGTGATATGTGTTCTTTAAACCGGGTTATTATTGATCGTTTTGTTTGGCCTATATATTTCAAATTTCAATCATCGCAACTAATTTCGTATATACCTGATTTCGAATTAAAATTAACTCTATCTTTAGTATTCCCTAGGAGACTTTTGATAGTATTTTCGGACCGAAAGGCAACTTGGAGACCTCTTTCTTTCACAACTTTATTAATATTTTTCGTGATGAGGTGGTATGGTAAACACATGTACTTTTTCTCCTGGTTACTTTGAGATATCAAACTTGTGGATTCGCGGATTGTATTTTTTATTTTTGTTTTTCTAATTAATTTATTGATTATTTCTATGTCAAAGCCATTATATGTCGCGGTATTTTTAATGAAATCCAGTTCTATTTCATATCTCTCTTTTGTTAACGGAAAATTTAGTAACCGATTGACTAAGAAATTAAAGGAAGCTGTCTTATGTTGATAACTATGATTTGAATCCGCGATGATGAATCTATTAACATTGGTTTCTTTCCGGAAAATATCGATTTCTATTTTATGTTTATTCCTAATCAGTAAAGTATCTAAAAATGGTATCCTGCCATTGTGTTCCTTTTCCACCGTAAATTTAATCGTCGGAAATTTCAAATTTAATTGATTAATGTCTAATTCGCATTTCCGTGTATCAAAAATCGCGAGAATGTCATCTACGTACCTAATCCAGACTCTCGGGAAATATTTAGCGTTATTTTTAAATTCTACTTCAAATTGACTCGTGAATAAATTGGCTATCAAAGGAGATAGGCAGTTACCCATTGTTGTGCCTTGTTTCTGTTCATAAAATTTTTCTCCTACTTGGAAACAATTTTGTTTCATGCACAGAGTTGTCAATCTCATGTATTCTTTTATTTTTGAAGGTTCAATGTTATTCTTGTGGAGCAATTTCTCTAAATATTTCATAGTCTCTGGAATAGGTACCAAGGGGAATAAAGACGCTACATCGAACGAAACTAAAATTTCCCCGGCTTCCAGTTCACAATCTTTAATTAATTTAACAAATTCTAAGGAATTACTAACTGACAAATTTTCTGGTTTTACGGGTAATTTTTTAAATTCATTCACTAACCATTTGGAAATCAAGTAAGTCGGTGAGTTGATACCTGAAACGATAGGTCTCATCCAGTTACCTGGTTTATGTATCTTCGGCAAGCAATACATTCTTGGTACTAAAGGATTACTAAACATTCAATTTATACTTTTGGGTAGAAGTTATTAAAATTGGACATTTCTTAAACGCGCCTTTTGTGTCACTAATCATTTTAGGTAACGGGTTTCTCTTAATTTTCTCTACATACGGACCTTCGGCAATTAAATTTTTGACTCTGAAAATAGTCGATTTTGTCCATAATTACTAACTTGTTCCCTTTATCTGCTTTTAGGTAAAAACAGTCCTTCGATCTAAGAGTTTTAATGATATTCCATTCTTTATTGACAGACTTCTGTTTGTGCTGCTGCAAATTCTTATCGATTTGGGTTTTACAAGCTTCTCGAATAAAGTTTTTTGGCCCTTGTTCAAAATACTTAATCGAAGTTTCGATACTTGCAATCACCTGTTCTATAGGAATCTGACGGCTTGGCAAACAGTATTTTAAACCTTTGTTTAACAAATCTATTTCTAAGTCACTAAAATTCTCGGATGATTGATTGATCACTAGTGTTTCTTTTATAGGAATTCTATTAATATACTTTTTTGGTGGACATAACTTTCTGAATTTCGTATTAAGTTTTAAACATTTCTTTTTCAATTTATGGTCTTTAATTTCCGTTATTTTCCTATAAAAATTACACCACTCTTCAAATTCCTTATTGTTCATGTTTTTAGTTAATTTTAAATGCAAATTATATACGTAATTCTAATTTACTATGTTTACTGTACAGATATTTCATTTCTAAGTTCAACCATTGCATTTTTGCATATGAAATGACCTTATCGTTATTTCTACAATTTGCCGTTACCTTTACGTTCATGAATTTAGGAAAAACATTGTTACTTTTACACCGTTTCAGGAAATTAATATCTGTACTTATGAGTTTAACTTTAATATATAACTTATGAAATCTATTAAACTCTGACCGGGAAGTCATTGTGAAAAGTCTTTCTTTGGAGACTGTGGTTATGTAAAAACTTAAAAAAAAGGTATATAACCCCTTACCACAATTATTAATCGTATCCTAAATACGTATTTCGACAACTAAGTTGTCATCATCAGTAGGTAAAACCACTAATCAAGGTGTCGCACATGGGGCACAGTAAAGCTAGAACACCGCTTACGCAACAACTACTTTACACGGCGTCCACTAATTTAAACATGCAAATATATCCAACGGAAAGATCGACAAACTTACCTCTCTAGGGAAACGGCATTCACATATATATATTCGTTCAATATATTTCAAATTGGAGTACTATCAGTAAAAGATCAGAAGTATAACGAGACTTTTAGAGAATGCTGTCATCGAAAAATAACACTTTTGAAGTAATGTTTTAGTTGCATCAGTTATAAATTTCAGTTTAAAATTTGAAGAAAATAATTTTGCGTAATTAATGTATTTAAGCTTGTAATTTTAGTTTACATAAGCTAGTTATTTTAAGAATTACATCGTTTTAAAAATGTACTATATGATTCAAAACACTTTTATAAGTGGTGGCTATGGATTACGTACATTTCAAAAAGGTATGTCTTAATATGATTTACTTATCTGTCAAATGTGATTTAAATGTCAGAATATTGTATTAGTAAATAATAAATTTTCTGTTGATATAAATTATTTATTAAAAATGTTGAAGGAACAATTTAAAATTAGAGTAGAAAGGAACATATATGAAACTGTTGAAAATGATAACACAATCTAACTCGACGTTTCATATTTTCAAAAACTCTTATAAGCATCTCCGGCGTAATTCGATTACATTTTTCTTGAATTTTTTGCTTTTAATTCATCAATAGTACCTATGATAGGTTATTTATTAACTGTATTTTTTAAATGAGGAAATATGAAATAGTTTAATGATTTAATGGTATTAAATCAGGTGACCGAGGTGGATAGGAATTTTCTTTTCTAGCGCTAATTAAACGGTTGTCATAAAATTCCCTTAAATAATGGAGAGTAGTTTGTGCCATATGTGCTGTTGCATCATCTTGTTGGAAATACCCTTGGGTTAATTCATCATCGTGGAGCTGATTGACAAATATTTCTAAAATATTATCTTTGCATCGCGCGGCTGTCACCGATTCATCGAAAAAAATAGGTCCAATAATTCGCCTTCGTGAAATATCTACCCAAATACCTAGTTCTAAAGGGTGTAGTGGTGTTCCTCTAAAATAATGAGGATTATCAGCACTCCATATTCTCATTTTTTGTGTATTTATACCACCTGACAGATGAAACCATGCTTCATCAGTAAAGAATGTTAAATTTAAATTGTCATCGTGCATTGCATTGATAAACTAATTGCAATATGTTACCCTGCTTTCATAATCTGGAGGCAATAATTCACTATATAAATTTATTTTGCAGGGATATAATCCCAAATCTATCTTATTAATTCTTTGGCAAGTGCTTATTAACTTGCTGGTACAGTCTCCGAATAGATTAAGGGTTGTCTGATATCCTTTGTTGCACATTTGCAACAGAATCTTGACTACGTATTGTAGGTCTGCCACTCCATTTTTTTCGTCGAACAGTTCCAGTGTCTCGCAATTTGCTTACTATATAACGAATGTTATTATAAAATACGGCTTCATCAATTATTACGTCTGGATATTTCAAACGAAATTCTTGTAAACATGGTTGACTTCTATACCTCCATTCACCCTTTTCGATATATCCATTGCGAAAATATGATTTAATATTGAATGCCTTTTGTTGATCAATAAATACCATTTTTAGTTAGTTATCAATTAATTCAACATAATAATTATAACTGTAAACATGGACAATAACAACAATAACAACTGCGTAATACGTGCAACGTATTGATAAATATCCCTTTTTTGTATATCAACATAATAAGTTACTCCAAACGTTAATACAATATTCAAACTAACCAGAATTCTGTCATTTACAATTAATCACATTTGACAGATAAGTAAATTAAGTTAAGACCACAGCCACCAGTTATAAAAAGTGTTTTGAATCATATAGTATAACAACAACTAAGACTGGATAATTCAAGAGATTAATAAAAAACTCATTCGTTGTTAAATCTCATCTCATTTGTATTGGGGATGTATTACCATAAAGAGTACAAGTCCGCTGAATATAATGAAAAACAGTCCTATGAAGTTCGCCAATAATTCTCCTTGATTTATCCAGGGGATCCTAGAAATATATAGAGAAGTTACAAAAGATTTCACAATAAAGGTTTTTAAACTAAAAAAAAAAGGAATTGATCCAATTCTATTCACTATGATTATTGTTACGTGCAGGTTTTTAGTAGACATTGTCAATATAATTTTTCGATGTAAATAGATATGAAATGTAAGAAAGCCTAAATGATACGATGAACACCGCACATGGCCATATATTGTCGTCATCCGTTGTGAATTCGAACACACCAGTTAAATTCGAACATTTGGCGGTTTTTGTAGTTAATTGGTTTGCTAATAGATGCCAACACCAGCCTATAGGTAAACTACATTGGTACTAGTGGTTTCTTCATTAGTTAGTAACTGGTGTTCAGAAACATTCGAAGTCAAGTGGGCTCTGAACAAAAAATCGTATATCTTTACTTAAGTATCTGATTTGTAATAATTATTAAATGTCAACTGTTGTCTGTCAAAAATCAATCTATCTCAGACATGACTTCATATTTTCAAGGACTACTTTGACTTCGAATGTTTCTGAACACCCGTTATTATTATAACGGGTGTTCAGAAACATTCGAAGTCAAAGTAGTCCTTGAAAATATGAAGTCATGTCTGATATAGATTGATACATTTACTTAATACAATTTAATAGGTTATCATACACGCAAATGTCAGTTTATGTCGAAATATATTACTTTAATATGCCATATTAATTAATATAAACTAGTCAAATAATGATTTTAGAAGGTAACAGTAATTAATTTGCAAATTTCAAATTAAGTATTTTGATATTTTAGAGAATTCTTGCTGAACAATAGCACCTCTTCATGCGATAACTGGAAAAAATTAAATAATCCAATTAATATGCTGTTCATTCTTATGTAATAAAGCTCATCTAATCTGTACTAACATGTAAAAAGACAATGCAGAATTAAGAGGAAATAACTTTACCAGTAAAGGTTTTATTCATCTTATAGTGACAATAGTATCTAGTTATCGTACTAGTTTAATATATTAACATTCAATAAATTATTGTAAGAAATGGCTTAAAATAAATTTGAAACAAATAAATTGTTTGTAGAGTCCTTAGATTACAACCTTATAATAAATATCATAAATTGTAGTTGTATAAATTACCCACAATAATGACCATAATTATAAAAGATGTTGAAAATGTCCACCACCTCCTTCCAAGCATTTTACGCACCTCCTCCGAATGCTACTAAATACATTTTGCAGTATGGGACTATTTCTAATTTCCCTTATTTTATTTATAATTCTGTCTTGGAGATCTATATAATCTTGCACTGGTACTTGATAAATTGAATTTTTTAAAAAAGGCCATAAATAGTAATCACACGGTGTAAGATCACAAGATCTTGGAGGGAATTCATGATCGCTGTTCAAACTAATTAAACGATTTCCAAACACTTCTTGTAACATATTCATTGGTTCCCCCGCTGTGTGAGCTCTAGCACCATCTTGTTGAAAGTATCCCAAAGCTAGTTCGTCATCGCGAAGTTGATTAGAGGAAGGCAATAGTATTTCCTGTCGATATCTTTCTGCAGTCAAGGTACCATTAAAAAAAAATGGACCAATAATCCTTCTTCTACTTATAGCGCACCAAACACCAACTTTCTGAGGATGTAAAGGAGCTTCAACATAAAAATTATTGGGCTTTGTATCACTCCACATTCTCATGTTTTGCGAGTTAACATATCCACTAACATGAAACCATGCTTCGTCTGAAAAGAAAGTTTTGTCTAGGACATCCTCATTAAAATTATTTGTAAACCATTCGCAAAATACTACTCGTCGCGGATAATCAATATCGAGGATTTCTTGCAAACAAGTTATACGATATGGGAATAACTGTAAATCTTCTTTTAAAACTTTATGGCAAGAACCAACTGACAACCCGGTTTGTTGAGCAAGAGTTCTTACTGAAGTTTTAGGGGCATCAGTCATTATTTCTCTAACATTCCCAATCACTTTTTCTGTCCGGACTTTTGGTCGCCCACCACCCTCTTGGCGTCCCACACCACCAATTTGTCGAAAAACTGGAACAATTCTGATTAGTGTATACTGAAAAGTATTATAATCAAAAGCAAGGTTGGGAAATTCATCTCGAAATTCTACCAAACAAGCTTGAATTGAATACTTCCACTGGCCATCGATCTTTTGACCATTTCGAAAATATGCTTCAACCATGAATGCTTTGTGTACGTTAGTAAATACCATTTTCAAAATTAAGAAATATAAATTAGTATCTTCGATATTAGATTCTGACAATTTTTGACAGACAACAGTTGACATTTAATAATTATTACAAATCAGATACTTAAGTAAAGATATACGATTTTTTGTTCAGAGCCCACTTGACTTCGAATGTTTCTGAACACCCGTTAGTATTATATAGTATTGTTGCCAAGTCTTTGTATTCTCTGTATTTAAAAGAATTATAATCAAACATCAAATAAGGTTTTGGTATGAAGAATGAGATAGTTTTTAGCGTTATTTTCACCAAAAAGTCTTCGTTGCTCATATTCTTAAGAAATCTATGAATAAATATTGTTAACTATAAGAGTATGCGACGTGGCAACAGTGCACGGTACCGTGGATATAATAAAAATGCAAATCATAATGGCGTAGTGTTTACAGTATAATGCTCGAACAGACGTTGCATAAATATAGCCTTAACAAAAAATCGGTCGTGTTTTTATTTATTCAGGCAATGAATTGGAACACCACGGGGAGAATATTTAAAAGATCACCTGGATGCCAACAGTATCGCAATTACGACACGAAATTTACAAAAAGCCGTTACTGGTGTAAAAAATTAAAAAAACTTAGGGGGGCATCATAATATTCCTGCTTAAACGTTGTACAATAAAGTCAAATAAAATTACCCTCTCACATCTGGGGGTCCAACTGCATTATCTCTCAATGAAGAGAGGTTTCTGATAGAAGGGATAAAGATTGTTTCGGATTTTACACGAAACGATATACGCTTATTTGTCAAACTATACCTAGATAGAAAAAGTGGTTCTATTACTTTTTGAAAAGAAATAAAACTCTAACTGAAAGACTGGCTCAATATATTGAGTGCTGCAGAGTTGAATTATCTTCCCAAGTAATACACGAATATTTTGGTCATTTAGAAGAAAGTCCCATCCCGTAATATTTTCAACTATGACGAAACCAATTTGTCAGACGACCCTGGGCGGACCAACATCGTGTATAAGAGGGGATCTAAACGTGTAGATAGAGTTATAGACTCTAGTAAATCAAGCACTTCAATAATGACAAACGTTAGTGCATCAGGAAGTGTATTACCACCATATGCTGTATGCAAAGCCACGCATATGAACGATAATCGATCTAGGAGCGGTTGGTTCGATGGACCAATTTTTGAAAATTTGCTTCAGGAAGTAGTACCTAACTTTAAGAAGTGTGAAATGGAAAAATCGTAATAAAAAACAAGCCATTCAACCACACTTCCTTGCATGTTATAAATGCGTGCCAACAATACAATATATTGTTTATTCTACTTCCACTTAATGCGATCCACTTACTTCAACCGTTGGATGTCTCCCGTTCTGTTCCATTTAAGAAGATTTGGCGAAAAAAAATTGAAACAATGGAAAATTAAAAGTCGATGTGTTCTTCCAAAGTCTGAATTTCCCAGATTATTGAAGAAAGACCTTGAGGAAATTTTGACTCGTTCTCATCAAAACATCTTTTCTTGATTTAGAGCCTGTAGTATTGTGCCATTTGACAGGCAAATTGTCTTAGATAAATTGCCAAAGAGAACGCATGTAGGTAGCGGCAACGAATGGTCAGCAACTTTCGTAGACTTTCTACAACAGTCCCGTCTGTTGGAGAGTCAACCTTCTCAGACGCGGAGGCAAGAAGATTGCGTGACTGAAGGTGTTGGAACATACACCCTATAGCTCAGGTTTATCGCATCCGACTTTGCTCTATTTCCCAATGTGAAGAACAGGCTGAAAGCGAGGGAGATTTTCTACGATGAGGATTTTGCAGCGTGGGATCACGAATTTGTCCAGCTTTCAGAAGAGGCGTAGAGGAGTTGGTTTGATGTTTGGTTTCGAAGAGTAGATAAGTGTAGAGAACGTCGTGGATATTATTTTGAAAGACTTTAAAGATTAAAGATCTATTGTAAAACTTTTGTATAAGCTCTTAGAGGGTACTTACCATGCTGTGATTGAAATTCTTAGAAGTAATCCGGTTGCAATGGCTAATGCAGCTAACCCATATATAATTGTCCCACACTGTGCGTGGTAACTGCCAATAAACTGCGGCAAAATGGGTATTAAATGTGTTAGAATTCCGCAGACAAACTATAAAAGAAAGAGAATGTAATATTGTTTCATAAAATGACACCAAGTTTTTGTCGTACTTGTGCTATAAAAAGTAAATATGTTCCGAAGCCTATCCAAGAATGGAAACTAATAAAGTGCTGCTCTAAATTTGTATCGAATATTGCTGCAAGTCCGATTGTTGTTAGTACAAACCCAACCAAATGACTTACAATGTGGACTATTTTATTTATATTTCTTGACCACGTTTTCTGAACTCTGTAGGTCAGAATTGCTAAAACAAATTCAATATACAATAGTATATTATTTAATGAGCAAGTAATGAAAGCTATTACTCACGATAATGAAGTTTGCAACACGAGCCGACGGCGAGTGTTGTAAATTATTTGAGTGAGTAATAGCCATTACTTGCGAATAGAATACATACTATACTTTTTCTACGACCTTGAAATGACATTTTATAAATTTTATGTTATATCTTTATTAAATGAAAACACTAATATGTATTAACAACTTGTTTAAACATTACATACTTCATTTATTATTATTAAAGTTAATGGTGACATTTGAACAATTTGTTAAATTTTATTGAAGGAATGGAATTAGAATTCTTTTTAAAATTAATTTCATTTGTATGAATGAATGTGCTAACACGTTTTACAAAATTCTGAGGATCATGAAAAAAATTGCATAAAAGTGTGTTGACATATCTCGACAATTTGACATTAAAAATTTAAAATTTCCCAACTTAGTTGCTAGACAAACATCGTTGGGCTCTTCATTTATACATTTTTTCACTTGATCTGCAGTAAATGTTCTCACTTTCTTTGCCAGATACCCTTCCGATTTCCGTTTCAAAAGTGCTCTTAGTTTGGAATAAGTTTCAATGTTTATGTTATTATTAATCGTGAGCGTACTTCTCAACATAGAGAAAGTCGACCATAATGACGACGACTTGTATTTATCAGAAAGTTTTCCAAAATACGCAATGAGAACATTCTCCGAAAAAGAGTTTACATTTTTCCGTATTCGCCATTCCATGAAAGATTTGTAGACCTGCTTGTATTTTTTTCTAGATTTTTTGGGAAACAAATTCATATAATATACTTGCGCTGCCTTTACTATCTTAGGAGAAGTGCAAATTTCATCTGCTTCTCCGTCAGAGTCCATACTTTTCACTTATGATTATACAAATTATAGCAAAATAATAATTGTGAACGTAAACGACGTGAACAACAATTTTTATTAAATTTGACAGGTGTTAGTCACGGTTCCACAACACTCTTAGAGCGCGCGGTAACAAATTCGAAGTGTTGGGTAATGAGAAATTCAGATCTGTCATTGGTTCTAAAGTGTTGAGCAATGAATACGCAGAACTGTGATTGGATTTAAAGTGTTGAGTAATGAGTATTATTGTATATTGAGAAATTAATTAATATTATCTCTCATAAATTGCTATGTTAATGAGTGTATTACTAAATAGGAGTAGAAAATAGTATATTAAAAAACGAGTTTCATAAGGCACCATTTTGCCGCACGAGATCAGTTTAGAAAACGAGCCGCTTGCGGCGAGTTTTCTAAAGAGCGAATGCGGCAAAAGGCCTTATCAAACGAGTTTTTTATACAATTTTTTCTATTTTGCGTTTTTTACATTAATAAATTGGAATAATTGGAATTATTTCATTTGAAAGTTCAGAGTTTAATTTTTATATAAAGCATGCAGTAGGTCACATTGATACTTGACATTTTCAAATTTAAATCTTGCTATCCGCGAAGTATATTATATTACATATTATTTATTAATTTTCGTTAATATTACTTGATATTTCATTTAAAAATATAAACATGAGTGACATAGAAACATATATATGTTGTTGTCAATTGTATACAACATACTTTGTTTGTGTAAAATACGAACATATATCATATCTGTCAAATGTACATAAATTCTTAAAATCATATGACAGCAATGATATTTATTTCTGTATTCGAACAACGCCAACATTGAAAAATGAAAAATAGTGTATCGAAATAGAGCTCATTTCGATACTGTTTTTGGTTTCATAATGAGTTCATTTCGAACGCAAAATAGAAAAATGTAATTTAAGTCTCAGTAAATAGTTATTTAAGTAATAAGGGAGGTAAGTAACATTTACTAGTCGAGGACTAGTTTGCGTCCGAGGGCTTGGCCGAGGACTTGCAATAGAGTTCGAGACTGGTAAATGTTACCTCCCGAATTGCTTATAACATTTTTCCCACTCCCCAGACAATAAAATCCTCAAAAATTAAATGTAATCATGATAAACAGTAACGGTGAACAACCTCGGAATTAGACACATCTGAAACGTTACTAGGCAGTTCCTACATACAATTGTTTATAAACACAAATAAAACGAAATTTGACAATTCAGTTGTGTTAATTGTGGTTTAAAAATTAGTGTTCCCAATGTAGAAGACGAAGCGAAAGAGGCTTGTTTGGATTTACTTCCGGAGAAGTCAATGAAACGCTACGAGTTAACTTACAAATTGTTCAAGAAATGGTGTCAAGTTAAGGATACCACCATCGTTTCGGAGTCCCTGCTGTTAGCGTATTTTCTGGAGAAATCTAAAAAATTCAAGGCTCCATCCAGTTTGTGGTGTGAATACTTGATACTCAAGAGTACATTATTTATAAATGAAAATATTGACATATCAAAGTATCCCAAATTACGTGCGTTTTTGAAAAGAAAAAATGATGGATACAGGCCTAAAAAGTCATGTGTGTTCACAAGGGAAGAGATAAATTTATTTCTTGAAAGCGCTCCGGATGATATGTACTTACTTATGAAGGTATGCTAAACTTTTAATTATAATGTCTTCTAAATTGAACATTTCAGGTAGTGATGTTAATGGGAATTGCTGGAGCATGTCGCGGCCAGGAGTTATGCGAAATGAAGTTGATGGATGTGAAAGAAATAAATGAAATAATTATTGTTACAATACCAGATTCGAAAAATGGAATGCCGCGTACATTTACAATTACAGCCTCTAAAGGAAATAACTATTGCTATTTGCAAATTGTCAAAAAATATATCAACATTCGATCCAAAATTGCAAATGTACGTTTTTTCATGCGTTATCATGGAGGGAGATGTTATAATCAACCTGTCGGTAAAAATACAATCGCGGAAATTCCTTGTAAGATAGATAGCAAAATATCTGAATTTAGACAACCCCAAACTCTATACAGGTCATTCGTTCAGAAGAACGTCAACAACATTATTAGCGAATACTGGAGTAGAAGTTCTCACACTAAAGAGGCACGGGGGCTGGAAGTCTAGTAGTATTGCGGAAACCTACGTAGCCGATTCTATTGCTAACAAAAAAGCGATTGCCAATAAGGTTTTATATGATAATCAGGGTACAAATTATA
The DNA here is from genome assembly GCA_935421215.2 of Melolontha melolontha. Lineage (NCBI taxonomy): Eukaryota > Metazoa > Arthropoda > Insecta > Coleoptera > Scarabaeidae > Melolontha > Melolontha melolontha. Next base: position 19,368,872 of record OW285241.1, on the reverse strand, counting down.
CTGAAGCATCTTCGGCGATGATAGTGTCAAATGAAACCACGGAATTAAGTGTTGCTGATAAAGTAGGTGATAATAACATTGAATTATCAAGAAATATAAATAAATATCCCAATTTTGTTAATAATGTTACTAATTGTACAAACTGTAATATTACCATAAATATAAATTAATAGAACACGTGTTTTGATGCACTTTTTTCCCTAAAGGACGTAAGTAAATTACTTACGCCCCGTTGTCATATCAATCACAGTCATTTCAGTAAAACCAACTTACGTCTATAGAAACAATGTATTAATGGTATGCTTACTATAAGGGGAGTGGGAAAACTAAATTTATGCATATGAGTAGAGATAGGCATTCTCGGTCGGCTTGCATTGGCGTAGAAGAGCGAGTCATTTGAATGATTCAGAGTTGCTGTCGGCTCAAGTTGTGCGTCTCGGGTTTTCCACATTAGTACGTCAACAGCTAGCATAATGCGTAGATGTATTTAGGAATACGCGTAGGTATGTGTAATTCGAACGCAAAGCATTGAAAATGTCGAAAGTTCATAGAAATGCATCAACTTGCCTGTTTGGTAAGATAGTAAGCAGATTTTTATGACAATTCCCAGACTTAAGATATAATGGTAAAGTAGTGAGGTGGTCAGTTTGTGAGAAAAGTTTATTATGTTGGAATCCACGTTTGTGCAGGAAACGTGAATAATTCAACGCGAAAATCTAAAAGAACCGGAGAGAGACCGTATAATGAATTTCTTTGTGATTTAAGTATGATATTAAATGCATGTAACATACCGGTTGAAAAAATTGGACAAAGAATGTTTAGTCAGTTTTCGAACAAATTACAATCCTACGTGGAAACTACCATGTCCGAGGACGCTACGTAGGTATTTACCGATGATGCGCGAAAAACTGGATAATTATGTTAAAACCGTAGTAATAAATAAAAGACTGGCTCACTATAGATGAAACTACAAATATAAAAAAATTCCATTGTATCGATTCTTGTACGGACAATGACATCGCAAGTACCGTCACACCTTTATTTGTTAGTCTGTAAGAGACTGCAAGAATCTACTGCTGTAGCACTTCATAATGTATTAGTTAGAACGCTACACAACTTTGAAATTAATGTTATCGATGCTGCCGCAGTTATACATCGCATGGGATAATTATTTGAAGAAGTTCAGTCAAACTTATTACACGTTATATGTCTGCTTCGTGCTTAACATCTTGTTGCAGACACTATACGGAAATGTTATCTCGATATGAATCAACAACTAGGACAGACGAAAGCGGTTTTTCTTAAATCTCCAAAACGTATTCGGCTCTTTCATTCACAATCTCCAGACGTCCTGGCACCGCTGCAGCCAATTATTACATAATGGGGTACATGGTTAGAGGCAGCATTTTATTATTTTAAATATTTTATTTTGATAAGATAAAGTTAGTGATTTTACAACTAAACTCTAAAGAAGCAGCTGCAATAAGGCTCAGTCAAATGCAATTTCAAAATGTTCAAGTTACAGCAGATTTAAAAATTATTTACGTGAATTACATTCTTCAAAAGTAAAGAGAACCATTTTCAACATTAATTTTAGAAAACGACAAACAGCAAAACCAAACACAAACGTAATCAGGAACACGAAAAACTTGAATAAATTAATGCAATATTAATTTGACAGGTGCCATAATTACATAGCCAACTAAGATAATATTCTAATAATACTCAAAACTACAGTACACTAATTTTGGTTCAATAATGTCATCGCAATCGGGCGAAATTTAACAAACTTTTAAGATTCTGTATCTTGAAAACAAAAGGCGATCGGACATTAGTGTATAAGAACTTTTTTAGTATTTTATGGTTTTCTATCCCGTGGTACTATGCATTGTAGTTTTTTCAATGTCACCTTATATATGTTACTTTAGCAACTGATTAACGTCGAATTAAAAGTTTATTAATTCGTATAATTATTGTATTAAATTTTATTAATCTGTTTTGAAACGTTTTGAAATTATTTTCATTCCAATTTTGTGTTCTAATATACTGAATTTATTATTATATTACTGTGCCAAATTTGAAGATCATTTTAGAGATTTCATATAAATATAATACAAACTAACGACAGTTTTTTTTACTTGTACTTTACTCAAGAAATATATTGTACTGGGTTTTTATCACTACACGCAAAAAAAAAAAATTAAGCGTGTTGGTACATATTGAATAAAATTGCATTTTACTGATAATTTTATTCTATTCATGATTCTATAATAATTAAACTTAGGTATATACTGTGTGAAAATCTTTTGTAAGGTTCTACTACAGATCTGCTGGTTGAAGTAATTATCTTTCTGTTAAAGAAACTCTGAAATCGCTTATTTAACTAATTAATCATTTATATTTTTTATATTCATTTGTTATGCAGTTTTACTGTTTAATTCACTTATTTATAATTTAGAATTTAGTTCAATTTAAGGTAAAATAACTTGTATTTTGTATTAAATATTTAAAATCATGATATACTGAGTGATTATTTTTCTTTGGTTATATTTTGACCATTTGAATTTTGTTAATTCGGATTATTATTATACTTTGTGGCTAAATAGTTATCTATTACTTTTTTTGTTATTCTTGATTTCTATCTAATATAGGAATTAACTATTTTAGAGCCTTTTTTCTTTTATTTTCAGGTATCCTTTAGATTAGTTTACCATATTGGTTTATTTAGTAGTTTGTAAACGCATGCGCCTGCGATCGCGCGAAGTCTTTTCTCAGTTTTCAGACTCCAGCTTTCGTACACAAAACTGAGTGACGCTACATATTTATATTAAGTCAATACACGACCGTCTCCACTGACTAAGGGCATATATGATAAATAGAAGCTCCTATATTATTGTGCGTTACGACTACCGGTTTCATTCCGATTTCGGCCATCTTGAGTTCTTCACTTCACGCCTGCACGCGCACAATAACACTGTATTACGTAAAAATGTTGATTTTTACTATATTAAGACAACATTTTAACAACGGTATTGTGAAAGATCCGTTGTACAAATTTAAAGACCATTTTAACAATGCGAATATTACATCGCTAGATGTGGAACGATCTTTTTCTACGTCAAAATAGATATCTATACACAGCAAAGGACAAATCTCAAGGAGACTGCTGTAGAAACGCATGCTATGCTGCGGGTGTTCACTCACGCACATTCGGATTTTTTCTAAGCATCCAAGTATATTAAGCGTTTTCAATAATTCTACGATAATTTTTTTCTAAATAACGCGCAGTTTTATTTTGGTAAACCCCACGCAGTGGCGGCAATGCAGGTCGACCTAAGTGCCTGTCTCTACATATGAGCAATAAGATTAGAGTTCCTATGGAGAATTACCGATTTAAAATATAAAATATTAAAAAAAAATATGTTAAAAAACGGGTGGCATGAATTACTTTCAAGGCTTCTAGTAACTGAAGTTATACGAATAACAATAATGATAATTTATTAAGGATATCTAACAAATAGTTAATAACATAACGTTTTTTTTATGTTTCAAAAAGATATAATGTAGACACTACATATTGCTATGAATAGTGAGTTAGAAGTTGGAAGTACCACTATTCACACCAACTCTGTCCAGCTTAGATACTCAGTCGGTTACTTTTCTTTTAATGAGACTGCTTTCCTCTCCGCGTTTCCAATGGAAAACGTGGAAAACACAATAATGTTAGTTAACTATTCTTATATTGGACGCCACTCAAAACTTGTTTGAGAAAATATTTAATAAAGTCTTTGATTTATTTAAAAGCACAAAAGACAAAAGGTAGAATTCAAAAACACAATGAAATTAAATGAAATTTTATTACAACACTAAAAAAAAAATGTCTTTATGAAGTATAAAGACTAATTTTGCATCATTAAACAAAATTATTAAGGTAAAAATATTATACGAATATTGACCGTTACGTATAATTAAACTTCCTTAAATGAATCCCGAGCAAAGTTAAAAATAATAAATTTCAAAGAAGTCTTTTAATTTCACCCCAGATAAACAACTTCAAAAAGTAAACAACAAATACTGACAGATCCGAAACAAATCTCTAAAACAAGCGTAAACGCAAGCAATAAAAAACTGCACTTGAACACCAAGTGAACAAAATTTTTAAAGTTAAAGAAATTTTTTTACGAGAAACTTTAAAAAACTGTCTTTGTCATCTATATTAACTACAATTAAACTATATATATCAAAATTCACAAATGAAAATACAATATTAAATGCATACAAATTAAATAATGATAATAAGTAATATCTTTCTTTTACTTACGTAAATAAAATCTGTTTTATTTTTTTACGAGACACCAGAGTCAGAAGAACGTACAATAATCACAAAATTACGAGAGTAACACACTCGTAAATATCACGGTAAAATGAAATCAATCACCATCCACAATTTAATACAATTCACGAAGCTACTATAAAACTAATAAAATATAGAATTATATTTTACCAAAATACGTCTTCATAATTCTGATCACATGAAGTGTCTAACGGAAATATCCAGGAAATCGACGTACAATAACAACGCAAGTCAAATACAAATATAATAAATCAAAATAAAATCAGTATTCATAGATAATTTCACAAAAATATACTCTGGCATCAAAAATTATTAATTCAATATAAAATAATGTTTTTCCAAAATGTTGCGGGGAAAAATCCACTGCAATATGTTTCACCATACTGTGGCTTCAGCAACAATATTCACAATATATGAAAAAACATTATTAAATAACATTTAGAGTATTAAGTGTAGATCAATACTTACATTCAGCCAAAAGAAAGGAGAAACCCATCAAAGACAGAAGTGCATGCCAATTCATTTGGGTGTCTACAAAACGCCCTCCCCATTCATATCCACCCTGGTAATGAATAGACCAAGCTAAGAACATAGCAGTCAAAATAAATACGAAAATACAACCAACCAGATATGGTATTTTTATATTTTTGATCGGAGATGATGGTGGCGATTGTAGGACCCTATAACAGGAACAAGTATAGTGAATTGATTCAGTTTTTACTTGATACAAATTTGTATTCTTATCCATTAGTAATAAACACGCAGATGCTAGAAATTTGATGATGAAGATTGATGAAGGAACCACTATCTAGCGAAACAATTATCATGTAAAATAATTTAGAAAAACTTGCTTTATATACAGTGTGGTCATAAAGTTTGGAACCAAGCTTATAACCGCATTATTTTACATTTTTAGGAAAAACGCTCGGATAGGTAAATTTTCTTTTTTAAAACGCCATCTTTTGACATACAATTTCTTTCTATGACGTCATTGGTTTTCGAGTGATGACGTTATCAACACTTTCTTTAACTGGCAACCATATTATTTTTTTCTCGTTTTTGGTAGATCTTTATATCCACCAAATAGTGATATAAAACAATTGGTATGTTGCATCACAATTTTTTTGAAAAAATGATATAAATTTAGAAAAAAATACGAAAATTTTATTTTTGTACAAAATTAAAATTAAATTAAAAAAATACATCTGAACTTAATTTATTGTAACAGTTAACGTAAATTTTCAAAATGGACCCCACCAACCAACTGACACTGTCCCAGCCGAGTGTAAACACTTCGTATACTCGCCTCAATTATGTCTGGGGATATTTGTGTAAGTTCTACGCGAATTCGTTCTTTTAAATCTTCTAAATTGTTCGGTTTGTTAAAATACACTTTCGATTTCAAATAACCCCAAAAAAAAAGTCTAACGGAGTCAGGTCAGGAGAACGAGGTGGCCATTCTATGGCGCCTCTCCGTCCAATCCATTTATTGGGAAATATTTCATCAAGATAGTGGCGAACCTTTACACCATAATGGGGAGGCGCCCCATCTTGTTGAAACCAAATATTTGGATGGGGTACATCACCATCCTCGTGATTTGGGAAAATAACAGCGAACGCTGGAACCAGTTCAAATCTTAAAAATTCTAAATATTGCACAGCAGTCAAATTTCCTTAAAAAAAATATGGTCCTAAAATGCGTCATCCAATCATTCCAACCCATACGTTAACTTTTCCTCTGCGCTGAGTATCACACGCTTGAGTCCAATGCGGACGGATTGTTCGGCGACCAATATCTGCAATTAAGGCGGTGAACAGATCCATTTAGGCAGAACGTAGCTTCATCTGAGAAGACGATGTTTTCCAAGAAATTTGGATGTTGGTCACAACGTAACATTACGTCTTCACAGAACTGCAGTCGACGATCTTCGTCATCCTCATGTAATTCCTGTACAAGTTGAACTTTGTAAGGACGATAGTGTTCTTTTTTAAATAAGTTGACGACAAATGAGTGAGCCACCTGATTGGCTAACGCAAGTTGTCTGGTGGAATCATGATGCCTTTCTTCTGCTTCTAGAAGCACATTTAGTTTCACATTTTCTCCTACTTGAGGTCTACCTTGCCGTGGTCGATCTTTTACGGATCCAGTTTCGGTAAACTTTCCAACTAGTTTTGTCACCGTAGACCTGGTAATTGGAGGTCTATCAGGGTGTTCATGGTTAAACAAATCGCATGCTTCTGCATGTGTTCTTTGTCTGTCCCCATACCCAACCATAATTAAAATTTCGATTCTTTCTCGCTCAGATAAATGTGCCATTTTTTATATTAGCGAAAATGAACAACGTTTACGCAATATCTCAAAAATTTAACGTCAAAAATAGAAATAAATTGTTGAACAATGTTGTCGCCATAGAAACAATTTCAAACTAAAATTTTTGTACATAAATTGTATAAAAAGAAGCAAGAATGTCATAAAGAAATATCTTGCAAAAAAGTGCGTGTTTTTGTTTTTGTAAATTTTTTGCATAGTAACATGAGTACATGTGCTTTTGACGATCCGGTTTGTTCAAGAAGAATATTTAAGTCCTCACACATGACAGAAGTGTGAAAAAAGCTTACTTACATATTTCAGTAAATTTTGTAAGCTTAATTAGTTTTTGAAATCTTAAATTTTTGGGCGATAATTTTAATTAAGAAATGGTCTGCCACATCATGTCAATTTTTTAAATAAATTAAACTTCTTTGGCCCTTTTTTGTGAAACTATTTAATGTTAAATAAGATTTTTTAATAAGTAATTGGCCGATTGGGAAGACGAATTTCTTTTGACCTGGAGCGAATAACGCAGATTACTATTGATTGCAAAGCATTTACACTCGGCTGGGACAGTGTCAGTTGGTTGGTGGGGTCCATTTTGAAAATTTACGTTAACTGCTACAATAAATTTAAGTTCAGATTTTTTTTTATTTAATTTTAATTTTGTACAAAAATAAAATTTTCGTATTTTTTTCTAAATTTATATAATTTTTTCAAAAAAATTGTGATGCAACATACCAATTGTTTTATATCACTATTTGGTGGATATAAAGATCTTTTCCAAAAAATGTAAAATAATGCGGTTATAAGCTTGGTTCCAAACTTTATGACCACACCAGTGGCGGCTCTTGATGACGTACGATGTGCGCTGCTGCACGGATGAGACTACTTCGAACTATTTCGGAAGATTTCGGTACGGTTACTTGCTTCTCTGTATATATGAAAGCTTAAGGCTCTACGCTATACCCGGCAATCCCACACTGAAATGAGTGTATTTTTCCGGCCTTTTTTTGGCTTCAAATTAAAAGTTGAAAGACCGCTCGATGTATGTATGACCATGTATCAATAAAAACTAGGTAGGTATTTACGTTTTTTTCAAAATTTTTGTACGGTTTGACTTTTATCGATAAAAAACAGAAAATCTATCCGGACAAATTTAGAGATAACCAGGCCAGCTAATGGAGTTATGAAATGTTTGTGTTGTAGGTATTTATAATATCTAGGTAGCTATACAGCCCGTTTTTGTCTAGATGTAAAAGTTGTTTAGTTATCAATAAAAATAAAAGTAAAAAACAGGCATCCGATACTCAACGTCCCTGAAAATATGCAGCCCACATTACAGCACACGGTAAAATAGAGTACAAGGTAGGTAGGTACCAAGACGTCATGTTGAGAGGGTCTAGTCATTTATATGTGAACAAACTAATTTGCAGCTAATAAATTACTGCATTTACATAAGTAAATAGTTTGTATTTAAAAAAAAATAGAATAAAAAATAATTAGAGATCTTTTTTCATAATACTTCTTATAGATTGATCAGGGGTCAAAGGATTATGTAAATTGGCTCCACAGGCTTCTACCTATAACAATATTAACTTATCAACCAATAAATCGGCGTAAATATTGAAATAAATGCTGCAACTGGTTCAATGGCTAATTAAATTACCTTTGATTGAGTTTTAAGAGAATTTTGATCCATAATAATCACCGCAAATTAAGTGCGGATCGGAGACTAAACATCAAAGATGAATTTTCTAGTCATTTATATGTTAACAAACTAATTTGCAGCTAATAAATTACTGTATTTACATAAGTAAATAGTTTGTATTTAAAAAAAATTAGAATAAAAAATAATTAGAGATCTTTTTTCATAATACTTCTTATAGATTGATCTCTATGATACCTCGCGTCAATTATTTCTGGAAGCATTGCATTGATATAAAATTTTTCCAGATGTTCAATCATATGATGATTCCAGAAACCATCATTTCGTTCTATTACTATATATTTCAAATCGTGTTTAGTATAAACTACGAAATAACATTTCTCTCTTTTGGTGATGTGGAGTTGTCCCTGCACTTGATACATACAATTATCAAAAGGTTTTAGCAAAATTTTGTTACTATCATTTGCATCTAAGGTGCAATAATTAATTAATTTTTCGTTAATGGCTTCATGTATTAATTTATCACGCGCTGAATAAGGACATTTTATTTCGACAATAGAATCGAATCCAATTAATCCGTCTGGAGTGGCACCTAAAAATTTTTTCTTCTCGTCAATTAACAAACCGCATGCCTCAACTTTCAAATTTGTAATTTCCTTCCATAAATTTTTGCTTGGCCCTTTCTTCATTATCTATGCCATACTGTAGAGAATGTGGTAGTTTTTTATTATTGAATCTATTAGTATACAGCATATGTTTTATTGTACTAGCCGTGTCTGTTTTTTCTCTCATTTTACAAATCTTGCCAAAGTTACTTGCCGTTAATCTTATCTGTCTCTCTTTTTCCCATTCGTTGTTATGTCTCTGATTCACCGTCCTAATTTGAATATTAGGACAATCAGATAACAATTCATCAAGAAATTGTTTTCTCTTGCTTTCGTATTCCGGAATAGGCATGTCAGGTACCACGATTTTGCACCCTCCGTAATCCGAATCAGCACTTTGAATTCGAATTTTATTTTGTTTGCTTTTCTTTTTTATTGCTTGATTTAGTTTAAGATTTTTGAATTTTTCCAAATATACACCGTTAAAATTATCCCCATTAGTTTTCTTAACAAATGTATATACAAATGTCTCTTTATTATTATAATTTATGGCTGCCGCAAAACATCTCCCTTGGTACGAGCCTCCCAGCGAAAAATTTATTCTTTTTCCTCCCACGAATTTATTCACAACAGAATTGAAGGATTCTACGGCGTTATTGTCTACGTCATAAAGTAAACTGGAGGATAAATTGGCTACTCTATTCAAAGACTGAAAAAATATATCACATACAGCACTGCTTTTGAAATGTTTGTAATCAATAGTATTTGAATTGTTACCATTGTTACCATCTTTACTACAAAAATAGCTAGCACAGTTACTATGTTCTCCAAATATGTGGGCAGGTCCATTGAGAATATCATTTTTTAAGTTTTCAATTTTTTTTTGAAAAGAAACATTTTCATTTTTGCGGTACTTTATGGCACTAACTACAGCTGTTCTAAATTTAAGAATATTCTGCCGTAAAAAATTTCGTATACACATATCTGATCGAGGAGTTTTTGAAGTTTCTCGTATTTTCGTACAGAAGCACATGATTTCGACACTCAATTTTTTCAATAAAATATGTTGGTCCGTAAGGTTTTGCTGTTTGAATTTTTTTATATACACTACTATCCCCATTACCAATAATTGTTTTATATCGCAAATTATGCATTTCTATTGACATTCTAAACCCATCTAGAATAATAGCTGCTTCCATAGAAGTTGAAGAACTGTTCCAGTTTTGAAAACATTTATGAGACGGAACATTTTTTTTATCCTTATTTTTACAAAATTTGCACATTTTATTTTTTACTCCTACGTACAAAACTTTTTTACTTCTGGTCCCAATTACGCACCCAACGCCCGAGAGAGCGTTATAATTAGACTTGTAACTTCGTTTTGACCAAGCTCCATCCACTGTTACAGTTATAAAAGGTATTCCGTCGCTATCAATTTCTCCTGCTTCAATTGCCAACTTACGTTCTTCCTTTCCTGCAGCTAGCATTTCTTTTAATGCTAACTCCTCTGTATTTTTTAGCACTTTTCTTTCTATGTGCGCATACGTTGCTGAAGACATTTGAGGAATGTCTAAAGCTGCGGAAAATTCTGTTAATTGTGAATGACCCGCCCCTATTGCAACAGTTCCACACACCGCTGCTTCATTTACTCCACATTTTTTATTTTCATTTTCAGTACTGAATGTATCGGTTATTCCACACATGTTGCATTTATACGTAAAAACACTTTTAAAACCAAAATGTTTTTCCGCTTTTATTTCTACATTTTGAAAAGCACAGCCAAACATATCATGTCGTATTCCTTTTAGAACAGTAAACAGATGATTTATATCAACAATCCTACGTCCAGCAAGAGTAAAATTTGCAATATTGTTTAAATTTTCTGTTTCAATAAAAACCTCATCTGATATATCCGAATCAAAACTGTCGTCGCGTGCCGAATTTGTCTCAGTGAAAACAATTTCATTATCTACAATATTATCACGTTGAGACACTATTCGATTTTTCTACTTTTCCGTTTTGCAGCGGTTGTCAATCTTTTTTGGGAGTGAAGTCCCATTGTTGTTTATATTTCAAAATTACAACGGTCACCAACACTAATATCATATCGTCATATCTTTATCGAATTATATACATTTTTCCAAGTAACCAGGTGATTAACTTTAAATGACTAAGAAGGATTAGAAAGCCAGGTAATGCCGTAACCACTTTTAGAGGAAAACAAGTTAATACATTTGTTTGTCTTTTACTTTACACAAGCATGTAAGTATTTCAATTAGGTATGTATGGGTAAAATTGTGTAGCTTTACTACACTACTTATTTTATATTAGAACCTATTAAGTTACATTTGTTATAATAATACATCTATTCTTTATCTACGATTCAAAAAATTTTAGGCGGAAATACACAGATCATCTATCTGCTGAAAACAAGGCATAAATAAATCCCAAGTAGCTGATGTGTCAATAATCAAATTTGTTTGCTAATTTACATAATCCTTCGACCCTCTCAGCAGGGCGTCTTGGTCTGGTCTGTTGTAGTATGCTGTAATGTGGGTTGCATATTTCTGAAATCGTAATTTTTCGGGCACTAAAGTAGACCCTTAAACGAAGCAGTCTCATCCGTGCAGCAGCGCACATCGTACGTCATCAAGAGCCGCCCCTGGACCACACTGTGTATATATATATATATATATATACCGATCGTTTTGACAAATAGGATAAATAAAGCCGGGAAGAGGTAAGGGGTATGAAAATTCGCAAAGAAGTGGGGACGCGTACCTATGAGTCTAGATACCACGGTCTAGTAGCGCAAGTAGGCGACACAATACGCAGTTTACCGCAGTTAGTTGCAGTCAGTAGTTCACAGCAATCGGATCGAAGTGTGTATAACAAGGACAGGCCGCTACGTCCATAATGGATTTATTTTTAGTAAATGAGAAAATTGAAATTATAAGTTGGAATTTTCAAGGGAACACGTATGAAGAGATTAGAAACTTATTCCCTTTGTCCTTTCCTAACAGACCTGTGCCATCGATATCAACTATATCCCGCGTTATTAACAAATTTAAAACCTACGGATGTGTCGTTAACTGCTATCGATGCAGACGTAATAACCCGCCACGTGATGAGGATACGGAGGTAGCAATTTGTGCTTCTGTGGAAGAAAATAAAAATAAATCTCTTCGTGATATTGCCGAAGAATTAGATATTAGTAAATCAACTGCGTACGCGGTTTTGAAAAAAAACAAATATCGGTCATATAAATATCAAAACCACCAAGAGATTTTTGAGGATGATTATTTTCGTAGAATGGAGTTCTGTCAAACTATAATCGATAAAAATATTGAGATAAATAATTTTATTGAAAACATATGTTTTACGGACGAGTCCTCGTTTACTATTCATGGCGCACAAAATCCAAGTATTTGCCAATATTGGTCTCGAGACAATGAGCACAGAGTACTTCAAACTCGTACGCAATATCCACAGAAATTAAACATCTGGGTGGGTATTTACAATAATGACATTATAGGACCATTTTTTATTAACGGCAATTTGAATGGACAACGGTATTTGAATCTGCTACAAGAACATGTTATACCAGGTCTTGAAGAAGTCTCAGACAATATCAATAATGTATGGTTCCAACATGACGGGTGTCCTGCACATGAGCATAGGGATGTTCGGCAATATCTCCAAAATGTATTCCCAAATAAATTAATTTCGAAAGTGGGCACCATTCGATGGCCTGCAAGATCCCCTGATTTGGCTCCTCTTGACTTTTTCCTTTGGGGTTATATTAAAAATAAAATTTATAGTCATAACCGAGCTACAACTTTGCCAGAATTACGACAAAAAATTATTGAGGTTTGCCAAAATATTACTCCCGGTTTGTTGTCTAACGTTCGAAGAGAATTTTACGATAGAATGGGTTACTGTTTAATGCAAGAAGGGAAAGCATTCGAACACTTAATTTAATAAATTATAATTTATAAAATTAATTATTATTATAGTTTTAATTTGTTTAGATATTTTCAGAATGAGTTTAATTTATATTTTAAAGAGTACGCCCTGTTATTTAATTTTTAGAAGTCTTATTTAAGTTTTTCGTATAATAATATTCAGCTCGAAATAAATTTTATGTTTTAAATGGTACGTAGTTTTATTTCATTTTAATTTAGAGAAGTTTTTCCACTTAATTTGATGTTTTAAAAAATAAGTTGCCTTATGTTAATCTACTGTTAAAATTAAACGTTTTTACATTGCATATTATCATAGTTTGTGAAATGTCTTCAAGCACAACACGACGCATAATGCACCTTCTCAAACCTTCGCTAAACTGCTACCATACGCGCATGATATGCACACAGCATTCGTCGTTATCTGAATAAGCGGTGTGCTCTACAATATTGGTGGGGACGTACTTCCCTTGACCTCCTCTCCGCTTTTAATATCTTACAACTCAAAACGATCGGTATATAGATATAAAACGTGCCTTCAAATACTTTCCTCATTAAAGACGGCCATGCTCATTCAAAATTATACAATTGTAACAGATTACCTGGATTGTCACCAACTATTATCAAGTATATTGTGAATGTTTAGATTTGTGTATATGTATACTTGCTATTATTATAGGTTGATTATAATTGGAGACAGGCAAGCTTCAGGTGCTTTCCGCTGGATTTAGGAGTGGCCAGGTGGAAATATTAAAATTTTACTACCGAAATAAAGTTCGGTGTTGGATTTTTAGTTAGATTAGGTGTTATAATTTATGGAAACACTTTAATACAAATTCTATTCAAAGATGTCAAGCTTCTGTCCCGTGAAACGCATTACTTCCGGAGGAAAATCCGTGAATCTATTGAAATTCACAAACATCCCCACAATCTTAATATAGAGACGATGGCTATACGTTACATCCAACGTGGCAAACTCTATTGAATTCAACTACGAAATCCCACGCCCATTCGACACATGCGATTTGCTCATTGTCTGCAGCCAATAGCAGGCCACCATCTGACCTGGTCCACTCTATATAAGTTGTGCCGGTCTCCGTCCTAACATTCAGGGGTATGGAAGTTAAATGGACCGAAAAATGACTGATTGCAGCGCCATCTGACGATTAATTTAGCGTTTGTAGTATTTGAACGCGATAGGTGACAGCACTTCCGCTTTTCTTGTTTGTTGGTATTTCGCCATACATATTTGATATTCGTATTGTGTTGTGAGCTGTTGTATTGTTATTTTGTATATGTAATTTGGATATAGTTTCGTAAATCTTGTGAGTTGTTTTATAGTAGTGTAATATAGTGTGTTATAGAGAACAATTTTTTTTTCTAATATCCCGGGGGTTATATTCAGTAGTAAGGTAAGAACCGAATTATACAAATAATTGAATTATGAATTAAAAGCTTTCTTTTGCGTTTAGAATGAGTGGTGGATATATTCGACCATGTTCTGTGAAAGGATGTTACGATCGAAAATGTACCAGGTAATTTATCAAAACTGTAATGCAAATAAATCTGTTAATAAAAATAAAAAATTGTTTCTAGACGTCAGATTCCAGTAAAAGATCAAGCGATAAAAATTTTTAAATTCTATAATTCATTATTGTCAATAGAAATATCACTAAACAGCTCTTGTTATTGAAGAAAAAATGGAATCAACGCAAATTAAAATCAGAGATTTGGAAGCGATTTTTTTTTAATGAAGTAAGTTGCTGTATTGTGGAATGGCCGTAATGGTAATAACCTAGAACTTAATATGTTACAAGTTAATAAAATTTACGAAACTTTTTCAAGTCCTAGACGAGATGCTACTATAGCTTGAGAGAGTCCAGTTTCTATTAAGGAAATAATCTTTACCTTATTAAAATAGGATATTGAAACCATATAGAAAATAATTCAAAAAACGAGACTTTGGCAAACTGCAAATCTATATTGCCATTTCATTGACAATCAATATAATCAATCAGGGGCAAAATCTACATTGTGACAATTTCCTAAAATTTAAAATGACATCAATGACCAAAATTTATTACTCGCAGCTGTACATACTTCTAAATTGTATGTTTTCCTATTTTTTAGATCATGATCAACTATTTCAAAATACACAAGTTCAGCTAAAACAGTTGAAAAAGATTAAATCATGTGAGATGTGCATGCTAAAACTAACAACAACAGAGAATGAAAACCATCATTTGTTAATCCAAGCGAAAAGATATTCCGCTAAGTGTTTATTGTTGCCTACAACGGAATTTGTACAAATTCTTAAGGAAATCGACAAAATAATCAACACCTCATTGTCCAAATATTGTTTATGCAGTAATATTTGTAAAAAAATTGCAGATACAGTTGTCAACAGTATACAGTTTTATACAATCATTTGTGAAACTCACGAAAATGTTAAGTATTTTATGGTTACCGAAATTATGAAATTATCCATATTTTCTTGGGTAAGTCGTATAAACAAAATTATTAAAGGGGATTCGCGTTTTCATCCACAACAAAATTGTGATCCTGTGTTGCGATTAGCATATTGAAAGTTTTGCCAAAGGAGAAAGTAAAAAAATTACTTCTTCTAGGACTATTTTCTTTAAATGTTATTCAATTGATGTTGCAGATACTTCTTAGTGAAACATTTTAGTAATTATTGATGTATTTGGTAGGAATAACACACTTGGCTATATTTCACAAATTTTTATTATATTCTCTAATATTTATGTTTCAGCTGTTACGCCATTCCCAAAGAGTTTCTTAAAGCTTAGTTAATCTATGTAACAATGTAACTTATATACCTAGTTTTAGTGAAGGGGTGGTGGTTAGATGATATTTACAATGGTGTCTATGATGGGGGTGTTTATAAATTCTAGCTGTGTATTAGTGACTATTAAAGTGAAATTAAAATTAAACACGCCCAAAAGTAAAATGTAAAAGTCACTAATACATAGCTTGAATTTATAAACACCCCCATCGTAGACACCATTGTAAACATCACCTAACCACCACCTCATCACTAAAACTAGGTATATAAGTTACATTGTTACGTAGATTAAGTTAGTTTTGAGAAAGGTATAACAGCCGAAACATATATCTAAGAGAATATAATAAAAATTTATGAAATATAGCCAAGCGTGTTATTCCTACCAAGTACATCAATTATTTAAATGTTAGCTATAACTCACAATTTAATAGGATTTTAACTATGTTAACATTAGGGGTTATGAAAAGAAAGAAACGTATTATTAATAAATTACGATTTACAAACTTTTGCAAAGAATATTTTATAAATTTGACAATACCGACTGTATTGCAAGTTTTAACTTTTTTTGGCCTATCTTACAGGTGTTACAATGTGCGACATCCATTTTAAACCTTTGTATTGTTTTCCTTTCTTTTGTTATAATATTTTTTCATTTATTTGTAAATCTGTGTATATTTTTTTCTTTTTTGTGTTGCATATTTATATACAATATATATTATATACTTTGTACCCAATCATATAAATACTTCTTTTCACATAGCATGTATGTGTAATATTCATTTGTTTTGTATTTGACATTGATTCATACCAAAAACTTTTTTGTCGATGTATTTAGATGACAATTGGCGTAATACAAATATTTTGTACAAATGTATCTAATAAATGTTTTTATAATATATTATAGTATTTTATTATTCTTTACCCATACATTTTAGTCCAAGGACATATTATATTCTGATATAAATGAATTTATTCAGAAGCAAATTATTACTACGTTTTTTATTATAAAATATTTTGGCGAATTATGTACTAAATTATAAGTAAACCTGGAATATATTATAAATTGCAAATTATTTAAAAGATATCCTATTGATTGCTAAATAAAAAAGAAGTTAATTAGCTATTTTATATACATTTCATGTTTACTTATAATTTAGTACATAATTCGCTATAACTAGTATTTTAAATTTCGTTGTCACAGTAAATATACGAACCTAGAAAGAATGCAACTATAGATTTCTATTTGTTACGCTAGCAGAATCGCAAGACGGCGCTGTTGTCTATCTCACGTCTCTCTTCAAGGAGTTGCCGTTCTAAAGTATTCTTTTTCTATGCTAACATTCTTCAAGCTACTGCGAATTGAATATGTCCCTTGTAACAGTGGACGAAACGTTGGCAATTACGCCTAACTCGAGTTCCAACCCGGAAACCGATCTCTACATTCAGGTGTTTATATTTAAAAAAATTACGTCATATCGCTTTTTTAAGATGCACTGTATATTTCAGTTTCACGTAAGAAAACTTTAAAATCTTTTTTTTTGAAAAACTTCCCTTTTAATTTTTACTGAATTTATCCGCAACTTTACGAATTGTAAATATTTCGTTTTAAATATTTTTATTACATCTTTTTATCTAAATTAAGGGCCTCAAAAATAAACGTCGCTGGTTAGTGTTGCAATGTGATCAATGGGTTTAGAAAGAGAATAATCTAATCTTTTCATTTAATATCTCTTAGCTTTATTTAAATTTACATGATATTAGTGCATTTATTGCATTTATATGCATTTATTGAATTATGAAGTAATTTCACATTTTCACCATTAGGCATGAAGAGTTTTTTGAAGTGAAGATTGTAGGTTGATTACTGTAGAGTATTAATCAGTTGCTTAAATGATGTAAGACTGTTGCACAAATGAATGAATGTATGTTGGGAATTAACGTTTTTAATAAATGTGTTTTAAATTAGTATCTGTTTTATTTAAAAATAGATCACGACTTTCTGATAGACCTAAAGTCTAATAGTAATATATAATTAAATAATTGGATTGACAAAGCTATTACTCCACGAGGATCCATAATTTAAAAGGGAAATAAAACTAATAGTTAAAATCTTCAGTTTATTAATATATGATCGTAAAACGACAATTGTTTCGCCAACACAGTGACTTCGTCACGTACAAATACAACTACACTGGCTTGCAACAAAAACAATGAATCTGCCACAGAACCTGAGCAATAGCATTTATTTTTTGAATCTAACTACAGTAAAACCTGTCAATAACGGCCACCAAAAAAAAGAAACAATATTGGCCGTTATATAAAAGATAATGGAAATATGTCGTTGGGTAAAATTAAATTTTTCTTCACTAAATTTACTATACTTAGAAATAACTTCATTTCCACAATTTTTTCCAGTTTAAACATTAAGAAGTTTCCGAAACAACAGAATTTTTATGAATTTTCGAAAAAAAACATAAAAATCAGCGTATTTTTAGAATATGGGAGTTTTTAATTTCGACTTACCCATTTTCATTTATGATGGTAGACATTCTTGAAAATTAAGTCAAGCTGACACAATGAACTCTCTGACTGAAATAATTTGTTCATTATTTTTAAAAAATTTATATGATGTTCTTTGGAAGATTAATAATGTAATCCACAACCTATAAAACAGTGAAAAATCATCAAGTAATTCGGATAAGATTCCTCGAAGGGATTTACGTAAACTAATACGCATTTCGTTTGAGATAAATTTTAAAGTATGCCAGGATATTAGGAAATTGAGTCTGCTATCTAAGTGATAAAGGAAGAATTCCGTGCTGTTTGTTATTTTTATTATAATAAAGTGATTATCTGAAAGAAATATAATCCAATTTTTAATCTTTATCGTATCATATACTTCGTTTTGTATTTATTGCTGACAAAATATTTCGGAATAATTTGTAATTGCAATTGCTTATTTTTAGTAAATAACACAGGTTAACAACACGAAGCCTGAGAACTATAAGGAAATTGTCGAGGAAATGTTACAACATTTTAGAAATCTGCTGTGTTGAGTGAGTGTTAAAATGCATTTTCTCAACAGTTATATTGATTACTTTCCAGAAAATCTTGGTGCAACGAGTGAAGAAAAAGGAGAGCGGTATTACAAAGACATTAAAAGAGTGGAGACCCGCTACCAAGGTCATTAGGATATGAAAATGATGGATGATTACTAGAGTGGACCAATTCGGACCGAAAGCAGAGGCTTGACTAACGAATTGGTTCCCGCGTGCGAAATATTATTAATATCTAGAGAAATACTATCACGAACGGTGCTGTTATTATGTTAGATACAGAAAAAAATGTAAGACGGTTTTTCCAGATTATGAAACGTTCTCGATGATACGTATAAAAAATAAAATCTAAAATGTATGTAATTAGATGATTAAAAAAAAACTTACCGTCTTATGCGTTTTCCGTGACTTGAAAATCTGGAGAAGCGCGATGAAATATTGTTAACATAAGGTGCGTCTCCAAAGTTATTTCTCATCATTGTACACAAATCAAATAAGAACACTTCGTATTTTGTATCGGCACCAGTATCTCTATCTTTATGTCTTGCGCTATGCACGTGGCGTTGCAAATTTGATTTTGTTAAATGATTTATACAGGGTTTGTTAAAAGTATGGAGACGGCGATTTATTGTCGTTAATATTCATTTTAGGGAATTATGTTCAATATAAAAGTTTGTTAAGATATTTTGATCTACATTTTTGATTATTTGTTTTTTTTTTCTTCAATTGTTTTTTTAGATACGCGCATTTTTTTTTAAATGGGAACTGGTAAACTTTTCTCTTCCATTCGATAGAGGTCCCTTTACAATAATATTTTTGTTTTTTTAAAATTCATTTTAATAACTCTTTTACAAGAAAAATTAAACAAATTAATAACAAAGTAAATTAAAGCAAGTGTTCAAATTGTCGTCCATTAGTAATTTGACAATGACCCAATCGATTTACAAAATCCCGAACAGAGTTCAGTAAAAAATATCGGGGAATTTCTTGTATCGTTCTGGTAATTCGGATTTGTAAATATTCGACGTTATCGGGCTTTTTTTGTAAACTTTGTTTTTTACGTATCCCCAAACAAAAAAATCTAAAGGACTTAAATCTGGCGAACGGGCTGGCCATTCAATGGTTCCTCGTCTTCCAATCCATCTGTGGGGAAAAACGTTGTCCAGATATTGACGAACATTTACACCATAATGTGGTGGGGCTCCATCTTGCTGGAACGAGATACTGTCATTATGCAGGTGTTCATTGTTTTCATGAGGATAGAGTGTAGCACTAGAAGGTATTATTTCATTTTGCAATAACTGCAAATACAGAGCCGAAGTTAAATTGCCATTGATGAAAAAGGGACCAATAATATGACCGCCTAGAATGCCAACCCAAACATTAACCTTTTGGGGGTACTGCGTATGGTGCTCCAAAAACCAAGAGGGATTTTCCGATGACCAGTATCTGCAGTTATGTCTGTTTACTTCACAGGTAAGGCAAAAAGTAGCTTCGTCTGAGAAAAGAATATTGTTGACAAAATTTTCATTATTATTGCAAATATTTAACATTTCTTCAGAAAATTGTAATCTCCTATCAAAATCATCTTCTGTTAACTCGTGTACAAGGTGTACCTTATAAGGTTTATACTTTTCACTTTTTAAAAACGACACGATCGAAGACTGTGAAATATTGAAATTGGCCGCTTGATTGGTTGATAAATGGGGATATTCAGATACAGCCAATAAAATATCCAGTTTGTTATCATCGCTTTTTGCTGTTCTAGGTCTACCACTCCTTGGCAAATCTTTGACGCTACCCGTTTGTTCAAAGCGTCTTAAAGTTTTACCAACAACGGATTTAGAAATTGGATTTCTATTTGGATGCGTATCATTAAATAAATTACTAACGTCTTGTAAACTTCTGCGTCTATCTCCATAACCCAACATCATAAGTATTTCAATTCGTTCATGTTCACTTAAACTCGCCATTGTTAATATTAACAGCAACAAATTGCACAAATGAATTATTTCTGTCAAAGATTTGACGTACACAATAACCACTGATAAAATTATGTCGCTCAAGTTTGTTTATCGCTACGCTTCTGTCTATCTGCGATGTACCGAACATCTGGTAAACACATGAACCGGCTTTTTCTTATAAAGAAGTTATTAAAATGAATTTAAAAAAAAACCAAAAGAAATTTGTAAAGAGAAAAAAAACGCTATCGAATGGTAGAGTAAAATTTACTAGTTCGCATTTTAAAAAAATGCGCGGACAGGCGTAACTAAGAAACAATTAAAGAAAAAAAAAATCAAATATTCTCAAATGTAGATCAAAATATCTCAACAAACTTTTATATTGAACATAAATCCCTAAAATGAATATTAACGACAATAAATCGCCGTCTCCATACTTTTAACTAACCCTGTATATATATTGCACACTAAACATTTTACATTTACCCCATTGTAAGATAAACTAGGATGGTTCTCAATAAACCTATTGACTAACTTTGATGATAGCGGTTTTTTTACTGAACGCTCCTTCAACATTATTAAATACACAGAATACACTTTCCTGCTGCTATTATACGTGTACACACAATGACCGTGAACAACATACTAAGTAATCATATGTGCGATGGGGCACGCGGGAACTAATTCGTTAGTCACGCCTCTGCTTTCGCTCCGAATTGGTCTACTCTACTGATTACTGTTGGCGCTTGAAAACAGACACTAGTAAAGGACATATGAGAGCTTCGAAAAAAGTTTTCATTTCCTCAACAGTGAAAAAATGTAGAAATTCATAATTATTAACACATAGTTATCTTTCTTCAATATTTTCATTAATATTTCAGTTAATTAAAGCTGTTGAAATAGTTTTGTACTCGTTTTATGTGTTTAATATTTAGATTTAGATTTCATTGAAAACATTAAGCACATTATTACATTTGATTTTATTTTGTATGAAAACCTAGTCCGATAGACGAAAACTAATTTGAATTTAGAATATTCATATTATACACTGCATGTGTCAAATATCATTAGGCATAGGGAATACGTATGAGTACATACGATGTATATGTATATGGAAAAGCCGATCCAATGCCGGCGAAGACCGCGACGGCCGGCAACGATTGTCTCCGATTGTTTCGCAAATACAAGTTAGCAGTAATCATTTGACCATCGACATAAGTACTTGTAATGCGTTCTAAAATAACATTTACGAATTGCAAGGGATTTGCTTTTCTTATTTCTTTCAGTAGATGCAGGAAATTTTTAAGCTGCGGTGCGTCGCATAAACAAAAGCGTAATTCTAATAAAATTAAAGAATAATCCTAATAAAATAAATAAAAAAGGATTCTAAAAATTATAATAAATTATACAAGAGGTTCAAAAATTCCTCCTTGCACAGCAAGACATTGTCCCGGCCGGTCGCAGATATTAGCTCTTACATTTGCTAACATGTCGGCAGTTAATGAATTCGCAGCCTCAGTTATTTTTTCTCTCAAGGCAACTAGATTTTCTGCTCTACCAGCTTCATGAGTATATAAACAATATTTTTTAGATATCCCCACAAAAAGAAATCTTTTGGAGATAGATCAGGAGATCGCGGGGGCCATTTAATGTTTCCTGTTCCAGTAATAAGACGGTCAGGAAAAGTATTTCCTAGAAATTCCTTTACCCTCACTGCATTATGTGCTGGACAGCCATCATGTTGAAACCAAACGATTTCCTGATTTATTCCAATGTTTTGAATGGCGGGAAGTATTTGATTTTTCAGTAATTCGAGATACTTGTCGGCATTTAATATACCATCAATAAAATAGGGGCCTATAGAATGGTCACCTAGAATACCTGCCCAAACGTTTAGTTTTTGAGGATACTGAGTGCGATTTGCAAAATGCCGGTGTTGATTTTCCGAAGCCCAATATCGAAGAACAGAGGGATTGTGCTTTCCGTGTAATGGAAAAGTTGATTCATCGGTGAAGAGAATATTTTTAACGAAATTTTTATCTCGATGTATCTTTTCCATACCGTCTTGACAAAAATCCATTCTCCGGAAATTGTCCTCGGGAAATATTTCTTGAGTTTTTGAATATTTGAAACATTTTAAACCATTACGTTTCCAAATACGTGAAATAGTTGTGTTACTTGTACCCAATTCCTCAGCAGCACTTCTAGTAGTTCTCGTGTTATCAATTTCCACAATACTACAAATTAATACATCTCGCTGTTCTCTTTCCTCAATTTTTTGTGGCGATACCTCTCTTAGTTTGAATTTCGTACAGTTATTGAGACAGAAACAAGTTTCAAATTTATTTATAATATTATAAATTGTTTGTCTGCAAGGTACAGAACGGTCTGCAAAAGTCAGCGCAAACAAATTCATGCACTCCATTGCAGACTTGCCAGCATAAAACCATTTTACTAACTGAAGCTTTTCAGTGGGTGTATAAAGAGCCATTATACATTAATTTTATTGTGCGCTTTCAAACTGTAACGGCCGCAGCTAGACTGAATGCAAAATTTCCAGTCAATCGGTATCGGAGACAATCGTCAGTCGTCGCGGTCTTCGCTGGTATTGGACTGACTTTCTCATGCACGTATACATTGTATGTACTCATACGTTGATTGTCTATGTCTTATGATAGTTATGATATTTAACACATACGGTATATCCAGTTGGAAAATTTTAAAACAGCCGCGGTTTGACGAAAAAGTTACTTTTCAAAGATTGGCAACACTTTCACCACGGTAACTATGTTGCTGACTTCCATCATGTTTCTGATATCTACTGTCAAAATTGCAAATAAATTTATTTGGCCTAATAAACAGAATATCTCAAATTTGCAATACTAAAACGTATCTGCTTGTTTATGACGAAATATACATATTTACATCAGTTATAAAAACTATTTATTTATTTATTTACACGCTAACGTTAGATAATTCATTATCCTACTTTGAACCCTTAAAGAGTCTCATGCAAATTAAGCTGTTATAAAGTATCTATTATATAGATATATATATATATATATATATATATATATATATATATATATATATATATATATATTGTTACGATCTCACCACCCAATTCGAAAGTAGAAACTTACATTAATGTTCTTACAGTTTATCTCGGGTCTTTTGTTTAGGATTCAATGAAAAATTATTTAGGTAATACAGTCTTTTAATAAAAATTAATGCATCTATTTATTATTAAAAAAATAACATCGAAGTTACTATGGTTACAAATTAATATATAAATGCTCAAGCTTAAAACATATCTTCACCCAATCCGTTGAACTCCAAATCTTGGTATCAGCAATACATATAATATCCATCCCTCAACCTTCAATCCACTACAATATATATATATATATATATATATATATATATATATATATATATATAATTTGAACGAAATTATCGACCGTAATATATTGATAAAATAAATTAAAATCGGGTAAGCGGATATATATATATATATATATATATATATATATATATATATGAAAAAATGTGTGAAAGTCGTATCCACCCGGAATGTGCAGACGTACGTTTCATGGTTTTACCAATACTCAATGCACCCACATCCAGAAATAGATACGACTTTCATTTCTATACTGCGTGTATATATACTAATGATGAAAAACGTGATGTTAATGAGGATCAATAATCATTAATTCTCACATTACATGCCATTGCCGCTCTCATTCGTTGCATCGATTTCTACACATGAAAAAATCACATTTGTCTAAGAATGTAGCTGCAACGCGTCGCGGCGCCAACTGACCAGGTTGTATGGGAAAATGAAAAAAATGTGTGAAAGTCGAATCCACCCGGAATGTGCAGACGTACGTTTCATGGTTTTACCAATTCTCAATGCACCCACATCCAGAAATAGATACGACTTTCATTTCTATACTGCGTGTATATATACTAATGGTGATAAACGTGATGTTAATGAGAATCAATAATCATTGCGCGCGTTGCAGCTACATTCTTAGACAAATGTGATTTTGTCATGTGTAGAAATCGATGCAACGAATTAGAGCGGCAATGGCATGTAATGTGAGAATTAATGATTAGTGATTCTCATTAACATCACGTTTATCATCATTAGTATATATACACGCAGTATAGAAATGAAAGTCGTATCTATTTCTGGATGTGGGTGCATTGAGAATTGGTAAAACCATGAAATCATTGCGCGCGTTGCAGCTACATTCTTAGACAAATGTGATTTTGTCATGTGTAGAAATCTATGCAACGAATTAGAGCGGCAATGGCATGTAATGTGAGAATTAATGATTATTTATCCTTATTAACATCACGTTTATCATCATTAGTATATATACACGCAGTATAGAAATGAAAGTCGTATCTATTTCTGGATGTGGGTGCATTGAGAATTGGTAAAACCATGAAACGTACGTCTGCACATTCCGGGTGGATACGACTTTCACACATTTTTTCATTTTCCCGTACAACCTGGTCAGTTGACGCCGCGACGCGTTGCAGCTACATTCTTAGACAAATGTGATTTTGTCATGTGTAGAAATCGATGCAACGAATTAGAGCGGCAATGGCATGTAATGTGAGAATTAATGATTATTGATTCTCATTAACATCACGTTTATCATATATATATATATATATATATATATAGATAATTATGGTAGTTATGGTAGATTCAATCAGTTGGCGATTTAAGGTCTGGTTTTACTTCAATATGTATATATTTAAAACAATCTTACATGTTTCGGCATATGATGCCTTTTCAAAGAAATTTAAAATATAAATTTATATTTTAAATTTCTTTGAAAAATCATATTAAATTTAATCATAGAGATATAACTCATATACATCTAGAAGGAGTCAAAGAAGTTAACTATATGTTACAAATGTATGTTTCAATTATTCTGATACATTAACTATATGTGTACAGATTTCTTTAATTTAATAAATTGTTTAGTATATAAAATATAAAAGTGGTGTTTTTTATTCATGCTCAGTGAAATTAATATTTTTTAATAATTAATTTAATATCTGAATGTTTCTACCGACTGTATTCTGAGATAAGAATATTTAAATAATCTTATGCTCTCCGCGACATCTACGTATAGTATTGTATACGGCCACTAAATCAGCTGATTGGACTAAGAGATACATTTAAAAATATATATTAAATTTTACAAAGGCGCCCAAATATTACTGTTATACTTTTGTACGAAATATAATGATAATCGTTAAGCTAAAAAAGGTACACTGGCGAGAAGTGGACATCAAAACCACGATCGAACATGTGTTAATTAATAGTCCTTTTCTCACCAAAATTAATTAAGCAGAATTGCTGACTAATTATTTTATTAATAATTTACCTTGTCAATTTTTAGCTTTCTAGGCGTATTCAGTCTCTGGTAGAAAATTGAGGAAAAAAATAATAAATTAGTTATTTTAAGAATTATATCGTTTCAAAAAGATTTTTAAAATATACAGCAACAACTAAGATTGGATAATAAAATGGAACTAATAAGGAACTCGTGTGTTGTTAAATCTTATCTTGTTTGTACTGAGGATGTATCATCATATAGAGTACTAGTCCGCTGAACATAATGAAAAACAGTCCCATGAAGTTTGCCAATAATTCTCCATAATCTATCCAAGTGGTGGCCCTAGAAATATTAATGGAAATTTTAAAAGTTTATAGAATAAGGATGTCTTAACTAAAACAAAAAATAATTCGGAAAGGAATTTCATTGTGGTTTCAATATAAACTCCCACTACTAAACTTACCATAGTGTCACTGAAATTCTTAGAATTAATCCAGTTGCAATGGTTATCGTAGCTAGCCCATATATCATTATACCACACTCCCTGTGATATCTGCTAACAAACTGTGGCAAAGTGGGTACTAGATGTGTTAAAATTCCACAGACGAACTATCGAAGAAAGATATAATATAATATTGTTGCATAAAATCATATGGAATTTTCATCGTACTTGTGCTATAAAGAGTAAGTATGTCCCTAGGCCTATCCAAGAATGGTAACTAATAAAGTGATCAGTTACACCCGTACTGAAAATTGCTGCAAGTCCTACTGTTGTTAGTATAAAGGCAATCAAATTCATTGCAATGTGAACTATTTTGGTTATCTTTATTGACCACTTCTTTTGAAGTCTGAAGATAAGCATTGCTGAAAAAGTATATATCGTTGATTATTGACATTAATGAAAATTAAAAAAAAACTTTTCGACAAAAATTGAAACCCAAATCAGAAAAGAAATTTCCAAAAACTGCTGATTTAGACATTGATGAAACAGTTGTCAATTAGTTCAGTGAGATACGAAACAAAATTATTTCTATATCTGAACCTCTACTCATAGAAAAGGTATTGGAAGCCACAAATTTTCAATGATTGGTTAGAAAAATTTTGTCAGAGGCATAAAATTACATTCAAAACCGTGTGTGGTTAATTTGCTTACGTAAAAATCTTGCAAAATGTTGGCGACTAGAAAACTAAGTTATAAACAATATTTAAGGACTACGATCCAAAAGATATTTTTAATGCCGATGAAACATATATAGCATATGTATTGATGTATAAGAAAAAAACATGTTGATCATTATAATCTACATTATTAATCATTTGTTTGGAATCTACATTGATAGAAGTTAAAAGTTGGAAATATCTAAAATCATCATAAAACCTGTTGTAACATATAGCTGCGAGACTTAGTCACTGACAAAACGAGACGAACAAGTTCTCAGAATATCTGAACACAAAACACTGTGGAAAATATTGGGACCAGTATAGAACAGAGATGGAACATGGGCGATTCTTATGAATCATGAACTCAACAACTTGATAGACAGCGCTGACATAATTATATTTATAAAAAGCTGACGATTGGAATGGCAGGGCAATGTGATGCGAATGGATGACCTAGAAAGTGCTGGAATGGAAGCCGATTGGAAGAAGAATTAGAGATAGACCGAGAAAAAGATGGTTAGATGATGGTGAACAGAATTTGCGAGATATGGGGATGAAAGGCTGGTGGATAAAATACTGTAATGTGAGCCATAAAATTACATCACCCGCTTACGCGTTCGAGAGACGTACGGGAAGCTCCCGGAAAACACGGGAAGAATCTAGAAGCCGTACGCCGGACCATATATATACACATAGGTCCAGCTCTCAACGGGCCATACCCTACCATAAGTGGCAACAGCTAATCCCCTCTACATTACCATACATTGCAGAGTAATGAATTTAGTAAGACTTAAACCGCGCAAGGATATAGTCGTTTGCATATTCGTTCTGTATACGTAATTTGCCCATTTGTTTCAGATATTATAATAAGATATATAATAAGGTCGTTATATCTCCAAGTTATTATTATTGTATTCTTAGCTGCTACGAAAAGTAATTTTAAGTAATAAAAAAACAATAACGTTTTCTAAAAGATAAAAGTAAAAAAATCAATAATTCTGCAAAATAAATTTAAATTCTAAGAAAGTCACTAAATATAGGATTCGAAAATACCGCCCTCTCTCCCCAAACAATAGCCGAGCCTATTGTAAAACTCCCGCCTCACTCCCTCGAGATTTCTAGGGGTTATTGTCTCGAAAATTCTAAACAGTTGAACTTGCAACTGTTGCAACCTTTAACGTTTGCAAAGCTAGATACGAATGACGGGCAATCTATTGCTCTCGATCATCGGACTTATGTATGCGCACGCGGAGTGGCTTCGTACATACGTTGCCACATCGCATTATGTTCCATACGTATATTGTTTCGTATGGCCCGTATCGGGTTGGACCTGTCGGTATACCGTTCGGAAGGGAGACCAGACATTCAACGAGAGTAATAGTCGTCGGGTTATATATTGTAAGATAAATGTAATATAAATATTGAAATAAATCCTGTTATTATTAGTTATTAAGTGTATTTAGTGTGTTATATTATTAATATAGTGTGTTTCGTATTATCGTTAGTTTTATTTAAAAGAACCCAGAAAAACAAATATTTCACAGTGGTGTCAGAAGTGGGATTAACGATGTAATATACCGCACAAGGCGAACATCTCATACAAAACCAAGAGTTGTGCATTTTAATCGGTTAGCTCTATACTCTGGAGATAATAAAGACGAAGTCGTTGACTTGCGCCACTACAAGGAACTAACCTTCGAAGACTTTATGGAGGAGTATTCTGGTTCAAGAAAAGTTCGATTTGGGGTGACCATAGAGAAACAGCAAGATTTGTTTACGGTGCCGCCAGACAACGCGCTTGCTCATTGAGTAGCTCGAGATCTGCGAATGTCCAAAGGAATTGTCTTGCCAAAGAATTTAAGGATAGATTTGTCAGAATCGAAGAATTAAGGCAGCAGGGATCGGCAATTGGAAAGAGTCTCCAAATAATAAATAAAGAACAGCCCATATTTTATGTAGTCACGAAAGAACTGTCAAGCTTGAAGCCAAAGTATCGTGCCTTATGGGTGGCCCTGCTTTATTTGCGCGAACAAATGTTACAACAGGACATTGTAATTGAAATTAGCAGTTCCAAAATTGGGTTGTGGATTGGACCGTCTGAGAAACATGTTAGAGGTTTATTCCAACATACTGGTATGGAAATTCTGGTCTGCAATTATCGGCCTGAATATTCCTTTCCGCCCAGACAAGATAAGACCGTGGACTGCTACTGTCACAATGCAACAAGGGCATTAACCTGTAGATTTCATCATCGCCTGATAGAACCAAGGGATGGCATGTTTCGGGACGAAACTTTTTCTTTAAGAAGGGGGCAATCTAATGTGAGTTATAAAATTATTTTACAATACGACGAGAGGACAGAATGGAGAAATATTACTGAAAAGGCTAAAACCCATAATGGGCTGTAAAGCCATCAAAAGAAGAATTTGTTTGTTTTATCATTTATCTAATAATTATTTTAGGTTTCATTCTGTTAATTACCGACAGGAGACTAATTGGTCGGAAAATCTACTGGAAAAAAGATTAATGAAAATTGTCACAGGTAAAAACTTGATATCTTAGCATCAGTTCGGTTTTAGAAGTCGTCACTCTACTATTGAACAGATTCACAGGGCGGTGGATCAAATAAAAAAAAATCAATCTTTCTCGATGTGGGCCAAGCTTTTGATATACAAAACTGCATGTTTATCCTTCTTAGATCTTACTTAGAAGAAAGGTATTTTAGTCAGGTACAACTCAGAAATAATAGAACTATGTCCCATAAGATCAGGAGTTCTTCGGGGTAGCGTTCTTGGGCCTATATTATATCTTCTGGTGTGAAGAACACAAATGCAGGTTCACTATTAATATTTTCTGTGAACGTGTCCGAATATATCCTATCCCCAGAGACGTAGATACGTATTTCGCTTTTCTACAAGCTCATCGGTACGCCCCTGCTGGAGAAAGGATATTTCCAGACACATTCACAGAAAAGAACCACCTCGCCCTATCACCGTAATTATCCAGACCGAGCGCAGAAGTAAATTCGGCGCTACCTGTTGTCAGACAGCCGAAGTACCTCGCACACCGTCCACATAATTAATGTGAAGTAACGACGCCCTTCCAAAGGTTAGCACAGCCAACTCTCTAGAAAACTGCATTTTGTTTGTGCCTTCACTCATACTACGGCTTAACCGCATGTGTAATGTATCAGAATAATTGAAACATACATGAGTAGGTAAACCCCACCAGTTTTGTATAATACAAAGGTATTTTTAATAATATTTTGGTTGAAAACCATAAGGTAAATGTAGCAGCGATAATTCTGCAAGAGAACGTAAACTAAATAGAAAAAAGAGCGAAAACCTGGCATATTCAAATAAACGAAGAAAAATCAAACCATATAGTATTTACAAAATGCCACGGAAATTTTCCTTCGATAAGACTTAACAATAAAAACATATCCACAACGGAATGCGTTAAATATTTAGGTCTACACCTAGATCAGAAACTAACCTGGAAAGTTCCTGCATGGAAAAAACGTCAACAATTTGGAAAAAAATTCTGGTTCCTCGGAAGTAAATTGCCACTCTCAATTAGAAACAATATTTTGGCATATAATGCAATCTTCCAGCCTGTCTGGACCTATGAGATTCAGCTATGGGATACAGCAGCCAAATTCAATATTGCGATCACAGAAAGGTTCCAATCAAAAACACTGCGTGCAATTATTTATGCTCCCTGCTTTATGACAAATACAGACATACAGCATGATTTTAATATTGATACAGTAGAGGAGACAATCAAGGAATGCCGTAGGAACTATTTGCAACAACTCTAAACATATCCCAGTCCACTAGCTTTGAGTCCCTTAGATAATAGCGAAGATATCAGAAGACAGAAACTTAATAAACCATTGTACCATTTTTAAATTAAAGTGTGAAATTACAGAAACAACGTGGCGCTATAAATTGCATTGAAATTGTGTCATATATAGTTATATTCAGTGGAATAGGTCTCTTTCACGCTATTTATGACTTATGACTTAAATCAGATATGCTCATTGTTGTTACAAAGACAGATTGCATAATAAAAGTAAAACAAACAAAAATTGTTTATTTAGGTTTAGTTTGCCATGGTATTCGTTTTATTATTCATAATTTTCTGTATTTCGGTTATTAACCTGTCGAAAAGAAAGTGTTATTTCATGAACACGCAAAATTAGGTGTTTTATCTCAAAGAGACGTTATTAAAATAAGATTTATTCTGCTCAGTATGAGCGAATACTCACATTCAGCAAAAAAAATGGAAAAACCACTCCATGTCAGAAGTGCATGCCAATTCCATTGCTGAATTACCAAATAAGAGCCCCATCCAAATCCATCTTGATAATGAATTGCCCAAAGAGGGAACATTACGCCCAAGATAATTGTTAAGATACAAAGAGCAATGTATGGAATTTTTATATTCCTTCGTTGAGTTACCGGTGACAATTGTGATACTCTATAAGAGAAAAAAAAATATCGAATTCTATGATAAATATTAAACCCCTGGCGTATTTTAAGAATATGGGAATTTATTAAATTGCGACTTACCCGCTCTGATTCATAATGGTAGTTTCGAAAATCAGGACAACCTAACACAGCAATTGCTCTAACTGAAATAATTTTATTAGTTTTTTTTAAATTTATATTATGCTATTCGGAGGATTAAGATTATAATTTTATTGACAACTGATAAAGAGGTGGTAAATTATCAAATAAATCAATTAAATTCTTCCAACGCAATTTAAATCGTTCTATTTGCGAAGCATTTTGTCTATTTTGCTTAAATTAAGTTTTGATATATACCAGGATATTATAAAATCGTATGAATTAATTGAGCGATAGGGGGAAACCCCTGTGCCCTTTGTTATTTTTATTAGAATAAAGATGCTTTTCTAAAGTTTATCCGAAATGAGTAGCAAGTAATCCAGATATCAAGCTTCTTAATAAAAGCATGAACTTTGTCTGTCATTAATGAAATGTTTTTACTACGTCCTTGTAAATTTACTCTCAAGTCTTTTAATCAACATACACTCACTATTAAGGGCCGGATTATATGCAAAAAAAAACTGAAAATATGCGCATAAATATGCAGATGTTTTAGTCTAAATATGCACTTCCTTATGAAAAATATGCAGGTAAAAAAATACGAGGAATGTTAGAAAATGGAATATTGTAGAAAAAAACATACATTTTAATCGTGTATCTATAATTACTTAATAGTTTAAAATAACAATCCACATATACCTATATCGAATTTCGTTAACTCTATACAGGCTGATTCATTTTCGGCCCTCACCATGGGGATCTCGCTTATTATTGGAGATAGAGTATAGGTTTAAATTTGGCAAAGTTGTTAAATTTTGTGTTTGTTATAAATCCGTAAAGAAAATAGACCTGTGACAAATGACCTTCGTTATTTAAAAAAAGAACGCGAAAACCCCATTTTCTTCTTTTACCTGTAGCACCGACATTTGGCCTTGTAGAGAAAATATAAAAACACATCCTTTTGGCCATTTCTAAACCTCTATCCAGTGGTGTACTCTAAATTTTTATACGACGTTTCGTTTCTTTCTGGCCAACATCAACTATCTAATTTCTTATAGGCGCCATATTGGATTTAGACATCTTCAGAAAGAGTTTTTTTTCTGATTTAAACCATGTATGTACCAATAAATTATAAGATTAAATAAGGTAGCGATGGAATTTCAATCTGTCAAACATTTCATTTATTGTTCATAAATAATACAAAAATGTCATACACTAACGAAGAGAAACGAGATATGATAAGTATTTTTTATTCTTCGAACCGAAATTCAACAGTAGCGAGTACAAGATATCTACAATTATATCCAGAACGACAACAGCCTCATCGTACCATTTTTCTAGATCTCGACAGAAATTTGGTCGAGAATGGATCGTTTACTAAGCCGCGTAATCGTCAAGACAACAGGAATTTAAATGAAAATCGACAAGATATTTTACAAATGGTAAATTAAAAGCGTGTTTTCAAATTTCATGTTAATCTTGTATTTTTATAGATAAATAATAATCCATCAATTTCTACACGCGAAGTAGCGTCAGAATTAAATTTGTGCCAGTCCAGAGTTTGGAGAACTTTACATAAAAGTAGGTTTAAACCATACAGGATCCGTGTTAGTCACTCTTTACTTCCTGGAGATAATTTGAGAAGGCTAGAATATTGTAATTGGTTAATGGGAAGGATAGAAAATGACGAAAATTTTTTAAGCAAAATCATCTGGTCAGATGAAACAAAATTTACAAATTCTGGAATGTTCAACAGAAATACGGAGCACTATTGGGCAGTACAAAATTCCCGACAAAACAGGGCTAGAAGACCACAACATCGTTTTGGAATAAACGTTTGGATGGGTATTTTGGCAAATCGTCTCTTAGGACCAGTTATGTATGAAGAACATTTAAATGGAGAAAGATATTTAAACATTTTACGTACATACGTATCTGACTATCTTGACGACAATATCCCATTAAATCAATTACAATATTTATGGTGGCAACAAGATGGCGCACCAGCACACAATGCAGCTGTTAGAAATTTCTTAAATCAAGAGTTTGCAAACCGTTGGATTGGAAATAGGGGAGTTGTTGAATGGCCTGCGAGATCTCCTGATTTAAGTCCGCTAGATTTTTTTTTATGGGGATATGTTAAAAATAATATTTATAAAGTAGATGCGCCACAAAACATTGAAGAATTACGAGACAGACTTCAGAATGCCTTCGATGCAGTTCCTAGAAGAACTATACAAAGGGCAGTACAAAATGCCAGAAGGCGTGCCCAATTGTGCATTACCGAAGATGGCCAGATAATTGAACATTTACTGTAATTGTTTATTGTTTACTTTTCTATGTATTTTTATTAATGTTTTTGTTATCTTCTACTCGCTACAGTTGAATTTCGTTTCGAAGAATAAAAAATACTTATCATATCTCGTTTCTCTTCATTAGTGTATGACATTTTTGTATTATTAATGAACAATAAGTGAAATGTTTGACAGATTGAAATTCCAAAGGCTACCTTATTTAATCTTATAATTTATTCTTTCAAATAAAACCTAATGTCAAAAACTATAGTCAGCATGTGGTACATGGTTGAAATCAGAAAAAAAACTCTTTCTGAAGATGTCTAAATCCAATATGGCGCCTATAAGAAATTAGATAGTTGATGATGGCCAGAAAGAAACGAAACGTCGTATAAAAATTTAGAGTACACCACTGGATAGAGGTTTAGAAATGGCCACAAGGATGTATTTTTATATTTTCTCTACAAGGCCAAATGTCGGTGCTACAGGTAAAAGAAGAACATGGGGTTTTCGCGTTTTTTTTTTAAATAACGAAGGTCATTTGTCACAGGTCTATTTTCTTTACGGATTTATAACAAACACAAAATTTAACAACTTTGCCAAATTTAAACCTATACTCTATCTCCAATAATAAGAGAGATCCCCATTGTGAGGGCCGAAAATGAATCAGCCTGTATACTCCAAATTTTTATCTCGTATAAAATTTTTCTTTCTCGGATTCGAGTTCCGCTATAAACTTCTTTTAATTATTTAAACAAATCGCTCACAGGCTTCAACTTCAAGAATTTATTAATTATGTGATCGTTAAAAATATGTTTGTGGCTCTCGAGAATATCTTCGTGAATCTCCTTTTCCTCGGTGATTTTTCCTTATATAATGCGCATTCTTTCTTTCTAAGAATTTTTTCAAACCATTTAATTCTGTTTTAATTAATTTTTATGCTTATTTAATGTTTTCACCCCTGTGTATTTCCCTCCATAGTGGGTGTTTTAATCTTCTTCATTTCTATACGTTGTCTCCCCGTTTATGTATGTTTCCTTTTCGCTGTAATTTCCATATTTGAAAGTTTTATTATTGAATTATTGAATTTTTAGTCACTTTTTCTACGAATCGTGTTTGATTTGCCAGTCTCAACCCGCAAAATTTGTTTTACCCGGAAACGATGTCTCGATCATCTTATTCCTCTTTCTTTCTCCTGATTTTGTGGTGCCGTCTTGTCCTTTTCTACCGCTCCACTATAGGTCAAATAGCCACTTTTTCTGTGCTAAATTAATAACTTCTTCAAAACCATGGTATTCAAACTAAAACCTGTAGGAATTTACTATGTAAGAATAAATCTATTAAAAAATGCAACTTAACCCATTAGCGACCAAAAATTAACCCTTTTGCAACCATTAATGCAAACATTATACGTAGTATTCATTTATTTATTTTAATTAAACTACAATATTCAGTAATTGCTTAAATCTAATTCGTTTTGTAAATTTAAATCAAATAGGTCCTCTTCAATTTCATTAATTTCATCGTCTTGGTTGCTAAGATGAATTTCTTCTATGGTTTCGCTGGAACATAACAGTTCAATTGCTTCAGGTGGAAGAGTAGAATGTTTCCGCTTTTGCAAGCGCCTATTTAAAAATTTTGTGGAAATTAATGAATCTGAAGTATCGACAGCTCTATTAAATGCGTCTAGCAGGTTATTGGTACGATTGTTCTGCGGGCGTGATGCAATCTATCGGCTTTGTATATCTTATGTCGCGATTCAGCTGCTTCTTCTGCAAAATAACCCATTGCAAGTGCTGTATTTTCTAATATTTCTTTTGAATGTATTAGTACTTTATGTACTGTGGAAGTCATTGGCAACCAAGGATATAGATTCTGAAAACGTTTTGCTGTTTCAAAGCAATATGTTTCAAATTTACTTGAATTAATTGCAAACTGGCAGGATAAACAAATCAAAATGATTTTGAATCGATATATTAAATCTTTGTCGACATTAGTTATTTCAGAAAAAATAACATGCTCAGTAAAAGCTCGACGAGCAGTGTTTCCGTCATTTGTGGAACCGGAGCCACCTACTCTGGGCATGTCGACACGAAGTCCGAGCTTTTTCCAAAAAGCGTTTTGTATGTCTGTTTTTCTTTTTAAAATAATTAACTTATCATCTCCTCGTACCTGCCACTTTTGTAATTCGCATTTATAGCCTAAATGTAATACAAATTCAAAAAATCTAATCCAGCAATGAAGGGGACTAAGTCCAAACTTTAAATTTTCATCTTTTGCCCGGAATATTTCACTTTTGTAATTAAATGTGTTCATAAAGTCCTTCGGCGTAGCAGCACAAATGGGACAAGCCTGGTTTGATCTAGTTCCAGTTATAATTTTTAAAACTTTTCCATCAATGAGTGTTAAAAATAATTTAAATGATACTTCAACAAATTTTCCATCACCAATTGATATTCTTACGCTTGCCAGAGCGTCAATTTCTTTTTTTAATCCAGGTCTTCCTTTAAAACAACTTCTTTTGTCTCCTTTATGTACTGCAATTTTATGGGCCGACAAAATCTTATAGACTGTGGTGTGCGGTTGTTCCAAATTGGCGTTCCGGATAAGAGCAGTAACCTTAAAGGAATAATTGTAGTAGCTAAAAGAGAGGCATCATAGCTATTTGACAAACCTGCCTCATTAAAAGTTTGTTTATATTGCGACTGACCAGTGCTGCTATCAAATCCATAGCTTAATATTAATACCGATCCCAAAAAATTCGTCTTCTCCGCTTCCATTACAGTTTGAAAAACTTCTTTTTGGAGGTCAACATTTCTTTCAGCCGTTTGCAGTAAAATAGATTGCAACGAAACTTTGGCAAGGGTCTCATTTGCTATTATATCCTGAGGTCGACATTTCAACTTTCCAGCTGTAATTTTCCTATAATATAAATATATATCGCAATTACGTAATTTGTTTTCGTGGCGTATTGCATTATATTGTTCTTTGGAAAAATTATATTCAAGAAGAAAAGCTAAAGCCTCATCCGCAGATAGTGGAATTGGCTTTTGGAGATCTTGACAGCAAACCTTACGCATTTTTGATGGTCTTGTTGGGCTTTCAATACTTTCTTTTAGCACTGCAGCTAAATCAGCATCACCGTGCTTACGAGCTGATATTGCTGCTGCACGAACGAGAAGATTTGTATCAGCTTTCTCATTTGAAAGGTCTGCAGCTTCTTTTCTTTTCCCAAATTCTGATTTTGCGTTGAATGGCACACGTGGACGACCAACAACTTTTTCGGTGCCATTCACCACAAAATTTAAATCTGAATTTAACCACGCATGATTTTGATCCTTAAACACATGCACCCTTCTGTGACATTTTTCCCACTTTTGAGCCAACTTTACGCAAAAAAAAATGTAATGTTTGCTTTATATGTTTCTCCATTTTATCCGAAATCGTATTAGCTTCAATTCTTTCAACTACATGCTTGAAAAGGGCATCAAACGTTTCTTTTTTTATGCATTTTTTTTCGCCATATTTCTAACAGTTCAATTTTATTAAAACAAAGGTTACCTAAAAAAAAGAGGCATTACTCGTAAAACGCAAAAAATAGCAGCTTGAAATTAATTGCAAATAACTCATTAAATATTGCTTAATCTATGTTTTCAATTTCAAAGAGGTCAAAGTGGGTCAAAATTTTGTATGGCTTACAGAAGATCAAACATTTAGAGAAATTGCACCATATTAAGGTTATGTACTCTGATGGGTAATTTTCAAGTATACCGATGTAAACATAAAGCAGTATCAATGACACATTTATACTTACTTGTCTCTTTATTTTGCATTTTACAGAAATTAATTATCGTCAACACAATTCGAGAAACACACAGTTAAAGTTGACCAATAAATAAATACTGATCTCGCTAGCACATTTGTAAAAATATTACTTCGAATGACTTTGACATATATATAACGGTGCTTTATATTTAGCACAAACAAAAATTAGGTATATTTGTTTTGAATGGTTTTTCCTATTAGAAAACAACAACAACGAAAGTAAAACTGAACTTTGATTTTTTCACTTTTGCACAGAAAAAGCGGCCGTTTGACCTAATGTGCGCTCGTAGGCTCATTGGACGTCTACGTTGTCTTCATTAAGCACGCGTCTCCGCTGAGTATTCTTCTTTTGACGTATTGTTTGTTTACATCATTGATTCCCAAAGTGGTCCAGGTGGACCCCCAGGGGTCCACGGGAGACTCGACGGGGGCGTGACAAAAAAATGGGGGTTCACAATTCGTAAGCGGGGGTCCACGAAAATTTATCTGGTTTCGATAGTGAAGAACCTATCAATGTAGGCAGATAATATTTTCAGAAGCTCAGCGACTGTTACTTGTAAAAACTTGCATATTCCATATTCAGTACAACGTGTCGAGACTTGCAAAGCGCTGCCGCTGCCGCCGTCCGCAATGCTTGTTCAGACGTGCAAAGGGACGAAGTACGACTTGTGGTGTGTGTGCTTGCAATCTTGCATGAACTTGTTTGATTCTTCACCAATATAAATACGAATGCCACGGATAAACGTTACTCATTTGTTTCCTGAATTTCGAAAAGAAAAGTAAAGTAAAGTGAATCGATGTTAGTGTTTGCCACTGTCGGAAAAGTAAGTACTTACCTGCCTATGTGTTATACATACTTTTATTTTATTTATTATTTATCTATTTATTTTACAATTTATTGTACACGTAAGTAAACAAAAAATGGACAAATTACAAAAAAATACGTAGGTACAAAAGGTGAGGCTTATTCCTAAAAGAAATCTCTTCCAACCCACCTGCGATAGGAGATATATTTATGTTGTAATAAGTATATTTGTAATGTTTGCGTGTAGTAGGTACGTATTAAAAATTAAATACTGAACAGAGCCATTATTAGATACTTCCATAAAAGAACAGAAAGCCGAGAAAGCTTGAACTTCTTGTCCCTACTTTATTAGTAATTTTTTTATTACCCGACTGTGTGGTGGTTCACTAATAATTAAATATATTTTCATAAATTGTACGTGTCTTTATATACTACATACTCGTAACGTGCATCAAAGTAATAAATAAATAATTAAAATCGCGAAGTTTTGATATCAAGTTTAGATATCAAAATTTTATTTACAAGTAGATATTTTCTATCGAATTTACACAAATATATCAAAATATAATTAATGAAAAAATGTTTTACATTAATCTTAGCGATTTATTGCTTTTAATAATTAGAATCAGTTTGCCGCCGGTACTTTGTTTATTTCATTGCAATAATCAATTAATCCTGTTAAAATAGCCATATCCTCTTAAGTAAGACTGTCTTAAGATTACTACAACAAAGTTTTTTTTTATTTACAGGTAGGTAACTGATACGAAACATGGCTGAATCTAAGAAGAAATGTCGACAGTACAGTGTTGATTATTTAAAATTTGGTTTTCTTCCATCAAAAGCAGACAAGCGATTGCCCATTTGCCTTTTATGCAACAAAGTTTTGAGCAATGACTCTATGAAACCATCGAAACTCGAAGATCATCTAAGAAGGTGTCATCCTGATAAAATAGGTAAAGATTTGAAATATTTTCAAACATTGAAGGAAAAATATGAAAAGAGACCCACCGTGCATAGTATGTTCGCTTCAACGTCGGAAAGTAACGATGATGGCTTGCGGGCATCTTACAATATCTCATTACTTATAGCGAAATCTGAAAAATCGCACACCATTGGAGAACAGTTAATTTTACCCGCTGTTGAAGAGGTTTTAAAAACTGTTCTGCACAAATCTCCATTTGACATACTCAAAAGAATTCCTTTGAGTAACAACACTGTACAAAGACGTATTGACGAAATGAGCTCTGATATTGAAAGTTTCTTGTGTAATTATCTGCAAACAACTCATTTTTCTATTCAACTGGACGAGCCAACTTTACCTGGTAATGAAGCATTATTATTGGCATATGTTCGATTTGTTATGGACGAAGAAATTCATGAAGAGCTACTATTCGCGAAAACTTTGGAGACGGACACTAAAGGTGAATCAATATTTAATGTTCTGAGTGATTTTTTTAAGGAAAAATCGATTCCATTCACAAACGTTATTTCGGTGGCAACAGATGAAGCTCCTGCCATGGCCAGGCGATGTCGTGGGTTTATAAGCCATCTTAAAAGAATTATACCAGAGGTAACTGCAATTCACTGTGTCATCCACCGACAACACCTAGTAGCGAAAAATTTGAGTGCTAAATTGCACTAATCGCTTGAATTTGTGATTAATGCAGTTAACAAAATAAGAAGCAATGCATTGAATACGCGTTTATTTTCACAATTGTGCGATGAAAATGATGAAGACTTCCAACGATTGCTCTTACATACTGAAGTACGCTGGTTGTCGAAAGGTGCATGTTTAACAAGATTTTTCTCACTTTTTGAATCAGTTTTAGAGTTTCTGGAAAGTAAAGATCCAAATTTAAAAGAAAACCTGATCAATTTGAAAGCAGAAGTATTTGACAGATTTGTTCAAAAAATTTAATGAAATTAACTTACAATTACAAGGGGACAGCCTCAATTTAATAAAAACAAAGGGTGTAATTTCAGCTTTTCTTGGAAAATTTAAATTTATGAAGCAAAATATTAGTCGGCGCAAATTATCCCAGTTTTCAAACTTGTCACAGGTAGAATGCCTTGATGAGGATATTCACACATACGTTCAACATTTAATTGCCTTGCATGATGACTTTTAAATCAGATTTGTGATTTAGTGAACTTCATAGCAATATGTCAGTGTCATACAAAATTCAAAGTATATTATTAATGCTAACTAACAGCTATAATTACAGCACAACAACTTCAGTGTCCAGATTTCTAGAGCGCCGACTGTACATAAAATACTTAAACTATTCAAATAACACAATTTATAAAAATACTTTATTTAGTTATCGTATGTACAATAAATTATAAATTAAAGGTGCAATAAATTAATGTAAATATTCGACTTAATCTGAGGATAGTGGAACTCGTTTGTATTCTCGTACATTCACTAGATACAATACCAGTATTGCAAATAATACTAGGAATATTGCAATGAAGTTTACCAAATACGCTTCTGAACTTAATTCGCTGTAATCTCTGAAACAAAAAATTCCTTAAATAAATATTGTTATCTAAAAATACGATTCGCTT
Organism: Melolontha melolontha; assembly: GCA_935421215.2. Taxonomy (NCBI): domain Eukaryota; kingdom Metazoa; phylum Arthropoda; class Insecta; order Coleoptera; family Scarabaeidae; genus Melolontha; species Melolontha melolontha. The sequence continues at coordinate 19,327,561 of OW285241.1, read as the reverse complement.
CAATTAAATTTTTAATTTACTCTGTCGTATTACGTACATTATACAGGGATGTCTTTGAAATAAACAGACAACGTATAAAAACCGGAAAAATGCAATTATATAGAATATAAATTAAAAAAATTGTGAGTAAATTACGACGCAAACTACAAAATTAAAAACCCGCTGAAAATTGTATTATGTGCCACCTATAAATTCAGAATGTCTTAGTACCTCTATTGAACTTATACACATACATACGCTACAGCATGTGTATGTGTGCTACAAACGGAACAGCTGATGATGTTATGATAACATTCATGTTATAGTCAGTAGCGGGACAAATATTTTATAAATTTTATAAAAATGCGAGGGAATTTTGGAAAAAAATGTTGGATTCATATTCTATACAATTACATCTTTCCATTTTTGATACGTTGTCTCTCTTTTTTAAAGACATACTGTATAAGAAAATTAATACTGGTAGCCGTAACTTTGTGGTAATTCATTTTGAAAATAATAAAATAAAATAAAACAATAACTTTGTTATATATACCACTTTATTCACATATAATCGTGACCGCGGTTTCGACATACAATGCCATTATCAAACTGCAAAAGTTACAGGCCTACATAGAACTTATAAATGACACAAAAATATATGGGGGTGGTTTGATGTTATTTAAAATTACTACTATATACTTAACTATTATATACAACATTGGAAAAGAGGTGTATATATAAGATCCAACTGTTCATTTAAAATAATATCTATTGTGTTGTTTCGGCTTTTAAAAATTTCTAGGGCCTCTAAAATATTTAATTTACGACCTTTCTCGGCCAAATGCAATATTTGAGGAGCTCCGTTTCAAAACGCAGTGTTTGCAATTAGTACAGCTGTTGTGCAAAAGGTGACGTTGGCTTTATTAAAACAGTAGGAGGTGTGTAACTGGTTCGTTCGATGCCAATCGCAGTCTTTACCGCTTAAATCTGCACTAGAAAACTAACATTTGTTTCAAAACGCAGTTTATGTTGAAAATTATTCGTTTCAAAATGCAGTTTCTGTATTACACGTGCTGCTCTTACGGTTCGTATAAAGGTGTATAAAATGGAAGCAGAGAAGATCCTTGTTAAAGATGGTAGTAGAGGAACCAGGGAAAGAAACAGAAAAACCACTACAAGGCAGAAGCAAAAAACTATAAGGTTTGTCACTCAAATTTAATGTGAGGTTAGGTTGGCTAAAAATCATACATTTTTTATATTCTCAATTATTTGTGTCGTAGGTTCTTGGTGAAACATTATAAATAATCGTAATTAAATAAATTCAAATAAATAATTCAAATAAAATTCTTGACTTTACTGTTTCACAAACTTATTAGTTTCTAACAATTGTCTCGATAAGGTTGACTTATTATCAATAAAAATACCTACATATTGCATGACTAAACTATGAGATAGGTCAAGAATTGAGGTCGAGGGCTGGAGTGTTACACTTAGACACGAATATTTTAGTCTTTCTGTATCTTTGTTAATGATAAGTCAACCTTATCGAAACAATTGTTAGAAACTAATAAATTTGTGAAACAGTAAAGTCAAGAATTTTATTTGAATTTATTTAATTACGATTATTTATAATGTTTGATTCCTTTTTTTGTTACTTTCAGATATTCAGATCACTTTACAAACTTGGAAGATTTTGAGCGCCAATGCCAACATCATAATAAAAGGTACAATTGCATGGCAATTAACGAGCAGGACATTATAACGGCCAGGGAAAAATTGTATGCCGTACAAAATCGAGTGATACAGAATATTAAAATTTCCCACCTACTGACAGTAACAGCCCCTAAAAAAAGGAAAAACAACAAAAATGTGCAAAATGTTCGCATAGGTTACAAATTTTGGGACTGTAATAAAATAAAACACAACGTATGTCAAAAATTTTTTCGGGCAGCGCTGCACGTTTCTCAACGTAGAATTATAACCATTTCAAAACAAATGAAAAATGGTGAGGGCATAACCGAAAAGCGAGGAGGAGATCGTCGTTCCAAAAGGTATAAACCTAAACGATATGAAGTTATTAAATTCATCGGAAGTCTGAAGGGCAGCGAGTCTCATTACAATAGGAATAAGTCTAAAAGAATTTATCTGGCAGCGGAACTAAGTATCTCAAAGTTGTACAAAATGTACAACAACTCGGTAAACGAAAATTTGCAAGTAAAGCGATGGTTTTTCTTTAAAATTTTTAATTCCAAATTTAATATTGGTTTTGGATCTCCAGCCTCCGACGTGTGTAGCTTCTGCTACACACTTAAGAATCAAATTAAGATGGAAGATGCTAGCACCAAAAACAAATGTATGATGGAACTGCGACTACATAAGCTTTCTGCAAAATAATTTAATCTTATAATGAATAATAATCCTGAAAATAGTTTCTCCCTCTGTTTCGACCTTCAGCAAGTACAAGTACTACCGAAGTTACCAATTCAGGAAGCCTATTATGCTTCACAGCTAGCATTATACAACTTTTGTATCACTGATATAAAAACCCTTAATCCTACATTTTATACATGGATGGAGACTCAGGCTGGCAGAGGACCTAACGAAATAGGTTCCGCGTTATATAATTTTTTGTCAAATTATGTAGAATTCACAGAAGACTGCAGTTTACTAAGATTATTTTGCGATGGCTGCTCTGGCCAAAACAAAAACTCCATGATCGTTCACATGCTCATGTATTGGTTGGCAAATGCAGCACCACGCCAATTGAAAACAATTCTCCTAGTTTTTCCTGTTCGAGGACACACTTTTTTGCCAGCTGATAGAGTTTTTGGGAGAATAGAGAAAATTGCAAGAAAACGATCAGAGATTCTACTAAAAGAAGATTATTGGCAAATTTTTGAAGAAGTTGGAAATATAAAAGTATTAGGATCACAATGGAATCTACATGATATGAAAGATTTGTGCAGGTGTTGCAAGAAGTTGGATGGGATAAGGGATGCCAAGAGAATTTATATCGATAAAAATGATACGAATAAAATGACAGTAAGGTTAGAGCAGTTCTACAGGAATGATGTTGGCGTTACAAAATGTCTGTTGAAGAAAGGGAAATCTCTAAAAAAGCTTAGCTTAAAATACCTTGAGTTGGGAAGGTCTGTGAAAGAGAAGAAACTAAAGGACGTTGACTTCTTATTAGATAAGTGTTATAGTACAAAAAATATGCAAGGCGAGAAGGTTAACTGGAGAAACAGGGAAGCTCTTCAGTGGTACAAGGAACTAATAGATTCTCACAGAAATGGGATATCCAACGATGATGAGAGCGACTCAAATGAAGAATGTGACTGCGAGGAAGGGACAGCCGCTTACGCATTTAATTTTTAACTTTTTAAAACATTTTTGGTTTTATTTTTTAACTTAAGTATTTGAAATAAAATACGTTCCGTGTACGATGTCATTTTGTGCTGTTATATTAAGTTTTTTTGAATTTAGTTTTAATACTTAATAAATCATTTGCTCCAAAACGCAGTTTTTTTAAGTACTTGTTTCAAAACGCAGTTTTGATTTATTGTTATATAGTTATTAAAAAAGTTCACAATAGAATATTTTGTGTTAAGCTATGAAACTAAATTTCTTGTTAAAAGGAACATCTTCCGATGTATTTGACAAAAAACGTCTACTTGGCAGAGCTAGAATAGAAAACGTAGTTTTTCTCGAAACAATGTTTCCAACAAAAGCTGCGCTTTGAAACGGAGCTCCTCATTTTACGGTGGCCAAATGTATGCCTTTCTGTAATAAGATGGTTTGCGAATGTTGAATCTGTCTTCTTTAGTTTATATGACCTCATGTGTTCTGAAAAACAACTCAACATCTCGCAATAATCAGTCAGACAGACGAGCATTGCAAAGTATTAATCACAAAGTCATAGAAAACAACCTCACGATAACAAAAGCAGATAAAGGAAATTCGTCTGTAATATTAACTAAAGGTGATTATGAAAATAAAGTTAAGAAATTTATAGACGACAATACTATCATAGAATTGAAAAAGGACCCCACTAAACAGTATCAGGCAGAAATTAAAGAATGTGTCAAAAATTGTAATGCAGTAATCTCAAACACAGATAAGTATAAACTTTTCCATATGAATCCCCCCCCCTAAATTATACGGTTTAGTAAAAATTCACAAAGAGGAAGCACCCATCAGATCAGTTGCTTCGTTTATTTCTTGCCCCAATAAAAAATTAGCCGAAAAATTAAACATAATAATTAGACAATATACCGAATTTACAGATAGCTCTTCCATAAAAAACGCAATACAGTTAACAGCTAAATTAAAAGATTGTAATATACAAAAGACCGAAATCCTGGTATCATTTGATGTTTCCAACATGTTTTCAAAAATACCACATAAGGAATGCTTAAGGTTAATAGAAAACATATTAGTAAAGAAAAATACAAACCCGGTTGTTATACACGAAATCATATCTCTAACGAAGTTAGTCACCAACTAAAGTTACTTTACATTTAACAACAAATTCTTCAAACAAACAGAAGGTCTGGCAATGGGCTCACCTCTAAGTCTTCTATTAGCTGAAATTTTCATGAAGCATATTACAGAAAAAATTCTTTCATCACAACTAGGTAAAAAACATATTCAATTTTGGTATCGGTATGTAGACGACATCCTAGCTTGCTTTAAATAGACAACTACAAACATTTCTGAACTACATAAATTCAATCCATTCTAATATCAATTTTACAGTAGAAATAGAAGAGAATAACAGTATTAACTTCCTGGATTTAAAATTAAACAAATTAGATCAGAGCTTAAAATTTGATATATATCGTAAACCTACTTTCACTGATTGCATTATTCCCAAAGATTCACTACACCCTAATACCCACAAACATTCAGTTTTTAATTCTATGATACATAGAGCATTAAATATTCTTTTGTCTAATGAATCTTTTGTTCGTGAAATCAATACTATAAAACAAATAGCGGTAAACAATAGTTATAAAAGTAGCGTAATTGACAGTATACTAAAGAAAAAACAGTTACAAGTGACCCTTAGTTTAGTATATCCTAAAGATAGTGCTAATTTGAAACAATTTGTCTCGTTAACTTACTTCGGTAAAATAAGCGAGCAAATTGGAAATATAATTTCAAAAAATAATAGTAATGTTAGTATAGCTTACAAACCATATGTAAAAACAAGTAATTTCATTTTTAACGCAAAACCTAAAACAGATATTAATAATAAATCAGGAGTGTACAAATTATATTGTAATGATTGTAAAAGTGTATATATAGGTCAGACTGGTCGAAGTTTTATTATACGGGTAAAAGAACACATGAGGTCATATAAACTAAAGAACACAGATTCAATATTCTCAAACCATCTTATTACAGAAAGGCATACATTTGGTCACCGTAAAATATTGCATTTGGCCGAGAAAGGTCGTAAATTAAATATTTTAAAGGCCCTAGAAATTTTTAAAAGCCGAAACAACACAATAGATATCGATTTAAACGAACAGTTGGATCTTATATATACACCTCTTTTCCAATGTTGTATATAATAGTTAAGTATATAGTAGTCATTTTAAATAACATCATAAACCACCCCCATATATTTTTGTGTCATTTATAAGTTCTATGTAGGCCTGTAACTTTTGCAGTTTGATAATGACATTGTATGTCGAAACCGCGGTCACGATTATATGTGAATAAAGTGGTTTATATAACAAAGTTATTGTTTTATTTTATTTTATTATTTACATACTGTATAATAATAAAAATAGTCTAATTTTTACATGTAGTTCCTTTGACGATAAGGAACTTCTCTACCAAAGTAAAAAATCGGAATATTACTTCGTTTTCGTCGTCTGACTGTCGGTGCTTGCGACGAACTTACACTTTAAGTATATAGTTATATTTACTTGGTTCTACTTAACCTTGATATTCAATTACTTTATTATTATAATAATTATTTAATGAATTTGCCAAGCATTTATCTTAGGATTCTAAGGTGATATTTACTGTAATGTACCTTATGTGCATAAATAATTATTATTGTATACAATCATAAAAGAGATTAAAAAATTGCCTGTTGAATCGGTTTTTAGTTTAAAAATATGAATAATCTTTATAAAGAAGCCACTAAAAATACTTACGAAATAGCGGCTAAGGCTTTCGTCATTAGACCAGTTAGAACTGCTCCCAAGCTTAATATAAAGATACCTATACCGGAATTGGTATGTATTGGCATGAAGAAAGCACGGAAGCTTAATGGTAATCCGGGAAATAAGTATGTGATAAATCCACAAACGAACTGAAAACAGAGAAATAGATAACACTTGGGTTAGTTTAAGTAAATTACACATTTCAAATATTAAAGTTTCGGTGAAATTTTTTGCCAAACTAAATGCAAATATTTATTTGATACTCATTTTCCAATCGTTTGCAAAATAAGTCATTCAAAGTCATTTGAACTGCGTAAATCGTTCATATGACTTTCAAATGATAAATTAAACTTTACGCTATCTTTTAAATATATTTTTAACTAATTTTAGTCGTTGTAATTTTTTAAATCTATCTATAGTACTGGGCTCAGGCTATCCCCCTGGCGTACGCCCGTCAGTAGGTACTGGTACTTGTTCTGTGAGTCCCTTTGGTGTTTTGATCTTGGTTGTCTTTTATTATGTTAATGTACGACACGGGTGTCTTGTTTTGCTGGAGTATATCTATGATGTCGGCTATTTGTACTCTATCAAACGCTTTTTTGAGATCCACAAAGCAGAGAAACAGCGGCTTGTTGTATTCTAGGGATTTTTCGATCGTTTGTCTAAGGATGAAGATTGCGTCAATTGTCGATCTATTTTGTCTGAAGCCTTGTTGTTCTTCGTTTTTCGTTTTATATATATATATATATATATATATATATATATATATACAGTGCTTCTCAAAAGTGCCCTCCCCCCCCCCTCTTATCTTTGGAACGATTATACATACACAAGTGAAATTTGGAAACTGAATATTATAGGTTATAAACTTCCCTACTAGTGATGATAGATGACGAAATCGTCATAGATGACGTCACAAGGCCATTGTGATCAATAATTTTAAATGGAACGCTACGGCAAGCGATACCTCTTTTAAAAGGTATCGAAAAAACCTATTCAATGATACTAATTTTGTTTGTGTTTGAGGCAGTTTTAATGGCTCATTAGTAAACATGAAAATTTAAATTCCATTCAGTATGATATTAAATACAGATTTAAGAAACAGTATGTACTTAAAGAAATTGCTCGAAGTGACCTCCATTTACTTCCTGACAGTAAAATATCCTATTTTTAAACTCTTCTCGTACTTCTTCAAATGTGTCTGCGGAAACAGCCTCACATTCTGCAACAATACGTTGTTTTAAAACGTCAATATTGTCAAGTTCAGTGGCGTAAACCTTCGATTTAAGGTACCCCCACAGAAAAAAATCCAAAGGTGTGAGGTCCGGTGATCGAGGTGGCCATTCCGTTGAACCTCGTCACCCAATCCATCTACCAGGATACTCCTCATGCAAATACCGTCTTACTGCACCGCAATAGTGTGGAGGAGCACCATCCTGTTGGAATGTTATTTCCAAATTGCCGAATTCATCTGGATTATCTTCCAAAATTTCAAGGATTAACGGTTCTATTGCGTTTTGCAACATCTCCAGATAAACCTCACCAGTTAAATTAGTATTTAAAAAAAGAGGCCCAACGATGTGGTTTCCCAGGATATCTGCCCAAACATTCACCATCTGGGGAAATTGGGTATGTGTTTCACGAAACAGGTGAGGATTTGCGTCACTCCAATACCTCACATTCTGTGTATTTACATTTCCATTTAGATAGAAAGTACTTTCGTCACTAAAACAAATTGTTTTGACGTAGTCTGGCTGTTGGTTAATTTTAGTTTCCATATTTTCACAAAATTCTAGTCTTCTGTCTGGGTCGTCGTCTGAGAGTTGATGAACCATTTTTAATTTGTGTGGATGAAATTTGTATTTTTTCAACACTCTGTGTACTGTACTTCGACTGCCTTCACAGGTAGATGCAACTTGAGTTGTTGAAGAAGTAGGATTAACTCTTACTTCTGCCAGTATATCAATTTTTTTCTCATCAGAAATTTGTGGTCTGCCAGATCGTTTCACATCATTAATACTACCCGTTGTTTCAAACTTACGAAGAAGCTCCCTTAAATAAGTCCTCGAAATGGGGCGATCGGGAAACCTCTCATTAAAAATGCGTTCTGCTGCATGAATATTTTGTCTAGTTTCACCAAGAATTAGGACCGCCGCTACTTTATCACCTAAAGCACGTACCATTTCGCTTCTTGAAGCACTTAAACTTTCGACTCACAACAGTTTAACAAATTATTAAAATGTACAAAAATATTAAAAGTACCATAAGCTGTAAAAACAGTGAGACGTTCGATCAACAATACACAAATTATTAAATGTACAAAAACTTGGACAATTACAAAAACGTCGAATATTTGAGACTAACAAAAACGTCAGATTATTTGACAACTACCCATAGGCGGAGCTTGAATTTGGAATTTTAGTATTAACTTGACAATTTGACGTTTTAAAACAACGTATTGTTGCAGAATGTGAGGCTGTTTCCGCAGACACATTTGAAGAAGTACGAGAAGAGTTTAAAAATAGGATATTTTACTGTCAGGAAGTAAATGGAGGTCACTTCGAGCAATTTCTTTAAGTACATACTTTTTCTTAAATCTGTATTTAATATCATACTGAATGGAATTTAAATTTTCATGTTTACTAATGAGCCATTAAAACTGCCTCAAACACAAACAAAATTAATATCATTAAATAGGATTTTTCGATACCTTTTAAAAGAGGTGTCGCTTGCCGTAGAGTTCCATTTAAAATTATTGGTCACAATGGCCTTGTGACGTCATCTATTACGATTTCGTCATCTATCATCACTAGTAGGGAAGTTTATAACCTATAATATTCAGTTTCCAAATTTCACATGTGTATGTATAATCGTTCCAAAGATAAGAGCGGGGAAGGGGACTTTTGAGAAGCACTGTATATATATATATATATATATATATATATATATATATATATATATATATATATATATATATATTAAAAATCTTATAGCGTCTATTAAAATATTTTATTAATGATTATTAACTTACGCCGCTAGAGGTGAATGCGTTACTAAACTCGAATTGTACAACCGATCCTTAATTAGTGATAAGTGTTATCTGTGTTGTCTATACACAAATAAAATGTCTTATTTTATTACTTCTAGACTGATCTACATGCATTGATTAGCATTAAGGATAATTTCATTGATAGTATTTATTTAAATAGTAGCTATTGATTGCATGTTTAAATTCACGAATTCTTGATGCTGTTACTAATACAACGATGTTGTCTTATTACACCTGAAATTATGTTAATCTTTTTCTTTTGGCAACTAACTTTTTAATCAGCTTAAAGTTTATAGACGCTAATTATATTTAATAATGTCATATTTATTGGCCATAAATAATACATTCTACGTAAGTTAATATAACAATATATCGTTTGTCAAAATCATATCTCATGTACCTCTTGGTAAGGATCTGGTTTATCTGCTCTACCTGCCTTTGTAATTAATAGTCAGATAAAGCAAATTATGTGATATGTAATTTAAAAGTACTTCTGGCAACTAATGTTTGAATGATATTGTTTTTAATGCTGTCACGATCGCTATAATTATGGTTTTTAATAATCTTTTAATTTTAAGATGCCTTTCCTAAACTGCTATTGGTATTGTAACTTTGTTTACTGCAATAACCACTCTTTATCTCACCAATTCCCTTAAACACGATCTTTTCGGGATTTCCGACATTTTCTAGTTCTCAGTACACGTAGTGCCTTCGTGACGTTTCTTTCATGTTTTTCGTTGTTTTTGTCCGGGGATATTCATAAGCAAGTATAAAACAACGTATAATTTGATACTTATTACGTCTTAAGCGTTACTTGTAAACTTATTTCAAAGCGTGATTGTTTTCTTAGAGTTATTGAATGGAATATTTTGTTTCTTGCATTTTTTTTCTATTTATTATACATTCTTAAATGAATCTTTACGACATAAATTATCTGAATGCACTGTTTCTATATTTTTGTTAATGAGTTGTTTTTCAAAAACAGAAATAAACATAGTTATTACCTACAACTTTGGATATTAGAAATAAATGCATTTTTAACCAAAAATCGGAAAGTTTTTGTAGCAACTGGAAAAAGGGTTTTATATTTTATTACCTGTACTGTAAACAGGATGACGGTTAACAGACCAATCCATGAATGTAAACTATATAAATGGATTCCACTGAACGCATTACGCATATTAAAAGCTGCTTGCAGACCAATCACTGATAAAATAAAAGCGATAAGGTTAAAGCTCATATGACATATTTTAAGCATTTTCTTTGGAAAATTTCTACCTAGTCTAAAGATGAGAATCGCTAAAAAAGAAGAAGAATATATATTTGCATTGTATAAGTTAAAGTCGCCAAAATTTTCGTACGCCTTGTATGTTTTGGTATGTATTTATGATAATTTATATACAGTCTATCGTAGATAACATGGGAACATTTTTAACTTTCAATAATTGTATTATTTTATATTTGTTAGATAATAACTATTCTTTTTTAAAATTAGGATATGACAAATAACGCAGGTCTACAAAATTAAACTTTTTGACAGATATTTTTATTTTGAAAACTGATTTTATATAATTTTGGTAGGCTGATTTCAAAAATTCTATGCATTTATTTGTATCACGTAAAGTTTTTTTGCAAATATTAAATGAAAAAAAACGATATTTCTAAAAAAAATTATTAGTTTATTGGGTAAAAATGTGGAATACAAGTTAAAAAGTGGAAAAAAAATACTTTACTCAGTCTTTTTTAAGTGAAATCTTTGTCTTTTTGCCAGAAAGCTGCGTTGTCCGGACATTCGGTTGTATGTTTTTAAGGGCATATCCCGTTTTAACATCCAGCAGTAGTCCGCCATCATCGTTATGCTCCATCTGCCTTGGTATCGCCGTTCCATTTCCTTAATGTCTTGGTGAAACCTCTCTCTCTGTTCTTCGCTAACTGCTCCAAGATTTTCAGGAAAATAAGTGTGAAAACAGGAAATGCACTTTCAAACTCATATTACAACCTAGACGATGAAAGTGTTGTAACATATTTTGAACAATATTTTCGTAGTTTTTGTCCTTAGAGTTCCCAAGAAACTTATCAATTACTTCTTTAAATGAAACCCAGGCGTTTTTCTCGACATTGGTCATTGTGTTTTGAAAATCCTTGTCTTTGAATAATGTTCTTATCTGCGGCCCAACAAAAATACCTTCTTTAAACTTGGCATCGGATAAGGCTGGAAATGTCTCGCACAAATATTTAAAACACTGTCCATTTTAGTCTAGGGCTTTAACAAACTGCTTCATCAAACCAAGTTTGATATGGAGAGGAGGCAATAAAACTTTTTTAGGGTCAACCGAGCTATCTCTTAATACATTTTTGCTACCAGGTGTAAGGCTTGTTCTAGAGGGCCATTCTATTTGAGTCCAATGTCTATCCCTTGCTCGACTATCCCACTCACAAATAAAGCATGGAAATTTTGTATAACCTCCTTGTTGTACTAGTAGCATGCACAGCACTTTAAGGTGACCACAAAGCATCCACTGATGTTCTTGGTAGTTTATTTTCTTTAAAAGAAGTTCAAAATTTTCATACGTCTCCATTAAATGTACCGAATGGGCAACGGGAACCGAGGCCAGCTCGTTACCATTGTGCAATAAAACGCCTTTTAAACTACGCTTACTTGAGTCAATAAACAGGCGCCATTCTTCTTTTACATACGGCACATTTCCTAATTTTGAAATTAAGTCAGGAATATTGTTGCAATACACTAGCTCTAACTCTTGAGTAAAATATTGACATAACTCTTTTTCGCGATCCCGGTAAAAGCTTGATGTGACGCCAGGTGCCAGTAAATGTTTCTCACGAAGTCGGGAGGCTAACAATTCGGATGCATCCTTTGGAAGGTGCAAATCTCTAATTAAATCATTTAGTTCGCTCTGGTTAAACACTTCGGGCTCTCTGAAATCTGGTGTGAAATCTGAGTCATCTGGGTCGCAATTAGATTCCTCTGATTCTGACGATATGACGTTTTCTAGTGCTTTTGGGGCGGTAGGTATCGGTACATCTGGTCCATGAGGAACTGGTCGAATAGCCGAGTCAAGATTGGGATACACAATTTGTTTCTTATTTTTTCTGTTGAATCCTTGAACATTACTCGAACAAAAATAACAATCATCACTGTGATTTCTAGGCTCTCGCCATACCATAGGAACACCAAAGCTTAAACATTTCTGCCTACCTTTTTGCCAGTTTCTTAATGCTTCAACGCAAACGGAACAAACAGTATGAGGAGCCCAGGACTTGTCTTGGTCGCCAATTTTTACACTAAAATAAGCGTGGTATACATTTTTCACAAACGAAGTTATAGTTTGCCTCTGCTTTACTACGACATAACTACCACAGATATAACAAAAGTTATTCGGATTGTTCACACAATGTCTTCTTTCCATATTTATACGTTCTAGAACACTTAAAATACGCAACAACGAAGACAACAAGCGCGCGGACACAGTAGCACGACGACTAACACAACCAAACTGCACATAAGCAGGTTTCAACGTTGTATTGACGCTTCTGCGCCGACTCTGTTGCTTTGCTGAGAAATCTAATATTAACCAGTGTTGCCAAATCACATTTAATTTCATAAAAATCAATTCATTTAAAAATCATGCCTAACATGGAACAAACATATTCTTGTCATAGGTATGTATATTAATAAATTAACATTATTAAGATATAGAGCGCTATAAAAAAAATTTACGTGATAGAGCAAAAATATGGCGTTTTTTGGAATAAGGGCCCCCAAACATATACAAATTACCAAACAGCTTTCAAACATCAAAATCACTGTAGACCTGTGTAATTGATTTTGAAATAGAATACCGTAGATATGTATACTGACGAATTTTCATTTACTTATTATATTATTATATTCCTGGATGGCTGACTTTCGAGAAGGAAACGTTTGTTGGTCTTCAGTATTTCAAGAATGTTTAATGACCCGTCGTCCGCTGTTGACGTCCGACGGCATGCCTTGTGTTTCGGTTCCTGGCTTCGCTGATGCGGAAATTCTTGCTTCCATTTGCAAACTGAAACACACGTTGCTGTCTGGTCAGGATCGTGTTTCGGCTTTCTTGATTATTAAGGATTGCAGATGTGTTCTTATAGGTCCTCTATCTAAAATCCTTCACATGTTCTTTAAATCTTCCACTTTTCTGGTTGAAGGGAGTGTCGTCTTATTTTAAAAACTGGAGCTCCTAGTAAAATATCAAATTACCGCCCTATATCCATTCTATCTAATTTCGCCAAAATATTCACCGTTAATAGAATTCGATGATGAATATTTCTCTTATAATAATTAAGATCTCTATGTTTGCAATGCTATCTGCGACAGACTGTATATACCGTGTGTCCCAATTTCGATGCTCACCATTGGTATCTCGGTTATTAGAAGATATAGAACAACGGTTAAATGGGGAATGTTTTGCAGAATTCAATACTCGCGGCAAATCTCATTTCAAATTTGACCTAACTTTTTAAATTTTTAAAATATTTTGAAAAATCAAAAATTTGCCGATTTCGTTATTCCTCAATAACTCGATAACGCTTAGTCTGACCTCTTTTAAAATTTTACATTGTTCAGACACTTTTTTAAAACAAATTATTTGATACAAACAGAAACCCCCGATTGTCATTTGTTTTTAAGTTATTACTACTATCTTTTGTTTTCCATATGGCGGCCATATTGGATTTTGGGTTTGTTAGGTAGTCCTCAAAATGTGTTTTTCAACGATGTATAACATGCCGGAAAAATTTTTATTTATAAGGAAAATATTAATAAAAACGTAAATTAATCTTTAATATGAAATTAGTAGGCTGAAAAATTAAACACCAATGTCAAATGAAAGTGAAAAGATATTCTAAGTAATACTGTAAACAAACGAAACGATAAAAAAATTATAGAAATAAAAAGTAAAGATACAGAACTTAAAGTTCACATTCACTTAAAGAAATTGTTCAATATGACGACCATTCTGTTCCACACAATTTTGACACCTTGTTCGAGTAGAGTTACAAACTCTACGTAGCTTGTTTCCGTTTACTGATCGTAGCACATCTAGTACTCTTTGTTCTAAAATTTCCCGAGTTTCTGGCGGTTCAAAATCAAATACTTCGTTTTTAGTGGTACCCCATAAATAAAAGTCAAGCGGGGTGAGGTCGGGTGATCTCGCAGGCCATTGCACGGGTCCATTATTTGAAATCACTCTCTCATTAAAGTTTTCTCTCAAAAAATGTTGCACGTTACGAGTGTTATGGGCCGGGCAACCATCTTGTTGGAACCAGATGTTTTGCATGTTCTCGGGATTAATAATTTGCCTCAAAGCAGGCATTATCTCGTTTGTTAGTAGCTCCAAATATCTGTTACCAGTTAAATTGTAATCAAAGATGAAAGGACCTATTAACTGATTATCTAAAACGAAAAAAAGAGTTTAAAAAACACAAAAAATGTAAACAAAATGTCATACCAATTAAACCGCACCAGACATTAAAACCAAATCGAACTTGAAATCTTCTTTGATTTACCAAATGTGGATTTTCAGTAGACCAATGATGATAGTTATTCCTATTGAACACTCCACAATTGGTAAATCGTGTTTCATCTGTCCATAGTATTTTCCTAGGAAAATTAGCGTCATATTCACATTTTTGAAGGTACCACCTGCTAAACTGTAATCGTCGGAGATTGTCATTATCACTTAAACCTTGTACAATTGTTGGTTTGTAAGGGTGATACTTGTTTTTCGTCAAGGTTCTGTGAACAGTAGATTTTGAAATCCCTGTTTCTCGTGTCACACGACGAACTGATGTGCTGGGATTGTTCCTAACGTTCTGCAAAATATTATTTAGACGTGTATCAGCATCATTAACTTCATAGTTAGCTCGTTTTTGTTCGAAGCTTCCAAAGTTTTTTAATTTGCTAACTAGTCTTCTAAAAATTGTCCTGTGTGGCTGTTGTCTTTCTGGAAAACGCTCTGCATAACTCGTGCACGCATTTTTAGTGTTTCTATTTGCTTTGAAATACACTTCCAACATATCAACTTTTTCTTCGTTTGAATATGTATGTGCCATTATCAATACTTATAAATCTTAATACTTGACAATAATTAGTTATCACTAACTACAAGTAGTTTTAATTAACTTATCTCTGCAGCACTAATTGTACTTTGACAGGTTATCGTTTTGTTTCATTGTCAGAATACATTTGTCATTGACGTTTGACGGAACATAATGTGTTTGCTAGTGATACACGCTCAGAGGTTAGAATTATCTGACATTTGATGTAAAACCAAATACAAATCTCCCCACTACTTTTAATCCTGCGCGAACTTACCCCTCCTCGTGCCAACTTAATTGGCGTTTGCTATACTTAGAATATCTTTTCACTTTCATTTGACATTGGTGTTTAATTTTTCAGCCTACTAATTTCATATTAAAGATTAATTTACGTTTTTATTAATATTTTCCTTATAAATAAAAATTTTTCAGGCATGTTATACATCGTTGAAAAGCATATTTTGAGGACTACCTAACAAACCCAAAATCCAATATGGCCGCCATATGAAAAACAAAAGATAGTGGTAATAACTTAAAAACAAATGACAATCGGGGGTTTCTGTTTGTATCAAATAATTT
This sequence comes from Melolontha melolontha, assembly GCA_935421215.2. Taxonomy (NCBI): domain Eukaryota; kingdom Metazoa; phylum Arthropoda; class Insecta; order Coleoptera; family Scarabaeidae; genus Melolontha; species Melolontha melolontha. Next base: position 19,311,679 of record OW285241.1, on the reverse strand, counting down.
GTTTTAAAAAAGTGTCTGAACAATGTAAAACTTTAAAAGAGGTCAGACTAAGCGTTATCGAGTTATTGAGGAATAACGAAATCGGCAAATTTTTGATTTTTCAAAATATTTTAAAAATTTAAAAAGTTAGGTCAAATTTGAAATGAGATTTGCCGCGAGTATTGAATTCTGCAAAACATTCCCCATTTAACCGTTGTTCTATATCTTCTAATAACCGAGATACCAATGGTGAGCATCGAAATTGGGACACACGGTATATGGTTTCTCAAGTGTAATTCCGTTTGAATGCGAATATTTACGAAAATTAAAACAAGAAAATAAGTCTTCCATTTAATGAAATTAAATAAATTTTTCCGCAAATTAGAGCTTACATTGTGAGTAGAAACATGTCAGGCCTAGTATCAAAAGAACAGGATGCCAATTCATTTGCTTCACTATATCTGAAGTCCACGCAAAGCCACCGCGATAGTGAATATTCCAAATTAATAGAAGGATGTACATAGTTATCCCAAGGATGGCAGATATTCCATAAATAATGTAAAAATTTCGTTTGGTACTGGCGGGTGTTTTTTCTAAAGGTTTTCTGAAAAAGAAATCAAAACGATACAAGATATAAAAATATATTGTGATAAGTAAATGTCGGATTATATGCAGTTTGCATAAATTTTCATATTTGCATAATATATAATATATGCATTTGGTATATTATTTGCATATTTTGTAGTAATTCGGCATTTTTGCATATTTTAAGTATCCGAGTTTTATTTATTTACTAAATCAAATTTATTATAAGCATTACTAAAAATATGTCGTGAATGTAACAAACAACCAAAAATTAAACAGCCCTCTTTAAATTAAAAATAACATTTTATTAAGCCTCTTCCCGTTAGTTTTCCGATCAGCATCTCCAACAATTTATTAATGCTCTTCCCATACATCCAGGCCGAGACAAAATTCCAGGAAAAGCTAATACCTTAAAACTTCTAAATAAATACAAAAATACGTTTTGCCAGAAAATTAGGAGTATATGTGTTTCTTTGCTATTCGGAGAAATTTATTCCCATATTCGAAAGTAATTTTATTTTAATCGTCATTTTACGTTGGCTTTTCGAAGTGTAAACTTGTGAGTTGTGATATATAATAGCAAAAATGCCGAAAATAGCGACTGTGCCTGGATGGATTGCACCTTATTCAGAATTGCATATGAATGGAGAAAAAAGGTTTTGCGTAGCATGCTGGAAGATTGTGAGTAAAATTTTAAGTTTATTTCCTCTTATTAATTAATTAATTAAGTTTTTAATTATTCCTTTGCAAAAGTACATCAGCAAATATAACATATCCGACGAGAGCACTTAATAAAAAAATATATTCGCTGTATCTATGCAGAAACATTGAATAACATTAAGAAGGTTGTTGCAAACAATTATCTTTATGTATACGTAAATGAAACTACTGATTGTGGCGGCGATACATAGTTCGTTTAATGATTGGTATCCTTAACGTATCTGTTCCAGCAAAATCTATTTAATTCCATCCAAAAAGTTGGAAAAGCAAATAATTTGACAATAACAAGGTTTATACAGGAAGAATTGGCAATATTCTTCTTACCGGAATCGATTCCAACAGAGAAAATTCTATTGCTTTTGACGGATGCTGCACTATACATGGTGAAGGCAGCTTTCAACTTGAAAATCTTTACCCAAATTTAATTCACACAATTTGCTTGGCGCACGGACTAAATCGTGTTGCAGAAGAAGTCAGAAACCATTTTCCCTTAGTAAATACTTTAATTAGTAGTGTTAAGAAAGTATTTAAAAGGCCCCATTACGAGTTCAGTTTTACAAACAACATCTACCCGGTGTACCGCTTCCTTCTCAACCAGTAATCACACGATGGGGAACGTGGTTGGAGGCTGCTATTTGTCATGCAAATCATTATGAAGGAATAAAGACAATTATTATGGATCTTGATAGGGATGCACAATCGGTGATAGACGCCCAAAAGGTGTATTCGAGGAAAGAAATACCTCAACAGTTGGCGTTAATTAAAGCCAATTACAGTTTTATTTCCACTTCTATATTGTAGTTGGAAAAACAATTTATGTCGCTAATCGAGAGGGTTGAAATAATAAACAAATTTGAAAAGTCATGTTTTGATGTTAAAGGAGGAGTGGGACAGTCCGTGTATGAAAAATGTTTAAGTTTAATAGGCAAAAATGAGGGTTTTAAAAAGCTAAAGGACATTGCTAAAATCTGGTGTGGTGATTCAGTAGAAAATATTGAGTTGACAATAGATGATATTTGAAATATGCTCCTATAACAAGAGTCGACGTAGAACGAACCTCTTCAATATATAAGTAAATGTTTTCAGACAAGCGTCACAATTTTTCTGTTGAAAACTTTGAGAAATATGTGATTGTAAATTGTTTTCACAGTTAATTATGTTGTAAAATGTTCTAAATAAACTTGTAGTATACATAATAAAATATTTTTTTCTACAGTATTCCATTTTCTAACATTCCTCGTATTTTTTTACCTGCATATTTTTCATAAGGAAGTGCATATTTAGACTAAAACATCTGCATATTTATGCGCATATTTTCAGTTTATTTTTTGCATATAATCCGCCTTTAGTGATAAGTCCTCAGTTCGGTTTCAATTAATAAAACACACAGTAATTAAGAATTAACACTAAAAGTAACTGATAATTTTATTTATATACACATTTATGTGTATGATGTTTATTTGGCAGCGATTACTGGTTGAATGAATTATCCTTTCCCTCGAGTGTTTATATAATCATCGGATTTTCTGGATTATTCCGTGTCTAGACTATTCTGAAAAGTCCCATGATGTGCACAGCTGGTGCCGTCATCGCTTAAGTCGCCGGCTGACGTAATGTCGCATGACGCACACGAGAATATAAAAGATAGTTATTATACAATAACTTAATATAAACTAACAGCCCGTGTTGCTCGGGCACATTCTATAGAAAAATTAAAACTTGCTTTATGTTAACTGCCATTAACCGATATCAAATTTTTATTTATTCTCTAGATAAACAATGAATCAACGATATTTTATTATGATCAATCTATCACTCCAATGCCTTTAGATACACAATATTCTTCGTTATTCCATCTGGTGCATGAACAAACACCATATTATTTCCCAATTTGCGAACATGCTGCATATGTATATAGGATTGATAATTTCCAGCTGTTGTATTTTTTTATTAATTATATAGACCACATTCATAATTTTACAGAGACTTGACAGATCACGAACAACTCACATAAACGTTATAGGTTATTGAACACCGTGTAAACAAAGCTGCTCTATTGAAGTGTTTTTCTAACGTCGACAGACGTCTAAACATTGATCTATTACATTTTTTATAAAGATTAACATTACATCATTCTGATACATTACATCATTTGCTTAAATTCAAAGGAGATTTAATTTTTTTGAATATATATTATATAAAATTGCATCATTCCATTTTTCATAGGTTCTCTTTCTTTCAAGAACACCCTGTATATTGCCTGTGTTAAAAGTGAATAATCATTTTTCAAGTTCTTTTTGAAAGAGCAATTAAAATACTGTGAATATACGTTTATCATATTCCCGTAACTATTAATGTATTCAGATCTTGATATAATTTTTTTTTAATTTCTGATAAACATCTTTTTTGACACACATCTAGTCCTGAAATCTATTACAATGAGACCATCGATATTGATTTATTAGGAAATTACTACGATATCAACTACATCGTATTTTATCACATTTCGGGATTAACAACTTGTGTAGTTATTGTAGTATTTTAAGTGGAATTTTTAATGTATTAGGAATATTAGCGATATGAAACATGTTTATTAGCGCCATGATCCTTGTTGTTTTGTTTATCAGTTCATTAGTGTAACCTTTAATTACAAAATATTGTTACTATAATTGAGATTTTTGGCAGACAATAATATAAAATATTTTTGGAAAAAAAATAACATCAATTTACAAAAAAAAGTCCGCAAATAAAAAACCAGCTCTTAAAAGGAACAAATAATTCAAAAAAACAGTTCATAAAATATTTCTTTGTGGTCACATGACGAAATTTAAGGCATAACAATCCCTTAAAATGACTAACGTGTGTAATATTGCAGCGCGTATTTATGCGTGTTAGAAAGAGATAAAGTACAATTTTCGGTTCATACTTCGGCAGTACAAACTGCAAATAAACACTTTATGAACTGTAGAAATAGCTAAAATCTTCGCTTTATTAATATTTGTTCGTCAAACTACAATTGTTTCGCCAATACAGTGCCTTCCTCAGGTATATTATATATATATATATCAAAGGTGAGCTGTTTAAATCCAACTGATTGTTAAGTAAAATTTGTGATTTTATTGTTTTAATATATTAATTTCTAAACTTTCCAGTAAATTAAATTTTGCGCCTTTATATTATAAATGTAGAATTTTAAAATCATTACTGAATGTGTGAGTTTCTTCTATTAGATGATAGGCAAAAGTGAAATTTTTTTTTTTAATTTTTAAACGAAAAACAATGTACAGCAATATGTTTTTAAAACGATCTTCCTGTTTGACCAACATCTATCTCACTTAACTTATAGATTCCAGATGTTTTAATTTGTATATGTAAAGTGCTATGATTATCATTGGTGATAGATTGAGTTAATACCTCTGAAAATTGAAAATGTATTATGTTCAATTTTATATAGGTTTTAACGAGTGGTATCATCGTTAATTAATCAAAAAGAATCAATATTTTTAAACTATTCATGTTCCTACTTTACTCATTATTATTATTTTGACATGTAGGCTATGTATATGCTTTATTTGGTTATATTGCAAGTAATATACTAAAATTTTGACAATATTGCAAAACATGACATTTATATTTTATGATGACAAACAGTTATTTCCGCGATTGAATACTGGCGTCATTTGACTCTGCAGTACTGACTTGAACCACATGCTTTGAATTTGGCCTTGAACTGAAAACTTATAACGTGTGTTCATTTGAAAAGTCAATCTAGGTTACTTTGAAATTTTGATAGAATAAGACGCAAATATATTAGTATGTGTTTGTTGTTCCGTAAAAGTAAATCCAAATGACCTTTGATAATGTCAATCACAAATATCAGTTAGTGCATAAAATAATCGTGCGTCGATTCTGGTTTAAATAACTTCTCAGTTTTAAAATGGCTTTCACTTTAGAATTTAGAACATAAAATTTTTTTAGTGCAGGCTTATTTTCGAAGTGATAATAAAATTGATGGTTTATGGGTTTATTCAGTTCAAGATTGCATGGCAGAATTTCAAGTTGAGTTTCCACATTTTGTAATAGATTATATACAATTTAAGAATACTTTGTCTCTTAAGAAAATCAGGCAGCGGAGCAGTTAAGAAACGTACACCTCAAGTTGTTAATAATGGAAAATGAACCACAAACATCTGTTCGACATTTGAGTCAACAAATAAACCTTTCTGTTGGTACAACTCACAAGTTATTAAAAAAAGATATGCACCTTTATCCATACCGTGTCACAGCAGTACAAGAATTGTTAGAAATTGATTACCCACGTAGACTACAGTTTTGTAATTGGTTTGTAAATATGAACAATAATGGAGAATTTTCGCAAAGAGTCATCTTTACTGATGAAGTATGGTTTTATAAAACGGGATACCTAAATTCACAAAATACAAGAATTTGGAGTAGTGAAAATCCACATGTAATTAATGAAAAATCGCTACATCCAGAGAAAATTGGTGTTTGGGCAGCGATAAGCCAAAGGCGAATCATTGGACCAATATTTTTTCAGGGAACGTTAAATGCTCAAAGGTACCGTACGGAAATTTTACAACCATTTGTCAATCAGTTGCATGATTATGAACTTCAAAATGCATATTTCCAACAAGACGGAGCACCTTGTCACTGTACTGCAGACTCTTTGGATTATTTAAGAGAATTTTTTGATGAGCGTATAATTAGTCGAAATACTGAAATTGCCTGGCCTGCACGTTCATGCGATTTAACACCTTGCGACTTCTTTTTGTGGCCTTATCTAAAAAATAACATATTTCGAACACCTATATTGAATTTGAATGATATGCTACAGAGAATCGAACAGAAATGCATGGAAATTAATAACAATCCAGTAATGTTGCAGAATATCATCAGAAATTTTGAACGGAGGATTTTAAATTGCATTGATCTTGAAGGACAATATTTTCAACATTTGTTATAGTTTTCAATAAATACCTATTATTTGTTATTTATTTGTATGTATGAAACTGTCCAAATATACGACTTCGTAGGGTAAGTAGTAAATTTTAATTTACGACATACTTTAAAATATTCTCAGTAAATCACATGCTACTAGATTGACTTTTCAAATGAACACTTGTTATATAGTTATGTCTTATGTCTGTATGGGATTCTTTATGGCAAATGTCAAAGTTTAATTTATTGCTGATTTTTTTAATAGTTAGATCTAAAAATTAATACCATTGTTATTTCTTATTCCATGTGCTTTCTTATGAAGAAAGCATTTTTTCTTTTGGCATAGATGTGCAAAAACAATTAAACTTGTTACTGGAATTCATCAATTCTATTCACAAAAAAATATTGAATTTACCATGGAACAAGAAGAAAACAATCATCGATATGGATGCAAAAAGAAATTGTTTTGTTTTAAAAAAATATTTATCTGCTTTTATTCTTTGAAATTACCAAGAAAAAGTCAAGTTTGTTAAGGGATATTTTCAAAAATTCTAAATTAGACGTACCTGTCCATAGTGGAATATTTACTTGACACTAAATTATGTTAAAACTATCGGAAAAACTCACTATACTCACTAGAAAACAAAATGATTAATTCGCTTAACTTTTATAGTTTATATGAGAACAACTTGTTCTGTTTACTATCTACAATCAAGATATAACTGATAAATTGTAATAAAAAAGTTTGGATACTCTAATAAAGTGATCAATTAATATAAATTATCCATTAAAAAAAAAAGCATTTTTAAATATTTATAGCTACTTTTCATTAAATAAGTACTAGATGAGTAATAATACTTAGATCTATTAAAAATTCATATATTTCATTACTATTTACATTTAATCATCGGTTTTCATTTTTTCTTCCCGGTATGTATTGTTTTCTTGACATCATCCTCCGCTTTATTTACATCCTCAAGTTCATCTCTTTCTGAAATTCGAATATTACTGGGCCGACCTTCGACTTTCGACCAATTTCTGTTAGCAACTTTAATTTGCCCGCGTGCATTTTGATCTTGTTGCTTTTGACTGTATATAACTTTAATTTCTTTAAAATCTGTTTTGGTCTCTGTAGATAAGGCATCTTTTAATTTATCCACGAATTCGTCCACTCTAGTCTGATTAGTTTTCGATTTCTTATCAGCTGTTTTAGATCCCATTCCGCCACTCGTTTTCTCATCATGCTTGCATGCCGGCTTACATAGTGTACTCAAATGTTTTTTATGACCAAATTCCGAGTTCACCTTGCTTTTAAAATTTAGTAACTCTGTGATTTGCATGTGAGTCGTTCCTTTAGATTTTCGGCACGTATTTTTACCTGTGTTAAATCCTCTTAGATATGGCGTGGGATTTGTTGCAGTGCTATAATTCCTTTGTTGATGTTTATGAGACGGCTTTTGCTTTTCTTTACTGTCAACATCTTCGGCTTCAACTTGCTTAGAGTCCTTTTGTTCTTGTTCACTGGTTTCTTCTTGTTCTAAACTTGAATTGTATGGATTGCGCTTTTTCACAGTTTTCTCTCCAAAAAGGTTATCATTTTTGATCTTTCTAAAACGTAGTTTGGGTTGGTCTTCTTTCTTTGGAGTATATTCTTCTTCAATTTCTTGAACTTCCTGCTTTTTGGCCCACATGTCTTTCCAAAATTTTAGGTATTTAGAAAATCCATTAGTGTTAACTGGAGTTACTTTGGCCATTACCTCTTTTATTCGCTCTTCTAAGTCATAATTTACCGGAGTACCGGCAGCTAACCTTTCTGTATGCGGATTAACTGTGGATGCTGGATCTGGATATAATTTTTGGACAGGACTATTGCGATATTTTGGAGTTTCTTCTGAGATTTCTACTTCGTTCACATTAATTTCTGAATTTTTCTTTTCGTTCCCAACTTCTTTCTTTTCCAGTGTTTTCTCCTCTTGTTCTGTTTGCTCTATTTTTCTCAATACAGCATTACTAGCGGTGTTAACCATGATGTTATCTTGTGTATTTCTTCGAATTGTATCATTTTGATTTTTTCTCTCTGACTCTTTAACATTTTCTTCCCAGAATTGCTTTATTTTCTTTTTTATTTCGGCATCTTCCAATTTTTTGCTTTGTTTGGTGTCTAAATATATGTTTATAACATAAGGTTTATTCTGCTCTACTTCTTTATTATCGACTTCCTCATTTTCAAGTTTCTCTTCCTTCTCCATATCTATTTTAGCCTGAAGGGCATTTTTTACAATCTTCACTGCCGCTTCTACAGCTTTGGCATCGGGATTAACAGTATATTGAACAATGTTTTTTGGCATAGAACCTATGCGATGTGGCGGGTGTCTTTTGGTGAAAGTATTATCTCCTAGAAGTTCCACTAGGGCTGCAGCCTTCTCGAAATTGGGATGGTTTATAATAGAGTGTTCGATTTCTGATAAACTGCGTCGACTAGCACGTTTAGGTTCACTTCTCGAACATAATTTATGTTTTTGGAATCTCACTGTTAAAAATTAAAGTCGTTATTTGGATGCGGTACATGGAATTAATTCAAACCTTACGGGATTTAATTAAGTTAGCCTCTTGAAGTGCTTGTTTCGCCTCAGATTTCGATATACAGTTCGTTGTATATTGTTTGATAGGTTCATGCTGGAATGTTTTTGTTATTTCTTGTGGAAGGATAGTCCTTGGAGGGCTGGTTGGTTTCACTGCATACTTTAACAGGAGTTTTGTAGCAAACATCATACACTGACAATTTTGACGCGTCTAATATACATTGTGCAAATTTGACATACGATTTGACATATGTGACATACATAGTTTTGTATCTGTGGCAGCTGGATACAATATGGACTATACCTTATTCGTTATCCGTCAAGAACAGATGGAATACAAATTATTGTAAATTTTAACTTATTATTGTTTCAAACACATAGAGAAATATCAGTTGTTGGGTTAGATTGTACAAGGACACTTTGTCAACGTAATTTATTTACCAGACGCCTAAGTTAATACTTAACCTACGAAGTCGTATATTTTGACAGTTTCATACATACAAATAAATAACAAATAGTAGGTATTTATTGAAAACTATAACAAAAGTTGAAAATGTTGTCCTTCAAGATCAATGCACTTTAAAATCCTCCGTTCAAAATTTCTGATGATATTCCGCAACATTACTGGATTGTCATTAATTTCCATGCATTTCTGTTCGATTCTCTGTAGCATATCATTCAACTTCAATATAGGTGTTCGAAATATGTTATTTTTTAGATAAGGCCACAAAAAGAAGTCGCAAGGTGTTAAATCGCATGAACGTGCAGGCCAGGCAATTTCAGTATTTCGACTAATTATACGCTCATCAAAAAATTCTCTTAAATAATCCAAAGATTCTGCAGTACAGTGACGAGGTGCTTCGTCTTGTTGGAAATATGCATTTTGAAGTTCATCATCATGCAACTGATTGACAAATGGTTGTAAAATTTCCGTACGGTACCTTTGAGCAGTTAACGTTCCCTGAAAAAATATTGGTCCAATGAAATGATTCGCCTTTGGCTTATCGCTGCCCAAACACCAATTTTCTCTGGATGTAGCGATTCTTCATTAATTATACATGTGGATTTTCACTACTCCAAATTCTTGTATTTTGTGAATTTAGGTATCCCGTTTTATAAAACCATGCTTCATCAGTAAAGATGACTCTTTGCGAAAGTTCTCCATTATTGTTCATATTTACAAACCAATTACAAAACTGTAGTCTACGTGGGTAATCAATTTCTAACAATTCTTGTACTGCTGTGACACGGTATGGATAAAGTTGCATATCTTTTTTTAATAACTTGTGAGTTGTACCAACAGAAAGGTTTATTTGTTGACTCAAATTTCGAACAGATGTTTGTGGTTCATTTTCCATTATTTCTTCAACACGATTGACAACTTGAGGTGTACATTTCTTAACTGCTCCGCTGCCTGATTTTCTTAAGAGACTACCAGTTTCAGAAAAAAGTTCTGTCCAAAGTATTCTTAAATTGTATATAATCTATTACAAAATGTGTAAACTCAACTTTAAATTCTACCATGCAATCTTGAACTGAATAAACCCATAAACCCATAAACCATCAATTTTATTACCACTTCGAAAATAATCCTGGACTAAAAAAATTTTATTTTCTAAAGTGAAAGCCATTTTAAAACTGAGAAGCAATTTATTTAAACCAGAATCGACGCACGATTATTTTATGCACTAACTGATATTTGTGATTGACATTATCAAATGTCATTTGGATTTACGTTTACGGAACAACAAACACATACTTATAACGAGCGTTCAACTAAATTTTACCTCGCAGTTGCCCATGGAAATTATACGTATATCTTAGCTTTTTACTTAAGTTCTTAATATGAATTTTGTTGGTTATGAACTATTTGAATGACATGATAAATGTCAAAATAATAAAATTAAAATATTTAACTAAATGAGATACGTTTATTTGCAACAAACAAGTAACATTTTATAAAAATTGTTGAAAGTGGCCACCACCTTGTTCGAGGCATTTGTAACATCTTCTTCTAATGAAGGAGAAAACGTTTTGTAGTAGCATATCGTCGATTTCGTTAATTATTTCAGCAATTCTGATCTGAAGGTCTGCAAGATCAGGTATCTGTACCCAAAAAATTGACTTCTTTAAAATGGCCACAAAAAAAATCACAGGGGTTAACATCACAAGATCTTGTTGGAAATTCATGTTCGATGTTTAAACTTATCAACCGATTTTGATAAATTTCCGTATCATATTAATTGTTTCACAAGCTGTGTGCACTCTAGCTCCGTATTGTTGAAAGTAACCCTGATTTATTTCTTCTTCATTAAGCTGTTCAATAAATGTCATAATAATTTCTTGTCGATACCTTTCTCCTTTAAAGAAAATACGGCCAATGATTTTCCTTCGACTAATCGCACACCATACACCAATTTTCTGTGGATGAACAACATAACAGTCATGCGGTTTCTTAGTATTCCACATCCTTATATTTTGTGAGTTAACATATCCATTCAGATAAAATCATGATTCATCTGAGAAAAATTTTGTCAAGAATGTCATTATCAAAATTATTTAAGAACCACTGACAAATGTTGTTCTAGGATAGTCAATTTCTTTGATTTCTTGATAATAGGCCATGCGATATGGAAATAAATGTAAGTCTTTTTTCAAAATTGTATGACAAGTGCCAATTGAAACACCCACTCGTGGAGAGAATACTCGTATGGATGTTCCTGATGTATCATTCATAATTTGCGTTACATCGTCAACTAGCTCTTCCGTACATTTTTTCGGACGGCCACTGTCTTCTTTCCGTATAACACTCTCTGTTTCTGTGAAAACCTTAGTGCAATATTTAACTGTGTACCAAAAACTATCAAAATCAAAGACGAAGTTTGGAAACATATTTCTAAATTCCTCTAAGCATTCTTCAAGAGAATAGTGCCATTGTCCGTTAATATTACGTCCGTTCCAAAAGTAAGATTCAACCATGAATGATTTGTGTTGAACAGTGAAAACCATTTTAAATAAATTTTAAATTACAAAGCAATTTCAAAAAGCTCCAACTAAGTATACATCAGAATAAATAGTCTGTCAAATTGACAACTGATGCAAATGTAAATAGTACAAGTTACGACAAACATTTTTATTGTCATGGACTACTAGAGGTAAAATTTATTTGAACGCTTTTTATATATATATGCGTCTTAGTCTATCAAAATTTCAAAGTAACCTAGATTGACTTTCAAATGAACACTTGTTATATGTACGGGTATTATTTATTGAAAATTGATCGTATATGCTCAAAATAACGGAAAAAGATAATTAAAATTGGACGTAGGGAAAGTATCTGCACATTTTTCTGATGCTGCCGCAAATGTAGGTAACACTTTTTTACTTCTTATAGAAACATGTATTATTGGCGGCACAGACAGCCACTCAATGATAATGAACTTCTAGCTGCAGTTGAAGAAGCAGTATTTCAATTTGAAAGTCTACCACTTGACAACGAAACGATAACAGGCGAACAGTAAAGTGATGAATATTTCGAAGCAAACAATATGACAACGGTTTGGCACGAAGAAAATTTAGATAATGAAAAATGCAAATTATGATCTGGAGGCAAACACTGAAATGGAAAACAACAATCCCATTGCAGCTCCTCTGTTTTCAGAATCAACGAAAAGCAAAAGAGGAAGAAAGACAGAAGAAGAGCAGAAGAGCTGTTTTTACCTTCATATAAATGACAAATTCACAATACCTCTCAACAACAAAGATACAATTTATAAGACCTTTTGTGACAACTGTGAATAAACGTTTTGACATTTTAAATAATGGAATTAGGAAAGTAACAGTTGACAAATCCATGATAATCTTCAAAAGACGCTCCACGCTAAAGCAATACAAGCCTAACTAAACCTATCAAAAGAGGGTACAAACTATGGTGCCTGGATGACCAGAACGGATGTATAAAGAAATTCGACGTGTACCAAGGGAAAAATGAAGTAGCGGAAAAAACGTTTCAGGACTTTGACCGAAAATTATTGGTGCACTAATCGGACAATATATTTCGACAATTACTTCACGTCAGTCTGTTTACTAGAAAAATTAAAAATTGAAAACACTATTTTGTTTATTAAAACTTGAGAATTCTTCCGTCACTTCCCTACTTGCGGACGCCTGATTTGACGAAGCCAAGGTGGTAAATGTGCGCGGTGTAGACACTTCTGGTTGACGTGCATATGATATAGCGGGCTGGTGACAGTTTTGTGTCAGTGGAAGTTGGAAAATTCATGTAGTTTTATAGCAATGGTTGTACTTGCAGAACGCATGGGGCAATTTGATACGGTGTTTGTTTGTATCTCAGGGAAATATGAGAAGAATCACTAAGACTATTATCTTCTGACTAGCATCAATTTCCTGTAATTATTGACCAATATTTATGCCAAAAGAAAGTTCTTGTGCTTCCGTTATATTGTGTGGCTTTGTGGCATCTTCGTCCAAACACATTTAGTATCTTCAAAAGATATATTGCACATACAATCTCTACATTCATTTACTGATACACTGATTGAACTATTGTCTGGAGTTGCCAGACAAGTATGGACAGGCATTACAAAAATAGCATGGATTGGCCGCGGTTGGGTCGCAGGTTCGTGTGTCATACCAACGTACCTTCGACCCGACCCTGACCTATCTGCAACATGTCTCCCATTACCATTCATTAGAGGATCTGCCGGCGGATACGTCACGACGGGCCAATCCGGTAATAAATGGGAGCCTTTTACGGTCATCGGGAATATCAAGTAACTCTAATTGCTTAATTATATAATCAAGTTTTAGGTATCACGTTTCCTGTAAAGATATCATTGTTTGTGGCTGCCCCTGTTATTAAAACGAAAATTAATTAGCCTGTGTAAAAAAATAGGTATTTCTGGAATCAGTACATCATATATATATCCAAAATCAGTTCTCGGTTTTCCGGTACCAAGAAAAATTCAATTTTGTTGGCTTGTGTAATACAACGATTGGAATCGTGATAATCACGTGTGTTGATATGAAACATAATTTTATTTTTTTATCAAAATTTATTTGTTTGATTACCTGTTGAGTATATAAAACACGTGATTATAATTAATCACGATTTCTAAAGAGTGGTACTCATTAGATTATACAATAAATAAAGATATTATTGAAAACATAAGGAAATATTTATTTTAAAATATGAAATTGCCAATTATTGTAAATAACGCTACAAACGGCAAGTAGCCGTTGCCGATGAAAGTACTCAGGAGTTGGGTTTTGGAGGACACTGATTACTTTTCCTTAAATAAGAAATTGTCTTGATATGATGTCCTTCTACAAAAAAGGTTTAAGTATATCAATACGTTAAGCACGTATTACGTATTTTTACAAATGAAACAGACATGTAAAATACACATCTGTAACTGTAAACATGGACAACACACCTCGTATTTTCCAGCTTTTTTCTTCTGTTTAAGACATATGTTTCTGCTGTTACTATTAATCGTCGTCGTCGTGAAGTAATTTAAAAGCTTAAATCGCCTATAAGGCATAGCAAATTTCGTCCTATTAGGTAGCACTATATAATATAATGACATCTGATGGACGAAAGAGACTATGCCGAAAATGGCAACCCTTCCCTTGACCGGCTAAGCCGGTACAAAAGGGAAGAAAATACGCATATAGGTGTAAGTCCATTAACACGATGCCAGATGGCAGTAAATATACAAAAAAGGTTTAAGTATATCAATACGTTAAGCACGTATTAAGCATTTGTTACAAATGAAACAGACATGTAAAATACACATCAATTACAAAACTATAATCTTCACAAAATATACTTACAAATACACAAAAAAAATTAAACAAAATAAATTTAAAATCTGTTCAATATTTGATTATGTTCTTATTTATTATGAATAGTGTTTTTATAAATTAGAAGTTTGGTCTTGTTCGTAAGTCTGTAACCATCTTGTTGTTGAAATTTATTTCTAAAAATGTTTTGAAATGATTTATTCTACAACTAAAAACTCAATTTTATTAATAAATATTGCATTTGCCGACGTATTATACTTACTTAAGGCAAACTAATAAATTTAATAAATACAGAAAATATCCTATAATCACAAATATAACCTGTAATGTAAATTCTATCACTTAATGATCTTATTATTTGAAAATTCCAAAAATAAGCACATAAAACCAAGAAAACATATTACTTCAAAATATATAACATTCGAATAATTCATAGAATAATTTGCCTCTTGCCTCAAAATGGCGTCTGGTACCATGTGATCATAACAACCAATCAAAATTGATACACCTAGTTGTCGTCACTGTATTAAATATAGTCACTGTAAAATAAATAAGCAAGTTGACCCATCTAGGGAGAAAAAATTGGACTCGATACAAATAGGAAGATGATCACAATTCATTCAAATAAAACATTAATGGTGGGTTCATACAGTCCTACAGTCTTAGTCCTAACTTAGTATTAGTATTAGTCTTAAGAAGTAAAACTATTGGTTACCCTAGTACCTACTCGTTCATACAGGAATTAGTATATTAGTCTTAACAGCGTTAAGACGTAACCTTGACAGTTCCTAAACTTTTAACTCTTAGTACTAAGACCAAAATAGTGCGCAGGCGTTGATTGAAACGTTTGAAAATCTAATGAAATTGCCCCCCCTATTTGTTTTTGTTCTTCACAAGTAAATATCGTTATAAGCGCATTTTTATAATTATTGATTCTGAAAATAAAGAACAAAAAGAAAATGACTGATAAATTTGATGACGGACGTTTAATAGAGTTAGTACGGGAATTTAGTCATTTATATGACAAACGTAATATAAATTTCAAAAATAAATTGGCCGTACAAAATGCATGGCAAACAATTAGCGAGGTGTTAAATGTTTCAGGTAATAATTTAATAAATAGATGTATTAGTGATGCGCTCAATAAAGTAGCACAGGAAAATAGCAAAGCTGCGTTATTTAATTTGGACATGTTGAATTCGTATAGATATAGTAACACAACGAACAAAATGCAAAGTATGGATATGTTTACGTAAATTTCACATTTGCGAAGGCTTTTCTTTGGATGCAATGCGCAAGCGTAGTACTAATACTAATTTCTGTCTGAACGGTCATATATTTCTTAAGATTAATTCTAAAGTTAGGACTAATACTAATACTAAGTTAAGGAAGACTGTATGAACCCACCACAACTGTTATCAATTTGTCAAACGCTGCTGGAAATTTACAAGAGATAATTAAAATAACTGGCCATATAACCACAAGTTCTCTGGAGCTATACATGAAATTAGACGAAGGACATCATTACAAATGAAATAGACATGTAAAATACACATCTGTAACTGTAAACATGGACAACACACCTCGTATTTTCCAGCTTTTTACTTCTGCTTAAGACATATGTTTCTGCTATTACTATTAAGCGTCGTCAGTTAAGCTAGTGAAGTAATTTAAAAGCTTAAATCGCCTATAAGGCATAGCAAATTTCGTCCTATTAGGTAGCACTATATAATATAATGACATCTGACGGACGAAAGAGACTATGCCGAAAATGGCAACCCCTAGGCGATTTAAGCTTTTAAATTACTTCACTAGCTTAACTGACGACGCTTAATAGTAATAGCAGAAACATATGTCTTAAGCAGAAGTAAAAAGCTGGAAAATAAGAGGTGTGTTGTGCATGTTTACAGTTACAGATGTGTATTTTACATGTCTGTTTCATTTGTAACAAATGCGTAATACGTGCTTAACGTATTGATATACTTAAACCTTTTTTGTATATTTACTGCCATCTGGCATCGTGTTAATGGACTCACACCTACATGCGTATTTTCTTCCCTTTTGTACCGGCTTAGCCGGTCAAGGGAAGGGTTGCCATTTTCGGCATAGTCTCTTTCGTCCGTCAGATGTCATTATATTATATAGTGCTATGCAACTTTATCCATACCGTGTCACAGCAGTACAAGAATTGTTAGAAATTGATTACCCACGTAGACTACAGTTTTGTAATTAGTTTGTAAATATGAACAATAATGGAGATAATATTGTCCATGTGTACAGTTACAGATGTGTATATTGCATGTCTGTTTCATTTGTAACAAATGCGTAGTACGTGCGTAACGTATTGATATACTTAAACCTTGTTTGAATAATGAAGAACTTTCGCAAAGAGTCATCTTTACTGATGAAGCGTGGTTTTATAAAACGGGATACCTAAATTCACAAAATACAAGAATTTGGAGTAGTGAAAATCCACATGTAATTAATGAAGAATCGCTACATCCAGAGAAAATTGGTGTTTGGGCAGCGATAAGCCAAAGGTGAATCATTGGACCAATATTTTTTCAGGGAACGTTAACTGTTCAAAGGTACCGTACGGAAATTTTACAACCATTTGTCAATCAGTTGCATGATGATGAACTACAAAATGCATATTTCCAACAAGACGGAGCACCTTGTCACTGTACTGCAGAATCTTTGGATTATTTAAGAGAATTTTTTGATGAGCGTATAATTAGTCGAAATACTGAAATTGCCTGGCCTACACGTTCATGCGATTTAACACCTTGCGACTTCTTTGTGTGGCCTTATCTAAAAAATAACATATTTCGAACACCTATATTGAATTTGAATGATATGCTACAGAGACTCGAACAGAAATGCATGGAAATTAATAACAATCCAGTAATGTTGCAGATTGCAGAATATCATCAGATATTTTGAACGGAGGATTTTAAAGTGCACTGATTTTGAAGGACAACATTTTCAACATTTGTTATAGTTTTCAATAAATACCTATTATTTATTATTTATTTGTATGTATGAAACTGTCAAAATATACGAATTCGTAGGTTAAGTAGTAAATTTTAATTTACGACATACTTCAAACTGTTCTCAGTAAATCATATGCTACTAGATTGACTTTAGATAGAATGAACACTTGTTATACAACGAGACTATAAATGATTGTAAATTTTCGACTTAAGTTGGCAACACTTCTGTAATTTTATGTTAGCACACCTGATTTTTAACGCATCCATATGATACAAATGACATAACCTACAAAGTTGTACCTATATACGAATATCCAGGCAAGCCAATTTTTCAGTATTGCCAAAGTAAATACATATTTGTTATAGTCTATTTTTAAACTAAGAGGAGCGTTTTAAATTAATCGCGCCAAAATTACTATGCGTGATTGGTTGCTTCAGAGGTAGGATTACGTTATGCAAAAATTGCGTGTTGACCTATCGATGTCAAACGTTTGTCAAATTTCGTTTTCTCTTGTGTTCCCGTTGTTCTATTCAGTTGTATTGTTGTATTAACGTAAATAAATCCGTTCTTTTTAGAATTTGCGAAACCTTCAAGATACCCTTCTGTAGTTGATCGATAATTATTCAATATTCATATAAATATGGATACTGTTGCAACAAGTTCAGCATCATTTTCACCTCCGAAAAAACGCAAACGTTTAGATATAGGGCATTTATCTGTTGCTGAAAAGCAATGTGTTTTAAATATGTATAAACAGCTGCGAACTGATGAACCGAATCTTAAAAAAACTGTTATTGTTTCTAAAATTAGTAACACCGTGGGTAAGTTTTCATGGATTGAATAATGTAACCAATTTGATAATGTTCTGCTTTTAGGCGTTGCACAATCGACAGTATATCGCACCATAAAAGAGTATAATGAGACTGGTACAGTTACTGCATCTAAACACTATGGAGGACGACCTGGTAATGTTGCTGCATACGATGAGAGATGGTACGAGCTGAACTTCTGAATTTAATCAAAATAAATAAAGAACAATATAATTTGTATGTGCTTGATGAAATGGCAAAACGTACCAATAAAGTTCTATTAAGGTTGCCACCGTACCATTGTGAACTCAATCCAATAGAGTTGATATGGGCAAAAATAAAGAATGAAGTAGCATCGAAGAACATCACATTTAAATTGACAGAAGTGAGGGGGCTGTTATTGCAAGCTATCGAAAATGTTCAAAATGTTAATTGGAAAAGTTGTGTTGAGCATATAATTAAGGAAGAAATAAAAATGGCCACACTAGATGGCATCGTAGATGATCTAATCGAACCGTTTATTATTTCTATTGGTGCTGATAGTGACAGTGATACTTTCTCAGACAGTTCAGATTTAGAATAGATTATTTTGTTTAATTTTTGCAAGTAACAAGTAGTTAACGGAGCCTTTGATTTTTTAAATCCTTTATTTATGTTATTTTTGTGTTTAATGTAAATAATTTTTAATAAATGTTTAATTACGTTGTGACTTTATTGATGTAGAGTTTATATTCAAAATTAAGCGGGAAATAACGCTAAATTAAATGTTGCCTTTGAGCTCAAATGAATAAAGAAAAACTAATAAAATACGAAAATTTAAAAAAACATTCAGAATGTCATTGATTTGGTAACTTTTACAGTGTAAATGTGGCTTTTCCATTTACTCCTCTTAGTTTAAAAATAGACTATACAAACATTTATAGTCACGTAGTATAAATTTATGTATTGATATTTACAGTTTCGGCAACAAAAAAATAATAAATTAGTACATTGTTATTAATGAATATGCAGGACATTAAACAAAATAAGTTAACAATAAATACAATATCATTTTCAACGAATTGAAAGCCATCAGATACTTACTGTTTTTGAACTTTGAAAATTTCTGTTTTAAAATGACGTAACGGAAAATAACAGTGGAATATATGTGGACAGTATATTTTATTTTTCAGATGTTGTCTGTTCTGTATGAAATTTACGGTGACAGAACGTTGATTTTGACAGTAAAATTTCCAATTTTGTTAATTTGCAAAATATAAGATTATTAAGACAAAAACACAGCAAATATAAACGTAAAAGGCATTAGAATAAATTCAAAATACCATACAATGGCCAAAAAGTAGATGTTTCATGTGTATTTGGGCGTAAACGTAACGTTTAAGGTTAGTTGTTTTTTGAACGTATTTTATTTTTTTGTGGATTAAGGGTGCCTCTGTTAGAATAACTTTATTAGGATAAATTGCTTAATTAACGTCCCCCTAAACGCTCGTATATTTTTTTTAGGAAAATCGGTGGCAAATGTATTTTTTAATTTGGCCTTCGAAGTCAAGTGGGCTCTGAACAAAAAATCGTATATCTTTACTTAAGTATCTGATTTGTAATAATTATCAATGTCAACTGTTGTCTGTCAAAAATCAATCTATCTCAGACATGACTTCATATTTTCAAGGACTACTTTGACTTCGAATGTTTCTGAACAGCCGTTACTTATTTAGCTTCACACCTCTCTTCTATAGATGGCGATCCACATAGTACTATACAATAATTCAATAAATAATGTTTAATATTCATTTTAATTTACAATTTTATTATAAATAATAGATGGTCAGCGTAATGGGCTTCTTAAGCCCAACTAATTTTTGTAAGTTTGGCTTTTATTGTATTTGTTTTAAATCAATAAATTGCCAAACATTTTGATAATTTAAAATAAAAATTATTTATTTATCAAGGTACTAAAATTTTTATTTTCAACGCGAATTTGTGTTTAATCAGAATAAGCAGAATGGACAAACGACTGATTTTTCTATTGTTATCGATGTAGTGTAGTTTGGGGGCATAGGATAGCCAGATCCCTATACTGGCAGTGTTGTTCGCATCGAGACGTGACTCCGCCTCCTGTGACGTCCTAAACGGACCAGTCGCACCGATAAATAGTTGAGGTCTTGGGTTGCTTGAGTTAATGTAAAGTGTTTTAATTTAGTTTTCGCCGTTACCCTTTGTAAATTAGCGACTGAAATGCCGGGACGTCGTTGTGCGGTAGTTGGCTGTAATAACAGTCGTATTTCTACGAAAATTACCAATAGAGAAATCGTTTATCACAACTTTCCAAAGGCGACAAACTTCGTATCCGATACTGTCCGTAAAGGATGGATAAGGCGCTGCAAACGAGCAGATAAGTGGAATCCAAATACCAGCCAAATTTGCTCAATCCACTTTAATGCAAACGATTATGAACGTGATATGCGGAACGAATTATTAGGTAATAAATGTATTTATACGTTATGAGATAAATTATTCTAATACATAGTAATCATTGCTAGGGTTACCTGTACGAAAACAGCTTAAATACACTGCTGTGCCTAGTGTAAATCTTCCACAAATGTCCAAAGATATAAAGAAAGTTGCGACAAGAGGGGAAGCATATTTAAAAAGGAAAATGAAAGGAAAGAAGAAGTAAATAGATTGATTGCCGAACAATCGATAGCTTCATGTTTAGCGGCGAGTGAGCTGTCAACAGCGTCTTCAACAGCAGAATTTAAAACCGATAAGCCTTTAACTGTCCCAGCAGAAAATATATTATCTAAACAATATGCGGAGCTTCGTGAAAGTCACACTAAATTATCTACAGAGATGGAAATTATGAAACGCAAATTGAATTTGCAGAGAAAACAACTTTTATACAAAGAATTCAAATAAATTTTACCTCAAAGTAGCCCTTGGAAATTATGATTATGTCTTAGCTTGTTACTAATTTTAATAGGAATTTTGTTGGTTATGAGATGAGATATTTGATTGAAATGACAAATGTCAAAATAATAAAACGAACATTTTTAAGTGAATGAAATATGTTTATTTCCAACAAACAAGCAAAATTTTATAAAAATTGTTCAAAGTGTCCACCACCTTGTTCGAAACATTTCTCACATCTTCTTCTAATGGAGGAAAAAGTGTTTTGTAGTATCGCATTGTCAATTCCATTAATTCTTTCAGCAATTCTGATTTGAAGGCCTGCAAGATCAGGTATCTGTACTTGATAAATTGAGTTCTTTAAGAATGGCCATAAAAAGAAATCACATGGGGTAATGTCACAAGATCTTGGTGGAAATTCATGTTCAGTGTTTAAACTTATAAACCGATTTTGAAAAAATTGCTGCAGAATATTAATTGTTTCACCTGCTGTGTGTGCTCTAGCTCCGTCTTGTTGAAAGTAACCCTGTGTTATTTCTTCGTCGTCAAGCTGTTCGATAAATGGCATAATAATTTCTTGTCGATACCTTTCTCCTGTTAAGGTTCCGTTAAAAAAAATAGGGCCAATAATTCTCCTTCGACTAATCGCACACCATACACCAATTTTCTGCGGATGAAGTGCGGTTTCAACAAAAAAATTATGTGGTTTCTCATTAGTCCACATCCTCATATTTTGTGAGTTCACATATCCATTCAGATAAAACCATGACTCATCAGAAAAAAAGGTTTTGTCAAGAAGGTCATTATCAAAATTATTTAAGAACCACTTACTAAACGTTATTCTTCTGGGATAGTCGATTTCCTTGATTTCTTGATAACAGGTCATGTGATATGGAAATAAATGTAAGTCCTTTTTCAAAATTGTATGACATGTGCCAATTGACACACCCACTTGTTGTGATAATGCTCGTACGGAAGTTCTTGGTGCATTATTTATAATTTCTCTTACATTATTAACTAGCTCTTCTGTACGCTTTTTCGCCCGACCTGCGCCTTCTTTCTGTTTAACACTCCCTGTTTCTCTGAAAACCATAACGGAATGTGTCACTGTGTGCCGAAAACTGTCATAATCAAAGATGACGTTAGGGAACTCATTTCTAAATTCTTCTAAACAATCTTGAAGAGAATACTGCCATTGTCCGTCAATCTTACGTCCGTTTCGAAAATAAGATTCTAGCATGAATGATTTGTGTTGTTAGTAAAAACCATGTTAAATCAATTTTAAATTACAAAGCAATTTTTGTCAACTATGCATCTGTCTAATTGACAACTAATGCAAATTTAAATTATTATTATTAATAATCATACGTTTTTAAAGGAATGGCCTACTAGAGGCAAAGCTTATTTGAACGCTTCTTACTATAGAAGAAAGAACAAGCAAGATAAACCTGCACAAAAACAGGAAACGGTAAAAATACTGAGAAAACTCTTAACAGAAAATCAAATTTCTATTCTTCTAAACAAAAAGAAACGCGTTAATTGGACTACTGAAGAGATTGCAGTTGCTTTTACTATTCGTTACCTCAGCAAGAAATGCTATATATTTTTGCGAACTAAACTTAATTTTCCGTTGCCAGCGTTGTCATCTTTGAGAAAGTGGGCATCAAAAATCAGAATAACGCCGGGAGTTTTAGAAGATGTACTAACTTTTCTAAAGGTAGCAGGAGAAAATATGTCTGCAAGAGAGAAAACTGTAGTCATTTCTTTTGATGAAGTCAAAGTTAAAACCACTTTAGAGTTAGAGTATTGTGTTGGTGAAGATCAGGTGCTAGGTCCTTACAATTTAATGCAAGTCTGTATGGTTAGAAGCTTATTTTCTACTTGGAAACACCCTATCTATCTAGACTTTGACAAAAAGATGACAAAGGATGTGCTAATGGATCTGATCACCCAATTGCATAAAATATCATGTAACTGTGTTGCAATTGTAAGTGATTGCGGAAGCAGTAATGTTGGTCTCTGGAAAGCGTTGTCCGTTGACATAAATAAGACCTATTTCGAGCATCCGCAAACCAAGAAAAATGTTCATGTTTTCGCAGATGCTCCCCATTTACTGAAACTCCTCCGTAATTGGTTTTTGGACACAGGATTTATATTGAGAAGTGCTGGAAAGAAAGAGATAAGAAAAGAACCTTTAGAAAGTTTGATAGAATTAACCAATGTAGAAGTAAATTCCTGTATAAAAGTATAAAATTTCTGAAAAGCATATTACAGTTGAAAAGAGTAAAAGACAAAATGTAAGACTAGCGGCTGAATTGTTATCACATAAGACCGCCCAGGCATTATTACGATACAAACCAGGCCCTGATAAAAAACTTGCTGAAGATGTCGGAATGTTCATAGACAATATTAATTCTTGGTTTGATATTTTTAATAGCCATGTGAATAGATCTCCTGGCCCTGACCCTATGAAAGCCCCTTTTGGAATTTATTTACAGGACCAAGAACAACACTTAAATAAAGTTAGAGATTTAATATTTGACATGAGAGCTGAAGGAAAAAATACTTTGCAAATTTTTCAGAAAGGAATAATAATTTCTATAGAATCGTTGAAACTACTTTTACGAGATATGAAGACCGAATTTGAAGATGTACATTATATATGTACTCATAAACTTAATAAGGATTGTTTGGAGAATTTTTTCTTCCAGCTTAGATGTCGAGGGCCGAATGAACATCCATCTCCATTGGAAGCCATCAAAAGAATAAGAATGATTATTCTTGGGAAGAATCCTGGTATTTTAGAAGCACAGGTACATAAAATGTGTTTATTAATTCTTTACATATTCCTAGTATTATATAGGTACCTATCTACATAGCTATACTTTTTTTAAAGGTGAACACACAAGAAGCTGTTCCTGAAGAATATATAGTGGCCACAGTTTTGGAACAAGCGAAAGTTTCACTTGAATTACCGGAAGAGAAGTTTGAGAGCAATGCAACTCAAAGTAGCAATGGAAGCTCGTTTTCATCATCAGGGATTTCAGAAATATCTGATGCAAAATCACCAGAAACAACGGACGATGCATTTGAGTACATTGCTGGTTTTATAGCGAAGAAATTTAAAAACAGTCATCCCAACTCGGCGATTATACTTATAAAATTAAAGCCGATCACGCCTACAATTTACCCTCGTGGGTACAACAGCTCTCTTTTGGTGGTCTTATTAAGCCCTCAACAGATTTCTTAAGTACCATTAAACAGTGGAACAAACATTTTGAGATATATCATGGCGATAATAAACTGCGGAAAGAAACACTGGTTGTTAAAAGACTAGCTTTAAAAATTAAAAAGCGAGAAAATTTGTGCTTTGTTATTATAAAATTATTTTGTAAATTAAGAACTGTTATCCGTATGAATTATTTAAATACAAAAAGAACCTTTGACAATGCTAAAAAATCGAGTAAACGTAAGCTTTCTACTAGTACACCGTCAGACACTCAACGAACACTAGCTAAAAAAATGCGAAAAACCACTACTTGATTCGTTTTTATTTAATTACTGCGTAATAAAACATTGCTATATACTGACTCTTTTAATTGAAAAATATATATTTTTTGCTTTGTATAGAGAATACATGCTCAACGCATTTAAATAATAATCCCAATTTCCTGCAAAATGCCGTCAGGGACTTAAGTAGACGTACAAATTTATGTATTGTTTAAAACATAAAAATAACATTTTTTGTATTTTTAAGTTATTAAAGAATATTCACATTATTTAAAGCGATATTTCATTTGTTTTAACGGGTAAATTGGTTTTAAGTAAAGCAAAAACTTTTATAAAGAATAAAATTTCCTGAGAAATAGACCATAAAAAAGTTTTCCCTTTGTTGCATAATTTCTTGGACACGTTGTATATACTGTAGTCAGAATTGAATAAGCTAACTAAATATCCAATAATTTATAGGGTGTTCAATTGAAAAAAAATTCATTAGATCATCTTTTGTTTTTCAAGTGATAGCACTCTATTTCACAGGATCGGAAAGAGGGAAACAAATAGTATCAGATACGCTTTGATTTCTTTAAAATATAATACTCTCAACGAAAATATTGAGTGTACAATGAAAAACCAACCACTCTGTATAGTGTCGTTGTTAGTGTCTTCATGAATAAAATCTAGCAGACGATGCTTCATTTCACTGCCACGCTATTCAGCAACCGCTATTGGATAGAATATTTTTTGAAGTCCTTCCGACGTAATTCAATGCAAGATCTCAATTTCTTTTACAGTTAAAGTTACAGCACTTATTTATCGTTTCTCCGGCAGACTTTGAAGTACTTTGCGTTTTCGTTACGATTGTTCTTGTAGCCTGACTCTTAAAATACTGTAATGACTCATCCGCTGACGCGAGATGCGTCATCCCTCTGGATGTTTTCGCGAGGCCTACGTGAAGGCTCTAGAAGGAGTATTCACCGATATAAAAGCCGCGTCGAAGAAGGGATGAACATTCATTGAATCCTACAGTCTCGCGAAGTACATAAATATAGTTACATAAATATAGAATACATAAATGTACTTATTGTTGTTAATAGTTAGTTTTAGATTATTATACGTTTTAATATTAATATAGTGTGTGTGTCTAAAGTTATTGTTAGTTTTATTTAAGAGTGCGAAAAGACAAACATTACAGTGGTATTCAGGTGTGGACTAATTAATAAATAATAAACTAAGTAGACAATTAAGTGTTAATTAAGTATTCGTTTAAATAAATATACAGTGCGGAAAGACGTTATTTTAAATATCGTGATGGCTAATAGAATGAAACTGACAGAATTAAAAGTGTCCGATTTGAAACGAGAATTAGAAGAGAGGGATGAGGATACAACTGGCAAAAAGTCAATCCTCCAGCAACGGCTTCGCAATGTGTTGATCCAAGAAGGCGAGGATCCAGAGGATTATGTCTTTCAAGTTCCAGGCGGAAAGTTAGCGAAAACTCTAGAACAAATGGAACAGAAGAATCTGGATAGTGCTAAAAATATGGAACAAAGACTAATAGATAATTCGCAAACCTTGGAACAGCGTCTAATAGAGTCACAAACTCAAATGCAACAAATGGAGCAGAAGAACCTGGAAACTTCTGGAAACTTAGCGAAAACTCTAGAACAAATGGAACAGAAGAATCTGGACAGTGTGAAAAGTTTGGAACAACGATTGATAGACAATTCGCAAACTTTGGAACAGCGTCTAATAGATTCGCAAGCACAGATGGAAGAAAGAAACCTAGAAACCGCTAGAATTCTCGAGAAAAATCTGGAAAAGAAATTACTAGAAAATTCTAGAAACTTCGAAAAAGTTCTAGAACAGCGACTAGCGGAAAAATCAGAAGCGTTAAAAGAAGAGGTTTTCACAGCTGTAGAAGAGAAAATTGGAGAACATTCTAGACTTTTAGAGGCAATAATGATTGAGATGAAATTACCCGCTGCCATGAGTCATTCTGATCCCAGGCAGGTCAACGAAGAAGTCATACCGCGGCCCATCGAAATAAAAGAAGAACTTGTGGCTATTTCAAGGACCAGAATCAAGCCACCAACCTTTGATGGAAAGACGTCATGGGCAACTTACCTGACGCAATTCGAAGCGGCCGCAGAAGCAAACGCATGGTCTTCTGCCGAGAAGGCGACTGCTTTAGTCATAGCATTGAGGGGTGATGCTAGTGATATTTTGCAGACATTGCCTCCTGAGGAACGTAAAGATTATTCTCAACTCATTAAACGCTTGGAGATGAGATATGGCCATGCACATTTGGAGCAAGTATACCATACCCAACTGAAGAATCGATCACAGAAGAAAGGCGAGAATCTTCAGGAATTTGAGGCAGATATTGCTCGTCTAGTTCGACTTGCATATCCGATGGCGCCAGATAATTTCATGGAACACCTAGCGGTCCTGACGTTCATAGATGGTCTCCGGGATATTGATACGCAACAAGCATTAAGGTTGGCAAAACCGAAAACCTTGATCGATGCTTTGGCGCACGCGCTTGGGTTTGAGACTGCTAAACAAGCCTCTCGGAACAATGCTCGTGGCTGTTCTGTCGACGAACAGGAAAATGAGGAGTTCATGGAGCAGGTGGTTAGTCAAGTCCTAAATCAGATCAAATCAAATAAAAGTGCGCGGCCATGCGGGAATTGTAGAAGAAACGGTCATATCCAGAATAAATGTGATAAAAGGACCAAGAAAGAATCCGCTGAGAATCCGAAAGTCCCAAGGACTGCCCAAATCGCATCCTTGCAAAATCAAACCAATGGCCTGTATGTGGATGCTATTATGGAAAGAAGAACCTATGCTTGCTTGCTAGATACTGGATCGACGAAAACCATTGTACGACCCGATTTAATATCCTGGAATAAAGAATTACTTTCTAGCAAATGGAGACTAAGGACAGCTACTGGAGAAGCAGCTTCTGTGGAAGGTGAAGTAGATGTCAATTTTGTCATAGGACCAACGTCAATCCGACATCGTGTTCTCGTAGCCGACATAGAAGAACAGATAATCTTGGGATTAGACATCATGAACACCTACGGCTTCCAGTTAAACATGAAAGAAGGCACTTTAAAAATAAATAATGAGGAATTGTTTCTTCATGGGAAAAATTGTGGGAGTGTACAAGTAATTACAGCAGAGAATGTTGTTCTGGATGCAAGAAGTGAGACATTTTTGACGGCGTGTATGGAAGGTGATTATTTGGACGGAAATGTTACAATGTTGGAACCAAAGGCTGATGATGACGAGGTGGGTCGAGGAATAGTAGTTGCCAAAATGCTGGTTAAGACTCAGAAGACTGTACCGATAAGGGTAATGAATGTGAACCATTACCCTGTTTCATTGAAGAAGGGTACCGTTTTGGGGTGGTGTTCACCAGTGTCGGCCGTCGTTCATCATATAGAGGCGAAGAAGAATGGATTCGTGCAGGCTTCCGAGAAATTGTCCAAGATAATCGACTCCGCCTGTCAAGGATTGAGCAAGAGGGAACAAAGCCAAGTTAAGGACCTAATCAAACATTATGAAGACGTCTTTGAAACTGAAACTGGTACGAAAGGAAGAACCAATATTGTAATGCACAAAATAAATACCGGCGATGCAAGTCCAATTCGACAAGGACCAAGAAGGTTACCACTGGCAAAACGTGAGGAAGCCAAGCAAATTATACAAGATATGGAAGGCCAAGGAGTGATTGAACCATCGAATAGTCCATGGGCTTCACCAGTGGTCCTTGTCAGGAAGAAGGATGGATCTACCAGATTCTGTGTGGACTATCGTCGTTTGAATAGTGTGACCAAAAAGGACAGCTATCCTCTCCCAAGAATAGACGATACGCTAGACACCTTGGCAGGAGCAAAATGGTTCTCCACTCTCGACTTAAAAAGCGGTTATTGGCAAGTGGGAATGGATCCCAATGACAAAGAGAAGACTGCCTTCAGTTTAGGTACAGGTCTCTGGCAATTTACAGTCATGCCATTTGGACTGTGTAACGCCCCAGCTACTTTTGAGCGACTCATGGACACTGTACTTAGGGGACTGTCTTGGAACACCTGCCTGGTATATCTCGATGATGTGATTGTGGTAGGGAAGACTTTTGAAGATCACATGAAAAATTTGGAAGTAGTATTCCAGAGGTTGCGAGATGCCAACCTGAGATTAAGTCCAAAGAAGTGTCACCTTTTCCGCAAGGAGGTAAATTACCTTGGACATGTGGTTTCCGGAAAAGGAATTGCTGTGGATCCAGAAAAAGTAAAAGCTGTGGAAAAATGGCCGGTACCCAAAGACAAACATCAGCTAAGAAGCTTTTTGGGATTATGCACATATTATCGACGCTACGTTCCTGGATTCTCCAACATTGCAAAACCACTTACTCGCCTAACAGAAAATCGAGCATTCTTTTGGAACAACGAATGCCAAGCGGCCTTTGAGTTGTTAAAAGGTACGTTGATCAGTGCACCTGTTTTAAACTATCCACTGCCATCTGGGAGGTTTGTTTTGGATACGGATGCCAGTAACGTCGGGATTGGTGGCGTGCTCTCTCAAATCCAAGATGGACAAGAAAAGGTCATTGGATACTTCAGCAAGACGCTGTCCAAACCGGAGAGGAACTACTGCGTAACCAGGAGAGAACTATTGGCAGTAGTTAAGACCATTGAGCACTTTTACAAGTACCTGTATGGGCAGAAGTTCCAGATCCGCACTGATCATGCCGCCTTAAAGTGGCTCTTGCAATTTAAGAATCCAGAGGGTCAAGTAGCTAGATGGATTCAGAGGCTACAGGAGTATGACTTTGTTATTGAACACAGAGCAGGCCTCAAACATCAAAATGCAGATGCCCTTTCCAGAAGGCCCTGTCCAGAAGACTGTCGATATTGCAACAGAATCGAAGACAAATCGGCCAACGCTCTTCGAACCACCGTTGTTGATGACCAATGGCAACCTGACAATTTGCGCGCGGATCAAGAAGCTGATCCGGATCTTGCAGTCCTCAGGGCTTGGAAAAGAAATGGGCAAAGACCGACCTGGCAAGAAATTGCTCCCCATTCACGAGAATTGAAGTCATACTGGGCACAATGAGATTCTTTAACCATAGAAGACGATCTCCTGAGACGTGAGGTCGAAAATCACGATGGAAGCGAGCGGAAGATGCAAATGGTGGTTCCCAAGAAAAGAATACCAGAGGTATTGCGAGAACTCCATAATGGTGCTTCTGGGGGACATTTTGGAGTCCATAAAACACTGGAGAAGGTTCGCCAGAGATTTTACTGGGTGAATTGTTCACGAGATGTGAAAGAATGGTGCCGAAAGTGTGCTAATTGCGCCGGAAGCAATGGTCCCCAGAGGCGTCGACGTGCACCCATGCGCCAATACAATGTAGGAAGCCCATTTGAAAGGATCGCCATAGACGCTGCCGGTCCTTTTCCAGAAAGCAGCAAAGGAAATAAATACATAATAGTGGTCATGGATTACTTTACCAAATGGGTTGAAGCATATGCTCTACCAAATCAAGAAGCTGGAACTGTAGCAGACGTGATTGTGAAGGAGTTCGTCAGCCGTTTTGGTGTACCCTTGGAACTTCATTCCGATCAAGGGCGAAATTTTGAGTCCAGTCTATTCGAAAAGATGTGTGGACTTTTGGGCATACGGAAGACGAGAACAACTCCCTTGCATCCACAATCAGATGGGATGGTAGAGCGAATGAACAAGACCATGATCAGACACTTATCCAAAGTGGTCTCCGAACACCAGAGAGATTGGGACGAACATTTACCATTATTTCTAATGGCGTATCGGGCCTCCGTTCAAGAGACAACAGGCCAATCACCAGCCAACGTGCTATTCGGGAGGGAACTCCGATTGCCCTGTGATTTAAAGTTTGGGAGCAAGCCTGGTGATGATCTTGCCGGAGAAGATTATGTCAGCACGCTCAGACGACGACTAGATAATATCCATGAACAAGTCAGACATAATATCCAAGATGCTAGTGACAGAATGAAAGAGAGCTATGACATCAACGCCGAGAAGAGTGGTTACCATGAAGGCGATCGGGTTTGGTTGTATAATCCACAACGTCGACGGGGCCTATCTTCAAAAGAATTGGGAGGGGCCATACGAGGTGTTGAAGCGGATCAACGATGTAATATACCGCATCAGGCGAACACCTCACACTAAGCCAAGAGTCGTACATTTTAATCGATTAGCCCCATACTCTGGAGACAATGACGAAACCGTTGACTTGCGCCGATTGGATAGCCAATACCATGAACTAACCTTCGAAGACTTTATGCAAGAGTATTCTGGTTCGAGAAAAGCTCGATTTGGGGTAACCATCGAGAAACAGCAGGATTTGTTCACGGTGCCGCCAGACTACGCGCTTGCTCATTGCGTAGCCCGAGATCTACGAATGGCCAAAGGAATTGCCTGGGAATTTAAAGAGAGATTTGGCAGAATCGAAAGGCTAAGGCAGCAGGGACCAGCAATTGGGAAGAGTCTCCAAATAATAAATGAAGGACAGCCCATATTTTATTTGGTCACGAAAGAACTGTCGAGCCTAAAGCCAACCTATCGAGCCTTATGGGAGGCCCTGACCCACTTACGCGAACAAATGTTACAGCAAGACATTCTGAAATTAGCAGTTCCAAAATTGGGTTGTGGATTGGACCGCCTGGACTGGAGAATTGTAAGGAGCATGTTGGAAGTAATCTTCCGACATACTGGTATGGAAATTCTGGTATGCAGTTACCAGCTTGAATATTCCTGTCCATCCAGGCAAGATAAGACCGTGGACTGTTATTTCGATATGACGTCGCAATGTAACAAAGGCCCTACCTGTCGATTTCGTCATCGTTTGAGGAGACCAAAGCATGACATGTTTCGGGACGAAACTTCATTTTTTAAGAAGGGGGCAATGTAATGACTCATCCGCTGACGCGAGATGCGTCATCCCTCTGGATGTTTTCGCGAGGCCTATGTGAAGGCTCTAGAAGGAGTATTCACCGATATAAAAGCCGCGTCGAAGAAGGGATGAACATTCATTGAATCCTACAGTCTCGCGAAGTACATAAATATAGTTACATAAATATAGAATACATAAATGTACTTATTGTTGTTAATAGTTAGTTTTAGATTATTATACGTTTTAATATTAATATAGTGTGTGTGTCTAAAGTTATTGTTAGTTTTATTTAAGAGTGCGAAAAGACAAACATTACAATACCATCAAAGGAAAAAGTCGAAATAGGTCGCACGATCTTGTCGGCCAATTCTGGTCTCCAAACCGAGAAATTATTCGACTCGGAAATTTGCTTTGCAACAATTAGATAGTTCGTCTCGCAACAATTGGTGCAAAAAAGTTGGTTATCATTTCACGATAGCTTGCAATCACGGAAAACAAACGTCAAGAATTTGATAAGCTACTGTTAACTTCCTTAAACCAACAAAATTCAGCGCTTAATTTATGTCAGGATTAAGAATAGTTAATCCCTGTTTAGGCAACCGTGCAAATCAAAAGAAGAACTTAACAAGCTGTTAATCCTAAACACTAGTTAAATACTTCGGTGTAACTGGCCATAAAAGGCCTTGAAGGAATGTTAAAGGAGCTACTTCCCATGCTAATTCCATTTCGAACTATCAATTCTTTAGTAAATACAGTCTCACGTTCAACGTAAGAATTCGGACGACGTCGGACTCATCTACGATCATCATGGGCCCACAAATAAAAATAACATTCGTTTGAAAAAACGATTTTCTTTCTTTCTTTATCCTAATATACACGTACAGTCGTGGCCAGATAAATGTAGTACAAGCTTTTCTTAATAAATTTTTATGGTGTAAGTTAGTATTTTGACAATTATATGTCAAATAATTTTAAATTTTATTAAACGTCAAACATATTTTTACGATGGCACGAAAGCTAACCGCAACTGATAAAGTTCGTATATTAATTAGATTACAAGAAGGGTACAGTATTAGGGAAATTGCGCAGTAAATGCAGTTAAATAAAACCACCGTGATGAAGGTTAAGAAAAGATGGGAGACTGATGAGAGCATAGACAGAAAGCCGGGTACTGGGCTTAAAAGAATTTCGACTAAAAAGCCGAACCATAATCTAGTTCAACATCTCCGGGAACATCCTTTCGATTCAGTGAAAGTAGCAGTTGCGAAGACCATTTTTCCTGGTTCACGTAGAACTGCAAGCAGGAGAATAAGAGATAGCGACATAAGGTCGCGTGTTGCAGCCAAATAAATTCAGGTTAGTGAAGAAAGGAAGCAAGCCAGGCTTTTGTTCGCATTAAATCATATAAACAATGGACCTGAGTTTTGGGAAAATGTAGTTTTCACTGATGAGAAAACATTTCAATCCACAAGTAATGGTTCTGTTCGTGTCTACAGACCTGGCGGTACAAGATACGAGGAGCAATATATAGATAATTCAGACCGGCAAGGAAGATTTTCTATAAATATTTGGGGATGGATAAGTTACCACAATGTTGGAATGTGGCATAGAATAAATGGGAGATTTAATTCCCAGAATTATATTCATATTTTGGAAAATCTTATGTTACCATCAGTCCAACATGTGTATCCTGAAAACATTTTTATATATCAGCATGACAATTGCCCAGTTCATAGTGCAAACATAGTGTCGCGATGGATGGAAGAGCATAACATTGAGATCTTGCAATGGAGTGCCAAGAGTGCGGACATGAACCCAATAGAAAACGTATGGGCCAAGATGACCAAAAGTATGTCACGTATAAGATTTCAAAATCAGGACCAATTGTGGGAAGCAATTCAAAATGCTTGGCAATCTCTCATTCACAAACCAAATTATTTTAGAAGTTTGGTGGCTTCCATGCCTAGAAGGTTATGGGCAGTAATTGATGCTGATGGCGGTCCAACAAAATATTAGCTTTTTGTTAAAAAAATTTTATTATTAAAGTTATTTTTCGAATTCCTTAATTCAATTTTAAATTTAAATTTAACTTATTATTATACTTTTAACTTATATTTCTTAACTCAAACAATAATAAAGTAAATATATTCCAGTATGATCTGACATTTTATTTTATTATGACATATGACAAATAGCTTAAGCTAAAGCTCGTCTTACAATAATAATATATCAAATTTATGACATATATGAAATTTAAGGTTGTACTACATTTATGTGGCCATGACTGTACATATCTGAGAGCACGATGCCTATTAGTGAGAGGTAGTATTAGTCTTAGATGAACGAATACATATTCTCTGTGTATGTTTTAAGTAAAACTTGTTCATTTTTTATATTTAAAATTTTCTCTTCAATTAATTGCATTAACACTTAAAATAATAACCAAAGAAATAGTTAACTTTCCATAATATTATCGCAATTTTACTAATTTTGGTAGCAATATCATGTACAGTCAAATCTGTCACGTCAATCTGAAAATATCATTACGTCAATAGATTTTCGATCGTCCAAATTATTCAGTGAATTTTTCGTAATCTTATCAAGATTTATGCATGTCTTTTCGATCGGATTTTAGCAAATTTTTTTATATTCATATGTCTACCAATGTATAATATATGGAGATTAGGAAACTCATTCCTTCAAAGCGGAAGATCATCACTGATTTGTTGCGATGTGCGCTATTGTTGTAATCAAGTTCTGAATGCATTCGAAGATAACGGACGAGCTGCAAAAACCGATGATGCTGGCAATAAACAAGGTGTGTATTAATTAAATGGTTTTGCAGAATACTGTTATTTTTCCGCGTTTCGTCGTGCTCTTTGTAATAATTTAAGTTTTAATGTTTATACTGACCGTTTCTTTAAGATCTGTTATTGGACTGAGTCTCTTAGTTTTCTTTTAATCTCTCTTTCGATATTTTGGTTCAGGGTGAGGGACTAGCCTATTGTTTCGGAGGATTCATATCACCCTGCTTTTTCTGTGGTTTTAATTACTACATCTATTAAGTTTCCCTCTAATGACAATACACGTAACAATTTTCGTAAAGCACATTACGTCTCTTCATACAATGAAGTACTTTTACCGGGCAGATACAGTTTCGTCCGATAATCTTCACTTAATCCTTTTCTAATAACGCTAATTACTTTACTATGTTACAGTTTCGTCCGGACCGAATTTATCGGTAATTAGGGGTAGGTACAGTTTCGTCCGATAATCTCCAAGTCATTAATGCTTTTATGGTCCATACAAGTCTTCAATTTTATAATAAAAATATGTTGAACACAAACAAGTAGAATGGATTATATGTAAAAAAAAAAAATAAATCAATATGCAACAATTTATTGAATTACAAAAATATACAAAATTACAAAAGAGAAAACAAAAAATATAATAGATACAATTACATACTACAACCAATATGTTTAAAAAAATACTTAAAAGGAATAATAATGTGAAACTAATTTAATATATTCCAGTGTTGTCACTTCTTTATTATCATATTGTTCGATTTTCTCTTTGAGAAAATTAACACGTTTGTTTGTGTAGGTGTTAACTTTTCTATGTTTATTTACACTTTGTATTTGTACGTAAATTTCAGCTTGATACTGGCGCAAAACCTCAAGAAAAATGAAGATATTTGGATGATAGAAATTAAAACTCTTATTTAGGTGTGAATGAAAGGATTCGCATGCGTTGGTTGTTCTGGAGTTACTAGCGCATTTAGCCGCCCAAATTTCGGGAGGAAATATTGAATCCTCTTCTATATAAGTTTCGATTAGGTACTCTATAAATGCTTGTAGGTTGTCATGTTCTGGTGCTATAGGAAGTAGATCAAATACTAAACAGTCGCCAACGTCCTCTGGTTCTAAGAAAAGCAGGCCAAAACAATATCCAATCCATTTGCCAATATCTGTTTTCTCTTTATAATGTTTTGTGAGCCCTAGCTGTTGTATTTTTCGCCACCAAGCTTGGGATATATGAAATCGGCAGCCAACAATTTTAATATTGTCCCACATGGAACTGACAGCTTTATGTATCGACATTTCAAAATCGTTAACAACTTCTGCAGGACAAAATTGCAAGGAAAGTTCTTCACATTTTTGACTTACAAATTTTAAACACTGTTTATAAGTTTCTGAACTTTTATCTTTGAGTAAGCAAAACACCAGAGGTATATAGTGCCCGTTATATTGTCCATGGATGGTAAATAACTGTACGAAATGTTTTGAACAATATTTAAATGTTCCATCCATAAATATTTTTTCGCACTTACACAAATGTTCGAAGTTTGTGTTACAGGAGAATATCACTATGCCATGATTGCTGTCGTTGACAATCAAATATTCTTCTTCTCTGTTCGTACAAATTTTAGGTTTCATGTTTTCCAAAGTTTCAAACACTTCTTCTATATTTTTGGGCACGTTCGGAAATGTCTTTCTTCTTTTACCGTAAATACTTCGTTTAATTGATTTCAAGTCACAAATTGTTAATTCACTATTGTCGCACTTTGTCAACAGCGACTGCACAATTCTTTTAGGTTGCACATTAAGTTCCTCTGTTGCTTTACGTTTCGCTGCCACAACAAGAAATTGCTTTTGTATTGCTGCAGCGTTTAATTCAGGATGCGGATGGTTCAAATTACAACGGGATATCAAATTCTCCTCACCCATAGTGTAAACAGTAGCAGTGCATTTAGGTGCGCGACATCTCCACTTTTTTTCGCCACTTGACAGATGTTCTGCAAAACAGTATCTGAAGTTGTTCACAAGCAATAATTCTTTGCCGCGCTTACTAACGCTTTTGATCACATTTAAATTTTCCATGTTGGACTTGTAACTTGTAATATTTAACTGAAGTGTAATGGGACAGCCGGTGTAATATATGTATTATTCCCTTAATTAGGGGTGGGGTAGCGATAGGAAATAATGATAGAGTAAGTTTAAAATGGAATATACTTTAAATGGGTCCGTAATAATATTTAACTGAAGTGTAATGGGACAGCCGATGTAATATATGTATTATTCCCTTAATTAGGGGTGGGGTAGCGATAGGAAATAATGATAGAGTAAGTTTAAAATGGAATATACTTTAAATGGGTCCGTAATGCATAATCTTGTATAATATATATAATAATAATAATTTAAGGATTAAAATCAAACTTTCCACAATCCTAAGCTTAATCCCCCACTTTACCTGCCGGACGAAAGCGTATATGCTAAATTTGACCCTCAGATAATGGTCAGACGAAACTGTATATTATAATTTATGTAATCGGACGAAACTGTAATCGCCGCTTTTACCTGGCCAAATTTATCTGTTTATGATAACGTTGAACTTGTACTAATATGCTTTATAATATACTTTCGATAACTCAGTTCCTAAATATGCTTCCTGGAAAAATAAAACACCTTTCCACATTGGGGTACATTTGATATGCAACGTAACTTAAAATCAAAGAAGCCCTTCCACCAAAAATGCAAATCTACCGGTATATTTTTCCATTACGAACTCAAGAGATTATATATATAATCAAACAACCTCTTATACCATTAGGTGTGAGGTGTTACATTTAGGTACATTCTTTTTCTCTTAAATTCTAACTTAAGTTATTTGCATGTCATCTCCATGTACAAATTTTGGCCAATCTTTCTTATTTTTTGCCATTCTTCTAGCTTGTGCCCAGTCCATGTTTCTTCTCTTCAATGTCGCAGCAACTTCATCATTCCACGTTTTTCTTGGTCGTCCCCGTCTTCTCACGCCTGTCATTTTTGTTTGCCATATTATTTTGACTTGCCTTTTATCGTCCATGCGGCACACATGACCGAACCATTTTAGATGACTTCTCTCTATGCACTTTAGAACCGGCTCAATTCCTAATTCATCCCTTACTAATTCGTTTCTCACTCTGTCTCTGCGCGTGATTCCTTTGATTGCTCTCAGGAATTTCATTTCCATTGCCTGTAGTCTGCTTTTCATCACATTATTTATTATCCAGCTTTCACTGCCGTACGTTAGAATCGGCTTGTAGATGGTTTTGTATACCGTAAGTTTTGTTTCCCTGCTTATTTCTTTTTTCTGGATCAGTGTCTTTTTCAGAGAGTGGTACACTTTTGCCGCCTTATGTATCCTTTCGTTTATTTCATTCTCCATATTTCCTTCTCTATCTAGAATTACTCCTAGGTATTTATATAAATTGGCTTGTTCTATTCTCTGATCATTTAGTTTTATGTTAGTTATTTTATTTTCTTAACCCACTACCATTACTTTTGTTTTAGTGATATTTATTTTGAGCCTTCTTCTTTTTAATTCTTCTTCCCAGACTCAAGAGATTAATAAGAATTACTGAAGGTCAGAAGATCGAGTCTGCTTATAAATTTTTTTGTATGTAAGCGAACAAAATCTTAAACGTGATACCCGTAAATTGTGGCAGTATATCCATCTTAGACAAGAATTATCTAGAATTCCATCTACCGCATGTGTCAAATATCATTAGGCATAGGGAATACGTATGAGTACATACGATGTAAAAAGCGTTCAAATAAATTTTACCTCTAGTAGTCCATGACAATAAAAATGTTTGTCGTAACTTGTACTATTTACATTTGCATCAGTTGTCAATTTGACAGACTATTTATTCTGATGTATACTTAGTTGGAGCTTTTTGAAATTGCTTTGTAATTTAAAATTGATTTAAAATGGTTTTCACTGTTCAACACAAATCATTCATGGTTGAATCTTATTTTTGGAACGGACGTAATATTAACGGACAATGGCACTATTTTCTTGAAGAATGCTTAGAGGAATTTAGAAATATGTTTCCAAACTTCGTCTTTGATTTTGATAGTTTTTGGTACACAGTTAAATATTGCACTAAGGTTTTCAGAGAAACAGAGAGTGTTATACGGAAAGAAGACAGTGGCCGTCCGAAAAAATGTACGGAAGAGCTAGTTGACGATGTAACGCAAATTATGAATGATACACCAGGAACATCCATACGAGTATTCTCTCCACGAGTGGGTGTTTCAATTGGCACTTGTCATACAATTTTTAAAAAAGACTTACATTTATTTCCATATCGCATGGCCTATTATCAAGAAATCAAAGAAATTGACTATCCTAGAAGAACAACATTTTGTCAGTGGTTCTTAAATAATTTTGATAATGACATTCTTGACAAAATTTTTCTCAGATGAATCATGGTTTTATCTGAATGGATATGTTAACTCACAAAATATAAGGATGTGGAATACTATGAAACCGCATGACTGTTATGTTGTTCATCCACAGAAAATTGGTGTATGGTGTGCGATTAGTCGAAGGAAAATCATTGGCCGTATTTTCTTTAAAGGAGAAAGGTATCGACAAGAAATTATTATGACATTTATTGAACAGCTTAATGAAGAAGAAATAAATCAGGGTTTCTTTCAACAATACGGAGCTAGAGTGCACACAGCTTGTGAAACAATTAATATGATACGGAAATTTATCAAAATCGGTTGATAAGTTTAAACATCGAACATGAATTTCCAACAAGATCTTGTGATGTTAACCCCTGTGATTTTTTTCTGTGGCCTTTTTAAAGAACTCAATTTTTTGGGTACAGATACCTGATCTTGCAGACCTTCAGATCAGAATTGCTGAAATAATTAACGAAATCGACGATATGCTACTACAAAACGTTTTCTCCTTCATTAGAAGAAGATGTTAGAAATGTCTCGAACAAGGTGGTGGCCACTTTCAACAATTTTAATAAAATGTTACTTGTTTGTTGCAAATAAACGTATCTCATTTAGTTAAATATTTTAATTTTATTATTTTGACATTTATCATGTCATTCAAATAGTTCATAACCAACAAAATTCATATTAAGAACTTAAGTAAAAAGCTAAGATATACGTATAATTTCCATGGGCAACTTCGAGGTAAAATTTAGTTGAACGCTCGTTATATGTAACGGGTGTTCAGAAACATTCGAAGTCAAAGTAGTCCTTGAAAATATGAAGTCATGTCTGAGATAGATTGATTTTTGACAGACAACAGTTGACATTTAATAATTACTGTCGTGAGCAAAAAAAACGGGACACTGTTTCTGCGTGGGTTTAAATTGTGAGTACTTAAGTGGCTATCTTTACTCATAATAGTAAGTCAGGAATTGTCAAAAATGTGTGTCTTATTGACATTTATTAAACATTTTTAAAATAAATGTAAATAAAAATTACTGAAAACGATAGAGAAAGATTATTTATTAAATTAAAATAATTATTACATTAAAATAATTAGTATTTCGTCATTCCACCGTTATTATTAACTGCATCTAATCTTGTAGACATTGAAGCGACAATATTTTGTACAAAATTTGATGCCAAGCATTATGAACAATCTCCCAAAATTCTTCCTGGGTAGAAGCTCTATCTCATTAATCTCCATACATTTTCAATGGGATTTAGATAAGGACTGTAGGGCTGGATATCTCAAGTTTAAATTTCATTCTCTTGTAACCATTGTGTTACAAGATGAGACAGGAAATTGTGTTATTCTTATAGCTTCCTTTAATGTTTTGAAAGCGTTGTGCCTAATCTCAGTAACTAATGTTTCGTCTTCCTGCGTATTCGAAATTTTGTTACGTGCGGAAATTATTTTCCGATTTAAATTATCCTCTTCCCTCCATTTTTTATTATATATTCTTGCGGCTGAACTTTTACCAATATTAAATTGAACCGATATTCTTCTTAATGATTTCCCATTTTTCAAACTAGTAACAAGTCTAGCTTTATCAGTTTTCGAAAGATGCGGCATATTGAATTATCAACTATGATATATAATTTGACGTAGAGTTTGAAAGGTAATCAAATGTTAAAATTACAACGCTAAAAAATAAAGAAAAGTGACATAACGATCTTGACACTGTCCCGTTTTTTTTGCTCACGACAGTATTACAAATCAGATACTTAAGTAAAGATATACGATTTTTTGATCAGAGCCAACTTGACTTGGAATGTTTCTGAACACCCGTTATATGGAAAAGCCGATCCAATGCCGGCGAAACCGCGACGGCCGGTAACGATTGTCTCCGATTGTTTCGCAAATACAAGTTAGCAGTAATCATTTGACCATCAACATAGGTACTTGTAATGCGTTCTAAAATAACATTTACGAATTGCAAGGGATTTGCTTTTCTTATTTCTTTCAGTAGATGCAAGAAATTTTGAAGCTGCGGTGCGTCGCATAAACAAAAGCCTAATTCTAATAAAATTAAAGAATAATCCTAATAAAATAAATAAAAAAGGATTCTAAAAATTATAATAAATTATACAAGAATTTCAAAAATTCCTACTTGCACAGCCTAGGTGGACAGCCTAGGTGCACACCCTTGCATTGTCCTAGGTGGTCGTAGAAATTAGCTCTTGCATTTGCTAACATGTCGGCAGTTAATGAATTCGCAGCCTCATGAGTATAAACAATATTTTTTAGATATCCCCACAAAAAGAAATCATTTGGAGATCGCGGGGGCCATTTAATGTTTCCTGTTCCAGTAATAAGACGGTCAGGAAAAGTATTTCCTAGAAATTCCTTTACCCTCACTGTATTATGTGCTGGACAGCCATTATGTTGCAACCAAACGATTTCCTGATTTATTCCAATGTTTTGAATGGCGGGAAGTATTTGATTTTTCAGTAATTCGAGATACTTGTCGGCATTTAATATACCATCAATAAAATAGGGGCCTATAGAATGGTCACCTAAAATACCTGCCCAAACGTTTAGTTTTTGAGGATACTGAGTGCGATTTGCAAAATGCCGGTGTTGATTTTCCGAAGCCCAATATCGAAGAACAGAGGGATTGTGCTTTCCGTGTAATGGAAAAGTTGATTCATCGGTGAAGAGAATATTTTTAACGAAATTTTCATCTCGATGTATCTTTTCCATAACGTCTTGACAAAAATCCATTCTCCGGAAATTGTCCTCGGGAAATATTTCTTGAGTTTTCGAATATTTGAAACATTTTAAACCATTGCGTTTCCAAATACGTGAAATAGTTGTGTTACTTGTACCCAATTCCTCGGCAGCACTTCTAGTAGATCTCGTGTTATCAATTTCCACAATACTACAAATTAATACATCCCGCCGTTCTCTTTCCTCAATTTTTTGTGGTGATACCTCTCTTGGTTTGCATTTCGTACAGTTATTGAGACAGAAACAAGTTTCAAATTTATTTATAATATTATAAATTGTTTGTCTGCAAGGTACAGAACGGTCTGCAAAAGTCAGCGCAAACAAATTCATGCACTCCATTGCAGACTTGCCAGCATAAAACCATTTTACTAACTGAAGCTTTTCAGTGGGTGGATAAAGAGCCATTATACATTAATTTTATTGTACGCTTTCAAACTGTAACGGCCGCAGCTAGACTGAATGCAAAATTTCCAGTCAATCGGTATCGGAGACAATCGTCAGTCGTCGCGGTCTTCGCTGGCATTGGACTGACTTTCTCATGTACGTATACATTGTATGTACTCACACGTTGATTCTCTATGCCTAATGATATTTAACACATACGGTATAATGCATGACCAGGATATTATTTTGGATAGACTTAATGATATAGTTGAGAATTTTGCGACGATTTTCTCTAGTACTTACTCTGACAATGAATGCCGCTACAATCAATATACTGAAGTTTCCAACTTTACGATATTACTAGGAACCGGACACGAGAGGCCGATCACTCATTGCCCACGTGCGTACTATTGAAAATTTATATTTTTAAAGAGATTTTAATTTTATTTATATAATTGGAAAACAAACGGGTGGTGATCTATAAAATACGAAATACATTTTTATTTGTTCATTTTGTAGTTCAAGTTGAGTAAAGGAGTATTAATATTAACTAGCAATACTTTCTCAAGGTTCTCTTCTGTAAAATTTGTTCTCTTTGAATTAAATACATCCTTGTAGATAGAAAACGTCCTTTCTACATCACAACTATTTATAGGTGCATACTGGAAATATTCTTTTATTTCAGCGTGTTTAGCAGTTAGATTTTGAGGCATTGTCTCCATACACAATTGCCGCAATGTTATTATTGATTTTTATTAAAAACTGCGTCTAACTTTTGCCGAAGGCCACACCCGAAGTCACTTGGAATATTGTTCAAATTATTGATAGCCACATCTAATGTGGTGTTAATCCATCATTTAATTTGAGATTTTTATTTTCAAAATAAGTGATTAGTTTTGGGAAAATTGGCAAATTTTAAAAATATAGCGAACTTAATCAAAATAAGAGAGAACGAGACCATTTAGCTTCAAACAAACAATTCCTTACAAAAAGCAATAACAAACAATAAAGATAAAACGGACAGTAGATCAAACTCAGGGGTATCAAGTTGACATGTGAGGACTGTAAAAAAGTGTATACAAGCTGTCCCGTATCGTTATGTTCAAATTTTAGGAGTGTAAAGTAGACTTCATTTCAAGTAACAAAAACGCAAAACTTGTACATCCATTTTTATTTGTTTCAAAGTTACAGATCTGTGAATGTGATTGTCAGATCATGAAAAAAATGTAATCCTAAAGTCAATACAAACTGATTTTATTTAAAAAAAAGTTATACGATTCAATAACAGGCCTGTGATTGCTAACGTCGCATAATAAAATGTCCTAAAATAAATAAACACGTGTCGTAGTGCATACAGTAATTTCTTGAAGATCTACAAAAAAGAGTACTGGAAATTGATTTATGATAAAGAAGGTTCTTACTTATTTCGTAAGTGCTGAACCATGAATATCATACAATAAAACAAATGTTCAGATGACTGTTAATGTTGCATTTTTTAATAAAGGATTACATTACGTTTCAGTTCATAACGGGTGTTCATTTGAAAAGTCAATCTAGTAGCATGTGATTTACTGAGAAAATTTTGAAGTATGTCGTAAATTAAAATTTACTACTTAACCTGCGAAGTCGTATATTTTGACAGTTTCATGCATACAAATAAATAACAAATGTGATTGACATTATCAAATGTCATTTGGATTTACGTTTACGGAACAACAAACACATACTAATATATATGCGTCTTATTCTATCAAAATTTCAAAGTAACCTAGATTTCAAATGAACACACGTTACAACAGCTTATTAGTGAGTGGACACGTTTTCTTTATTCAAAATGCCTTACCGATTTTCTTCTCAAGAGTATGCGGACATGCATTTTGTGTATGGCTACTATAACGCCAGTGCACGTCAAGCAGTTATTGAATACCGACACCGGTTTCCCGATAGGCGCATTCCTCATTACAGAACGTTTCTGGAAGTACACAGACAATTTCGGGAATGCAGACTGCGTGTTTATCTTTTCGACCGAGGAGTAAATTTGCCACCAGACTTAGAGGAAGAAGCAGTAGCTATTGTTACAAGAGGTCCAACTCTGAGTGTACGTCGAATCGCTAGACAACTAGGAGTGCCACGAACGACAGTTTGGTGAAATTTAAAACGTGAGGGCTTATATCCATATCACTATCGCAGGCGACACGGTTTGCTTGAGGCAGACCACTATGCTCGTCTAGTTTATTCTACCTGGATATTAAGACAGTCACGGCTTCATTTTAATTTCTGCAGAACAGTCCTCTGGACAGATGAATCTACGTTCACGAGAAGTGGTGTTACAAATCTGAGAAACTTGCCCAGGTGGTCATCAGAAAATCGCAAAGCTATACGCCCGTCTAAATTTCAACATGAATTTTCTATTAACGTTTGGGCGGCCCTAATCGAAGACTTGTTGATTGGTCCTGTCGTTCTTCCTGGGAGGTTAAATGCGGACAATTACCTTCAATTTCTTATTGACGAACTGCCAGGTCTTTTAGAGGATGTCCCACTGAATGTTCGACGAGACATGTGGTTTCACATGGATGGGGCACCACCACATTTCGGAATTGCTGTCCGAAATTGGGTTAACGTCAATTATCCAAGATGGATTGGTCGAGGTGG
This sequence comes from Melolontha melolontha, assembly GCA_935421215.2. Classification (NCBI taxonomy): domain Eukaryota; kingdom Metazoa; phylum Arthropoda; class Insecta; order Coleoptera; family Scarabaeidae; genus Melolontha; species Melolontha melolontha. The sequence goes on along the minus strand of OW285241.1, from coordinate 19,266,827 downwards.
TCCTGGTGCATGGCCACCCAGATCACCCGATCTTAATCCCCTTGACTCTTATTTATGGGGGTCTATGAAAAATTTAATCTACGTGTAAGTTTCGAACACAAGAGAAGAGTTGTTGGATCGTATTCGCATGGCTGCCGAGCAAATTCTACAAAACAAGTATGAAATATTATCAATTGAGCTTTTTTAAATAAAATCAGTTTTTATTGACTTTAGGATTACATTTTTTTTCATGATCTGACAATCACATTCATAGATCTGTAACTTTGAAACAAATAAAAATGGATATACATGTTTTGCGTTTTTGTTACTTGAAATGAAGTCTACATTACATTCCTAAAATTTGAACATAACGATACGGGACACTTGTATAGGTCACAGGAAGAACCTTCCGAACTAGAATGGCAGAACACGAAAGATGCTACAGGGATAAGAAGACAGATTCAACTTTTGCTAATGACTGTTTCGAATATAACCACAAATTCAATTCTAATTTCAAAACATTACATGTAGTAGACAAGAGTAAAAATCTCAATATGTTAGAAGCTTTAGAAATTAATAAATTTCATAATTTAGGCATAATTTTAAATGACCAGGTAGAGATAAATCACTATTCCCTACCTCTACTTAAAACTACAATAGGTCCACCCCCTCTCAGATTAGAATTGTAGTTTTTCACCTTTATATTTGTGTTTATATAAATAGGTACCAAATATAAGTTTACAGTGTATATTCATCCACCTGATAAGGTCACAGTGTGGTTTTACATATATATGTAGTATGTGTCTACAATACAGTATATTTTTTTAAACTTAATAAATTGTGTTTTCTATTAGATATAATGAAGTTTCAACATGTATCTCCTACGACGATTATTAATGTCTATATCATTTACATACGCAAGTATTTGAATGATTTTTATTTATTTCGTTGTATAAATTAACTTCTATAGCTTCAAAACTAATGATTCATTACTTAATTTG